>JAXRKP010001162.1:42500-70000 GCA_037039925.1 Doris montereyensis
ACGTCCATCAGAGTGCTTTACATGCCACGGTCAAAAAACAAAACTACACAAATATCTCGCTCTAGTCGTCGCAGCAAAAGTGTCAGATGGAAGCCATTTTTATTTTGCTTGTTTGCTTTTATTGTGAGGGCGGGTGGGGGGGGGGGTCCCCATGGAGTTACTTTTCCTTTCTTTCTTTCTTTCTTTCTTTATCAGTTTCCATTTTACCTTTCTGTGTATGGGTTCGGGTGCCCGAGATGATTTTTTCTCCAGGATGCCCTGTCCTGGCATTTTCTGTTTCCTTCCAAAAAAGTTAAATTTCTATGCTTCAATGCCTGTTTTATATCTTCTTCCCACTTTATCCGAAGTCTGCCTTTTGCTCCTTTACCTTGGGCTTTAGTACTGTATACTGATTTAGCTATTCTATTGTCATTCATTCTGTTTATATGCCCAAACCATCTCAATTGATTTATTTCTAGCTTAGTTTTTTATGCCATCAGCTTTGGTTTGATCTCTTATTGTTATGTTTCTGGTTTTGTCTCTTTTAGTTTTCCTTACTACTCTTCTTGGATATTTCATTTCAGCTGCTTGTACTCTATTGTATTCTCTAATGTCTAAGGTCCAGGTTTCGCTGTCATAGAGGAGAGTAGGACAATAAACTGTATTGTATACTGCCATTTTGATTTTTTTGACAATCCTTCTTTACCTATAAATGCCTTTCCTAGACGGTTATATATTGCACTTGCCTTTTTGATTCTCTGGCTGATTTCTTCTCTTAGCTTTCCTCTGAATCATTACTCTTAGGTGATTGAAGCTGTGAACTTGTTCTAAAGTCTCCTTGCCCAACTTAATATTTTGTGTTTTAGCTTCCCTAGTAACTAGCAATGTTTTGGTTTTCTTTGTATTTACTCTAATTCCTATTTTATTTAGTTCATTGTTTATAATGTTGATATTCGACTGAAGGTCACTCTCTGATTTTTTTCGAACACAAGTAAATCATCGGCAAATGAAAGCAATGATACATCTACTGGTTTGAGCTTCCACATACCTACATTTTTTTTCTTCATTTTTGAGGATGCCTTTGCGACTGCATCCATAAATGTGATAAACGAAAGAGGACTTAGGATACAACCCTGTCTTACTCCAATATCTACCTGAAATTGTGCAGATAAGTTTCCAGCTACTCTCACTGCCCATGTTGGTTTATTGCAAAAACTGTTAATGGCTTCTATTAAATTTTGTCTACATTGTGTTCTCTTAAAGCCATAGTTCGTCCCTCCTTACAGTGTTAAATACCTTTTCTAAGTATATAAAACACAGGAGCAAGTCAATGCTTCTCTCAAGGAATTTTTCTATTATTTGTCTAATTGTAAATATGTGGTTTTCCTGGTCTAAATCCACTCTGATGCTCTTCAATCTCATCTTCTACTCTTTTCCTTTTCTTAGTATCTTCTGGCATACATTTTTCCTGGTACGCTAAGTAGTGATATCCCTCTATAGTTTGAGCATTCCATAGTTGATCCTTTCTTATGTATTGGTACTACCTTTCCCCTTTTCCAGTCGTCTGGCACCTGTTTGGACTTCCATGTTTGTTGGTATATTGCGTGTAGTAGTTTGTCTGCCTCTCTCCCTTGGTTTTTAATCATTTTTGGATACATTTGATCTGTTCCTGGGGCTTTTTCTAATTTCCCGTTTCTTATAGCTGTTTGGGTTTCTTCCATTCATATATCTGCATATTCAGTTGTCTCCTCTAGTTTACTTGTTACTGTTACTAATTGATCTTTACTCCTTGTTTCATATGCTCTGGAGAGATTATGTAATTGTTGAAAATACTTTCTCCCTGTTTCCAGGATTTTGCTGTCTTCTTTCATTATTTCTCCTTTGGCATTCTTAATTTGTCGTATTGGGCATGCTTTAGTCTTTCTCATGCTCTTCATTGCCACCCAGAACAGCTTTTGATTTCCTTGATAGCTTTCTTGAAGTCTTTGTCCAAACTCTTCCCATTGTTCCTGTTTTGCTTTCCTCACTTACAGGCCGGTTTTGGTTAACCAAAGGCTACGGGAGTTAACCCTGACAGAAAATAACAACCTGTTGCCTTCCAGGCTGGTCTTGGGTGACTTATAGGCTGAGGGAGTTAACCCTAACAGAAAATAACAAGGCCCGGTAGGGGGCCTCAATGTGGCAGCTTCACCATCTACCTAAGGTACAGTAGGCTAATCACCTGCTTATCCAAAACGAATTCGTTCAGAGAAATAAATTCAATATACCCGGCTTGACCTTTCAACGACGAACATGGAAACAAACTCGGACTGTGATTTTTGAAACATGGAATATTGGGGCAATAAATGGAAAGAGTTAGAATTAGCTGAAGAAATGGAACCATTTCAAGTAGACATGTTGCCCATTACAGAAACAACAAAAAAGGATAAGGAACAGAAAATGTAGGACCAATAATATTTTAATCTTCTCAGGAGTACATGTCAAAGATAAAGCTAGAGCATGAGTAGGCCCCCTAATGCATAAAAGGCATGAAAAACTACTAGAAAGCTGGAAATTTATAAACCCATGGTTATTAGAGGTAAATATTAAACCAAAAGGAAGAGAAATTGAATTATTAATAGCGTAAAAACCAAACGAAGACGCCACCGAAGAAGAAAAAGATATCTTCGAAAACAATTTACAAATAGCTGCAGAGAATCTCAAAGTCAAACAGGAACTAATGGTTCTAGGAAACTAAAACGCTATTGTATGAAACAATGTAAAAATATCAGGAGGCGTGATAGGTAAATAAAGAGAGACATCATTGGTCTTATGAAGTTTTCAAAAGGTTTGATCGGTATTGGCATGTGTTCAGAGATATGAGTACGGTTGTGGTCTTTCTTAATCACTAAATTATCGCCGTAACGTGACGTCGATTTAATTCATAAGCGTTCAATATTGCAAGACTGTACGATGATTGTAAAGCAACATCTTTCATTAGAATTACTCCTTTAATTGCAACATGACAAAATTATGTGTACCCATACCCTTCATTTTTCTCAGCACCACAACCAATCATACATCAAAGGGTTACACGATTTTGATTGACAGAAGGGGAGAAGTGGCTATCGATCACGTCTGGACATTTGGAAAGAGAGTCTGTGTCTTTTGCCATTTTTATACATATATAATGATGTAAAGCAAATGACCTGACCTGATCGATGGCAACCTTCCCCTATTGACAACCGGTGTGAAATATATTAATAAAATCCAAGATCCAGTTCCTCAAATGTTTTACACAAAAAAACTGTTGAGTGAAACTGAAATCACATCATGATAATCTGACCATCACATATCTGAAATGGGGTATTCTTTCATGCATTTGCAATGACATCTAACATTTGGATAATATCCAGATTGAAATTGATTTCTCACCTCTTGTTTCTTCAATGCCCAGTGAATAATCACAATTAATGGTCTAGTTGATAATATCTTGTCGTCTTTAAACAAGGACGAATACATTAGAGCCCTTCATATCTCTCTCCCTCTCCATTTTTCTGTCTGTTTATCTTATTGACTCTGTCTGTCTCTCTCTGTCTCTCTCTGTCTCTCTCTGTCTCTCTCTCTCTCTCTCTCTCTTAATCCCTCTCTCTCTCTCTCTCTCTCTCTCTCTGGATCTCTCTAAGATTTACATAAAAATGAAGAAATAAATGTTATTAATGCCTGGAATCTCAAACCAGCTACTCTCTCTCTCTCCTTCATTCTGTCTGTTTGGAAAATCAAAAGTGACCTTCAGTAAGAATATCAACATGATGAACAATCACACGAAAATAAAGAGGAGTGAAAGTAAATCTAAAGCAAACCAAAACAATGCTGGTCTCTAGGAGAGCTAAAACACAAAATCTTAAATCACTCAGGAGAATTTAGAACACGTTCAAAAATACAATTAATGAATAACGTTCATCAGGAAAACTAAGAAAATCCGTCAGAGAATTAAAGGTGATGCAATATATATACCTGCAAAACGGCATTTGTAGGTATAAAATTGGTGTACAAGAATTATGCATTATATATACAGTTGTGTCCTACTCTCCTCTATGGCAGCGAAACATGGACCTTAGACACAGAGAATGTTTGACTAGCAGGCAGATAAAGGGCTGTTCTAAGAAGAGTTGTAGGAAAACTAAAGGACAAAGTAAAAAATCACAATATAATATATATAAATAGATATATATATATATATATATTTCTCAAATAAATTCTTCTTTTTTTTACATAAACAAGCACACATCAGCTTCAGTCAACAAAGCAAACAGATACGACAGGGCTGTTCAACAGTAAAGGAAGCGTCTGCTATACAAAGTAA
The DNA here is from genome assembly GCA_037039925.1 of Doris montereyensis. Taxonomy (NCBI): domain Eukaryota; kingdom Metazoa; phylum Mollusca; class Gastropoda; order Nudibranchia; family Dorididae; genus Doris; species Doris montereyensis. Next base: position 46,825 of record JAXRKP010001162.1, read on the forward strand.
AAAATCGTAATTTGATGTTGAGCTACAGAACGCCCAGATCATAATAAATTGTAAGCTGGCAAGGTGCCAACGAGTCAGAACGCCCAGATCGTAAGAAACAAACAAACATTATTTTAACACTGGGGGATAGGAGATTTTACTTGTTTTTTTCCGAATCGGCCAAAGTAGGAAAGCAAGAAAATATACTTTTTATTCCGATCCGACCAAAGTAGAAAAAGTAAGAAAATATACGTTTTATTCTGATCGAACAAATATAGAAAAGTAAGAAAAAAATACGTTTTATTCTGATCGAACAAAAGTAGAAAATCAAGAAAATATACGTTATATTCCGATCGAACAAAATTAGAAAAGTAAGAAAATATACGTTTTATTCCGATCGAACAAAAGTAGAAAATCAAGAAAATATACGTTTTGTTCCGATACGGCCAAATGACGCTCAAATTCTAGCGAAGATGCGGCCAAAGTACAGCGATTACGCTTTTTTTTACGATGTGGGCTAACATACGATATATAACTAATAAAGATATTGAATTATAGAGCGTTGAATCAAGGCCGTCTATACAGTGTACCACTATATAGACGGCCTTGGCTGAATGAAAACTGCAGCAACATAAAATGAAAATAAAGTTCAAACGTGTTCATCTTGCACTATGTCAGCATAAAACTAGACTTTCAAATGTTTTAACTTACAATCAAACTAGAAAAAGGAGTCCAGTTTTTGCTGGTTATATTATCTACAAATGTGACATGCTGGTTTTTACTGGTTATATCTACAATGTGACATGCTGGTTTTTACTGGTTATATCTACAATGTGACATGCTGGATTTTTTGGTTATATCTACAATGTGACAGGCTGGATTTTGTTGGTTATATTATCTACAATGTGACATGCTGGTTTTTATTGGTTATATCTACAATGTGACAGGCTGGATTTTGCTGGTTATATTATCTGCAATGTGACATGCTGGGTTTTGTTGGTTATATCTACAATATGACATGCTGACATTTTACTTTATATTACAATGTGACAGGCTGGATTTTTAGTTATGTCTAGAATGTGACAGGCTGGTTTTTGTGCTGGTTATATCTACGATGTGACAGGCTGGTTTTTTGTTTGTTATATCTACAATGTGACAGTCTGGTATTTGTTGATTATATCTACAATCTGACAGGCTGGTATTTGTTGGTTATATCTACAATGTGACAGGCTGTTTTTGTTGGTTATATCTACAATGTGACACGCTGGTTTTTGTTGGTTATATCTACAATGTTATGACATGCTGGTTTTTGTTGGTTATATCTACAATGTGACAGGCTGGTTTTTGTTGATTATATCTACAATGTGACATGGCTTGTTTTTGTTGGTTATATCTACAATGTGACAGGCTGGTTTTTGTTGGTTATATCTACAATGTGTTTTTGCTGGTTATATCTACAATGTGACAGGCTGGATTTGTTAGTTATATCTACAATGTGACATGCTTGTTTTTGTTGGTTATATCTACAATGTGACAAGCTGGTTTTTGTTGATTATATCTACAATGTGACATGCTGGTTTTTGTTAGTTATATCTACAACTTGACAGACTGGTTTTTGTTGGTAATATCTACAATGTGACAGACTGGATTTTGTTAGTTATATCTACCACGTGACAGACTGGTTTTTGTTGGTTATATCTACAATGTGTTGGTGTTTCTCTTTTTTTCTTTTTTTTTTTTTTTTTTTACTCAAAGATGAAGACAATACCCTTGTTTCCATCTTTTACTTGCCATGGATGGTGATGTGCTGGGTGTGCGCAATGAAATTTGATTTGATTTGATTTTACCCACACCCACAACATGGCAATTTGCTGGATGTGCGCAATGAAATTTGATTTGATTTGATTTGATTTCACTCATATCCCCAACTACGATGATCTTCATTTCGTTGTTGTATAAGCCTAGCTACCCGATTTGTTGTTGAATAAACCTAGCTACCCGATTTGTTGTTGAATAAACCTAGCTACTTATTTCGTTGTTGAATAAACCTAGCTACCCTTTTCGTTGTTGAATAAACCTAGCTACCCATTTCGATGTTGTATAAACCTAGCTACCCGATTTGTTGTTGAATAAACAAGCTACTCATTTCGTTGATGAATAAACCTAGCGACTCATTTCGTTGTTGAATAAACCTAGCTACCCATTTCGTTGTTGAATAAGCCTAGATACCCGTTTCGTTTTTTGAATAAACCTAGATACCTATTTTGTTGTTGAATAAACCTAGCTACCCATTTCGTTGTTGAATAAGCCTAGATACCCATTTCGTTTTTGAATAAACCAAACTACTTATTTGGTTGTTGAATAAACCTAGCTACTCATTTCGTTGTTGAATAAACCTAACTACATATTTCGTTGTGAAATAAGCCTAGCTACCCATTTCGTTGTTGAATAAACCTAGCTACTTATTTCCTTGTTCAATAAACATAGCTACTTATTTCGTTCTTGAATAAACCTAGCTACTCATTTCGTTGTTGAATAAACCAAGCTATTTATTTCGTTGTTGAATAAACCAAGCTACTTATTTCGTTGTTGAATAAACCTAGCTACTTATTTCGTTCTTGAATAAACCTAGCTACTTATTTCGTTGTTGAATAAACCTAGCTACTTATTTCGTTGTTGAATAAACCAAGCTACTTATTTCGTTGTTGAATAAACCAAGCTATTTATTTCGTTGTTGAATAAACCTCGCTACCAATTTCGTTGTTGAATAAACCTAGCTACCCATTTCGTTGTTGAATAAACCTCGCTACCCATTTCGTTGTTGAATAAACATAGCTACCCATTTCGTTGTTGATAAACCAAGCTACCCATTTCGTTGTTGAATAAACCTAGGTACTTATTTCGTTGTGGAATAAGCCTAGCTACTTATTTCGTTGTTGAATATACGTTGCTACCCATTTCGTTGTTGAATAAACTTTGCTACCCATTTCGTTGTTGACTAAACCAAGCTACTCATTTTGTTGTTGAATAAATCTAGCTACACATTTCGTTGTTGAATAAACCTAGCTACTTATTTCGTTGTTGAATAAACCTAGCTACTTATTTCGTTGTTGAATAAACCTAGCTACTTATTTCGTTGTTGAATAAACCAAGCTACTTATTTCGTTGTTGAATAAACCAAGTTACTTATTTCGTTGTTGAATAAACCAAGCTACTTATTTCGTAGTTGAATAAACCAAGCTATTTATTTCGTTGTTGAATAAACCAAGCTACTTATTTCGTTGTTGAATAAACGTAGCTACTCATTTCGTTGTTGAATAAACCTAGCTACCCATTTCGTTGTTGAATAAACCTCGCTACCCATTTCGTTGTTGAATAAACCTAGCTACCCATTTCGTTGTTGAATAAACCTACCTACCCTTTTCGTTGTTGAATAAACCTAGCTACCCGTTTTGTTCTTGAATAAACCTAGCTACCCATTTCGTTGTTGAATGAACCTAGCTACCCATTTCGTTGTTGAATAAACCTAGCTACCCATTTTGTCGTTGAATAAACCTAGCTACCTATTTCGTTGTTGAATAGACCTAGCTACTTATTTCATTGTTGAATAAAGGTAGCTACCCATTTTTTTGTTGAATAAACCTAGCTACCCATTTCGTTGTTGAGTCAACCAAGTTACTTATTTCGTTGTTGAATAAACGTAGCTACCCATTTCGTTGTTGAATAAACCTAGCTACTTATTCCGTTGTTGAATAAACAAGCTACCCATTTCGTTGTTGAATAAACCTAGCTACTCATTTCGTTGTTGAATAAACCAAGTTCCCTATTTCGTTGTTGAATAAACCTAGTTACCCATTTTGTTCTCGAATGAACCTAGCTACCCATTTCTTTTCTTGAATAAACCTAGCTACCCATTTCGTTGTTGAATAAACCTAGCTACTTATTTCGTTGTTGAATAAGCCTACCTACCCATTTCGTTGTTGAATAAACCAAGCTACCCATTTCGTTGTTGAATAAACCTAGCTACCCGTTTTGTTCTTGAATAAACGTAGCTACTCATTTCGTTGTTGAATAAACCTAGCTACCCATTTCGTTGTTGAATAAACCTAGCTACCCATTTTGTTGTTGCATAAACCTAGCTACCCATTTCGTTGTTAAATAAACCTAGCTACCCATTTTGTTGTTGAATAAACCAAGCTACCCATTTCGTTGTTGAATAAACCTAGCTACCCATTTCGTTGCTGAATAAACCTAGCTACTCATTTTGTTCTTGAATAAATCTAGCTACACATTTCGTTGTTTGAATAAACCTAGCTACTTATTTCGTTGTTGAATAAACCTATTTACTCCTTTTTGTGGTTGAATGAACCTACCTACCCATTTCGTTGTTGAATAAACCAAGCTACTTATTTCGTTGTTGAATAAACTTAACTACTCATTTCGTTGTTGCATAAATCTAGCTACCCATTTCGTTGTTGAATAAACCAAGCTACTTATTTCGTTGTTGAATAAACCTAGTTACCCATTTCGTTGCTGAATAAACCAAGCTACCTAACAGTTGTTGAATAAACCTAGCTACCCTTTTCGTTGTTGAATAAACCAAGCTACTTATTTCGTTGTTGAATAAACCTAGTTACTTATTTCGTTTTTGAATAAACCAAGCTACTTATTTCGTTGTTGAATAAACGTAGCTACTCATTTCGTTTTTGAATAGACCTAGCTACCCATTTCGTTGTTGAATAAACCTACCTACCCATTTCGCTGTTGAATAAACCTAGCTACCCATTTCTTTTGTTGAATAAACCTAGATACCCATTTCGTTGTTGAATGAACCTAGCTACCCATTTCGTTGTTGAATAAACCTAGCTACCCATTTTGTTGTTGAATAAACCTAGCTACCTATTTCGTTGTTGAATAAACCTAGCTACTTATTTCGTTGTTGAATAAAGGTAGCTACCCATTTTGTCGTTGAATAAACCTAGCTACCCATTTCGTTGTTGAGTCAACCAAGCTACTTATTTCGTTGTTGAATAAACCTGGATACCCATTTCTTTTGTTGAATAAACCTAGCTACGCATTTCGCATTAGCTACCCATTTCGTTGTTGAATAAACCCAGCTAATAAACCCATACCCATTTTGTTGTTGAATAAACCTAGCTACCCATTTCGTTGTTGAATAAACCTAACTACCCATTTCGTTGTTGAATAAACCAAGCTACCCATTTCGTTGTTGAATAAACCTAGCTACCAATTTTGTTGTTGAATAAACCTAGCTACCCATTTCGTTGTTGAATAAACCTAGCTACCCATTTCGTTGTTGCATAAACCAAGCTACCCATTTCGTTGTTAAATAAACCTAGCTACCCATTTTGTTGTTGAATAAACCTAGCTACCCATTTCGTTGTTGAATAAACCTAGCTACCCATTTCGTTGTTGAATAAACCTAGCTACCCCTTTTCGTTGTTAAATAAACCTAGCTACCCATTTTGTTGTTGAATAAACCTAGTTACCCATTTCGTTGTCGAATAAACCAAGCTAGTTACCCATTTCGCTGTTGAATAAACCTAGTTACCCGTTTTCGTTGTTGAATAAATCTAGATACCCATTTCGTTGTTGATAAAACTAGCTACCCATTTCGTTGTTGAATAAACAAAGCTACCCATTTCGTTGTTGAATAAACCTAGCTACCCATTTTGTTGTTGAATAAACCTAGTTACCCATTTCGTTGTTGAAAAAACCTAGCTACCCATTTCGTTGTTGAATAAACCAAGCTACCCATTTCGTTGTTGAATAAACCAAGCTACCCATTTCGTTGTTAAATAAACTTAGCTACCCATTTCATTTACCCATTTCGTTGTTGAAAAACCAAGCTACCCATTTCGTTGTTGAATAAACCAGATACCCATTTCTTTGTTAAATAAACCTAGCTACCCATTTCATGTTGTTGTAATAAACCTAGCTACCCGATTTGTTGTTGAATAAACTAAGCTACTCATTTCGTTGTTGAATAAACCTAGCGACCCATTTCGTTGTTGAATAAACCTAGCTACCCTTTCGTTGTTGAATAAACCTAGCTACCCATTTTGTCGTTGAATAAACCTAGATACCGATTTTGTTGTTGAAGAAACCAAGCTACTTATTTCGTTGTTGAATAAACCAAACTACTCATTTCGTTGTTGAATAAACCTAGCTACTCCTTTTGTTGTTGAATAAACCTAGCTACCATTTTGTTGTTGAATAAACCTAGATACCCATTTTGTTGTTGAATAAACCAAGCTACTTATTTCGTTGTTGAATAAACCAAACTACTTATTTCGTTGTTGAATAAACCTAGCTACGTATTGTTGTTGAATAAACCTAGCTACTTATTTCTGTGTTGTTGAATAAGAAGAAGCTACCCAGAAGTTGTTGAATAAACCTAGCTACTTATTTCCTTTCCTTTGTTGAATACACCTAGCTACTTAGAAGTTGAAGAATAAACCTAGCTACGTATTTCCTTGTTGAATAAACCTAGCTACTTATTTCTCTTGTTGAATAGAAGAAGAAGAAGAAGAAGAAGAAGAAGAAGAAGAAGAAGAAGAAGAAGAAGAAGAAGAAGAAGAAGAAGAAGAAGAAGAAGAAGAAGAAGAAGAAGAAGAAGAAGAAGAAGAAGAAGAAGAAGAAGAAGAAGAAGAAGAAGAAGAAGAAGAAGAAGAAGAAGAAGAAGAAGAAGAAGAAGAAGAAGAAGAAGAAGAAGAAGAAGAAGAAGAAGAAGAAGAAGAAGAAAGAAGAAGAAGAAGAAGAAGAAGAAGAAGAAGAAGAAGAAGAAGAAGAAGAAGAAGAAGAAGAAGAAGAAGAAGAAGAAGAAGAAGAAGAAGAAGAAGAAGAAGAAGAAGAAGAAGAAGAAGAAGAAGAAGAAGAAGAAGAAGAAGAAGAAGAAGAAGAAGAAGAAGAAGAAGAAGAAGAAGAAGAAGAAGAAGAAGAAGAAGAAGAAGAAGAAGAAGAAGAAGAAGAAGAAGAAGAAGAAGAAGAAGAAGAAGAAGAAGAAGAAGAAGAAGAAGAAGAAGAAGAAGAAGAAGAAGAAGAAGAAGAAGAAGAAGAAGAAGTAGAAGAAGAAGAAGAAGAAGAAGTAGAAAAAGAAGAAGAAGAAGAAGAAGAAGAAGAAGAAGAAGAAGAAGAAGAAGAAGAAGAAGAAGAAGAAGAAGAAGAAGAAGAAGAAGAAGAAGAAGAAGAAGAAGAAGAAGAAGAAGAAGAAGAAGAAGAAGAAGAAGAAGAAGAAGAAAAAAGAAGAAGAAGAAAAAATGAAAAATGAAAAATTCGAAAAGGAGATACCAACATTAAAAGGCTATTTTTGCTTTGTTTGGGTTTTATTTTTATTATTTTACTTTAAATTACCCCGTACACTATATTGCAAAGACAGTGAAGCACCAACTCTAAATCCCCTAGTCCCGATATAGAAGTTAATTTACTATAAAATAATAGCGTTTTATAATCCGTGTGATATTAAGTACGATCATTAGATTGAGTCAGTTATCGGTACTGAAGTTTTTGCTTTGGTAGGAGGGAACCGTCGAAATTTGGGGGAAAAGAATTTTTCGTTGATTTTAAGTCACTTCTGGTAGAAAAAAGGTCAAATGAAAATGATCTCGGGTTTATATAGAACTTACAAGTTACATGCCAAAAATGGTTAATTTAGGTGGCTTGGCAACAAAGCCCTTGACGCATTAAGAACGACTTGCACAAGAAGTCGAGAGACACGATCCAACGTCAGGTCACGCAGACGATGGAAGGATGATGTAATAGAGACACTCAAATATAGAATCTTTTTTTTTAATCAAAAACATATATATTTAAATATCAAATTTAAAGTAAAAGCGCCAAGACGTGGTAAGATGGCGAGAAAAGAAGAATTTTAAAGAAAAAAAGATGGATTTATAATCCACATGCTCGCACAAAGACAGGCTCACTGACTTTTATTCTCCGTGCACAAATTTGTTATATATTTTAGATCCTTTTCAAGTTCCTGGAGAGCATATTGTGCAGCTGTCTATTAAGTACTTTATACTAACACTTTGGCAATATTCCTTCTCTGCCAAAAGCAGGTGATCATTCACGCCTGAGGCAAGCGAGGAAAATCGAGTGAAGTTCTTTTTCTAAGTCGAATGCAATGTAGTGAAAAACGCCTAGGCCAGTCGGGTTTCGCACTGGTGTCGTTGTGATTACAAAATGGCAACACTACCGATTTTCCCACAACGCATCTATGGTAAAATGGCAACACTAATTTTCCCACACGCATCTATGGTAAAATGGCAACACTACTGATTTTCCCACAACGCATCTATGGTAAAATGGCAACACTACTGATTTTCCCACAACGCATCTATGGTAAAATGGCAACACTACTGATTTTCCCACAACGCATCTATGGTAAAATGGCAACACTACTGATTTTCCCACAACGCATCTATGGTAAAATGGCAACACTACCGATTTTCCCACAACACATCTATAGTAAAATGGCAACACTACTGATTTTCCCACAACGCATCTATGGTAAAATGGCAACACTACCGATTTTCCCACAACACATCTATAGTAAAATGGCAACACTATCGATTTTCCCACAACACATCTATGGTAAAATGGCAACATTATCGATTTTTCATACAACGCATCTATGGTAAAATGGCAACATTATCGATTTTCACACAACGCATATATGGCAAAATGGCAACACTACCGATTTTCCTACATCACATCTATAGGCAACACTATCGATTTTCACACAACGCATCTAGGTAAAATGGCAACACTACCGATTTCCCCACAACGCATCTATAGTAAAATGGCAACACTACCGATTTTCCCACAACGCATCTATGGTAAAATGGCAACACTACCGATTTTCCCACAGCGCATCTATAGTAAAATGGCAACACTACCGATTTTCCCACAACGCATCCATAGTAAAATGGCAACACTATCGATTTTCCCACAACGCATCTATAGTAAAATGGCAACACTACCAATTTTCCCACAACGCATCTATAGTAAAATGGCAATACTACCAATTTTCCCACAACGCATCTATGGTAAAATGGCAACACTACCGATTTTCCCACAACGCATCTATAGTAAAATGGCAACACTATGGATTTTCCCACAACGCATCTATGGTAAAATAGCAACACTACCAATTTTCCCACAACGCATCTATGGTAAAATGGCAACACTACCGATTTTCATACAACGCATCTATGGTAAAATGGCAACATTATCCATTTTCACACAACGCATCTATGGTAAAATGGCAACACTACCGATTTTCCCACAACGCATCTATGGTAAAATGGCAACACTACCAATTTTCCCACAACGCATCTATGGTAAAATGGCAACACTACCAATTTTCCCACAACGCATCTATAGTCAAATGGCAACACTACCGATTTTCCCACAACGCATCTATGGTAAAATGGCAACACTACCGATTTTCATACAACGCATCTATGGTAAAATGGCAACATTATCCATTTTCAAACAACGGATCTATAGTAAAATGGCAACACTACCGATTTTCCTACAGCACATCTATAGGCAACACTATCGATTTTCACACAACACATCTATAGTAAAATGGCAACACTACCGATTTTCCCACAACGCATCTATGGTAAAATGGCAACACTACCGATTTTCATACAACGCATCTATAGTAAAATGGCAACACTACCGATATTCCCACAACACATCTATAGTAAAATGGCAACACTATCGATTTTCCCACAACACATCTATGGTAAAATGGCAACACTACCGATTTTCCCACAACGCATCTATAGTAAAATGGCAAACACTACCGATTTTCCCACAACGCATCTATGGTAAAATGGCAACACTATCGATTTTCAAACAACGCATCTATAGTAAAATGGCAACACTACCGATTTTCCCACAACACATATATAGTAAAATGGCAACACTACCGGTTTTCCCACAACACATATATAGTAAAATGGCAACACTATCGATTTTCCCACAACACATCTATGGTAAAATGGCAACACTACCGATTTTCCCACAACACATCTATGGTAAAATGGCAACACTACCGATTTTCCCACAACACATCTATGGTAAAATGGCAACACTACCGATTTTCCCACAACACATCTATAGTAAAATGGCAACACTACCGATTTTCCCACAACACATCTATAGTAAAATGGCAACACTACCGATTTTCCCACAACGCATCTATGATAAAATGGCAACAATATCGATTTTCCCACAACGCATCTATGGTAAAATGGCAACACTATCGATTTTCCCACAACGCATCTATGGTAAAATGGCAACACTACAGATTTTCCCACAACGCATCTATAGTAAAATAGCAACACTACCAATTTTCCCACAACGCATCTATGGTAAAATGGCAACACTATCGATTTTCCCACAACACATCTATGGTAAAATGGCAACACTACCAATTTTCCCACAACACATCTATGGTAAAATGGCAACACTGCCAATTTTCCCACAACGCATCTATGGTAAAATGGCAACACTACCGATTTTCCCACAACGCATCTATGGTAAAATGGCAACACTATCGATTTTCACACAACACATCTATGGTAAAGTCCAATCACCCGATTGTAAAATAATAATGAGGAAGAAAGGAAAGGAATGAGTTGAACATAAAACATTTTTAGAACCCTTAAATTCCCGACGAAGGTTTCGGTTTCTGATTTGCTTTGATCTGATGTACCCACATCCGCAAGGTTTCAGTTTCTGATTTGCTTTGACCTGATGTACACAGATCCGCAAGGTTTCAGTTTCTGATTTGCTTTGATCTGATGTACCCACATCCGCAACTTTAAGGTCATCTCGGATGTTAAATTTTGCCCGGACTGCTTTTTTAAACATCCAGGGGATCTTTAACGTGCACAGAGTGGACAAGGGGGAAATTCACCTCCCTGGAGTTGGAAGAGGGGGAAGCGGGGGCGGGTTAGATTGTACTCGATGAAACTCGAGAAAATTGTTAACCGTCAGTGGGGCTTGAACCCATGACCTTTGGTTGAGTGGCCGACACCTAGCCTCTGGACTAACTAACCCCCTTCCCCCCGCCACCCCACCCCACCCCACCCCACCCCGAAAGTTTCAGTAACAAGATTCGAGTTGACTGCCTTTGAAAATTTTTGAATCAAAAAATTATGAATAAAAAAATTATGAATCAAAAAAATTATAAATTTAAAAATTATGAATAAAAAAATTAGGAATAAAAAAATTATGAATAAAAAAATTGTGAATAAAAAAATTATGAATCAAAAAATTAATTATGAATCAAAAAATTATGAATCGGTGCCAAAAGGTAGATCTAGAGGACTAAACTATTCCAATGGTTTGTTATTGTTATTGTCCTACATAAAACTAAATCTAAATTGGCTAAATTTTACTTAATTAGATACTCAGAGAACTAAATCTCATTCAACAACAGAAACAAGAGTAAAATATGCTAAATGACGTAGATTTCCAATAATGCAACATGCACACCAGTTTCAATATAGTCCAGCTAGTGTTCCTTTTTTTTTTACTTAAATAAGTAAAAACCACAGCATCTTTATCAATGTGATCAGAGGATTTCTCAATACAGAATATGAGAACTCATCATTTATTCTATGTTACCTTTGAGAATATCCCTTCCTACCTTCGGCGCATAAAAAAGTTTAAGCAATGCGAGAACGAGTGAGGCAAATCTATTTTAAATGATCGGAGTGGGATGTGGGTTTTTTTCCTCTTTTTTTTTCTTCGACTGTTGCAATACATTACGTCATCACCTGGTCTGTTTTCATACACGTTCTGTTTGTAATGGGGTGGCAAAATAGCTCACATTGAAATCCAAACCTGCTCCATTTCCCCTTTGATTACTTGTCTGCAAAGCACGTCGTCTTCCTGGTTGAAAATGGAATCTTCCGAAAGGACGCTCTCGGCTTGGCCCCAATTTATACCCCCATCTGCCCCCCCCGACACACACACACACACACACACATTTCAAAATGGAATCATCACCAAGGACGCTCTCCGCTTGATCCCAATTTACAGCCTAATCTGCTGCCCCCCCCCCCACACGACACACACACACACACACATACCCCCCCCCCCAAGGACTCCGCTTGGCCCCACACCCCCATCTGCCCACCCACACACACATACATTTCAAAATGGAATAATCACCAAGGACGCTCTCCGCTTGGCCCCAATTTATACCCCCCATCTGCCCCCCCCCCACACACATACATTTCAAAATGGAATAATCACCAAGGACGCTCTCCGCTTGGCCCCAATTTATACCCCCATCTGCCCACCCCCCCCACACACACATTTCAAAATGGAATCATCACCAAGGATGCTCTCGCTTGGCCCCAATTTATACCCCCCCATCTGCCCCCCCACACACACATTTCAAAATGGAATCATCACCAAAGACGCTCTCCGCTTCACCCCAATTTATACCCCCCCATCTGCCCCCCCCCCCCACACACACACATTTCAAAATGGAATCATCACCAAAGACGCTCTCCGCTTGACCCCAATTTACACCCCCATCTGCCCACCCCTCCCCCCACACACATTTCAAAATGGAATCATCACCAAAGACGCTCTCCGTTGGCCCCATTTAACCCCCATCTGCCCCCCCCCCCCCACACACACACACACATTGCCTTTCTAGTTTGCTCCTCTCCTCTGTTCTTGATTTTCATTTTTTCTCCCCAGTCTCTGACTTCCTTTCCTTCCTTCTCTTCCCTTCCCTTACATTCCCTTCCGTTGCCTTTCCTTTCCTTTCCTTTATTTGTTTCCATTCCATCTATTTAACGTCACATGATGTGATGTTTGTATAAGTGTACGTCGACCTCCTGGTCTATAATTATAAACGGTGTTGTCTCCCGTGAAAATTAAACACAAAACGTCATTCTATCTCCTTTGTCGGCCTTGTTACGTTTAAGTCGATTAATGTAGTCGATCTTGGCGTGGGGTTTTTTGATAGGAATTTTAATTCTGCCCACACTGCTCTGTAAACAGCCAATGGATCTTTTTACCGCACGCAGAATGTTGTGATCTTCATACAGGACGTCATTGTTATCGTCCGTCTCCGATGGGACTAGGTGTCGAATCACATACCTGGATATAGGAGAGGGGAGGGGGAGGGGAGGTAGATTTGACTCGAAAAAAAGTTTTCAAAGAAAAATGTTCACCCTTGAACCCAAAATTGGTTGAGAGGCCTTGAGTTTGAGTTACCGATTCCCCTGGATTAATTGATATTGGGTTGTTGTTGTTGTTGTTGTTGTTGTTGTTGTTGTTGTTGTTGTTGTTGTTGTTTTATTTTTCTTTCTTTCTTCTTTAAAAAAAAAATATGTGTAATGGTAATAGCTTCGAAGACTATGACAATTTCGTCAGCTCAGAAAGATATTGTTCCAACCGCACAAAAAAAAACCATCTCGAGAAAAAGAAATGCTCTTAACGTTTTCAGCTGGAATGACAATCTGAAGTTTCGAGGAAATGCAAATGAAATTATTGACAAACGTAGGCCAATAAGTTTGGTTACGATGTTTTGTGAGACAGTACATTTTATTGTAGTCTGATAATGATTAAGTCACCATAATCGACAAATAATATGTAAAGAGCAATGTTCCCTCTAATTTGTGTGTGGTCTGTGTGTGCACATGTTTGGTGTTGTGCAAAGTTTGCCGAAAAGAAATTCCAATAATTGTATGCAAATAAATAATAATAAATTTTCATTTTGTGCTGGCTGTTGTTTTTCATTCGTGTGTGTGCGCAGACATTTCTCATTTGTATGCACCTTTCCTCCCGGGTTTGCACGCGTACACGCGTACAGCTTACAGGGAACATTAGTAGTGAGGATAAAAAGAACAATATTGAGCCGACGATGTGTTCATGAGCGGTTCAGAAGGGTGAACTTTGACTGTGCCACATTGTAACCTTAATCTCTACGCTTTGTGCCACGCTACGACTATGCGAAAAGGGCGAGTCAGTTAAGTGGTGAGTTGTTGCGTTCTCAGGTCGATGTCACGTGACACTGGACTTCTTTTTTGGTTGTTCTTTCTTGTTGCTGGGGGGGTCAGTCAATGAAAGGAACGATGAGGAGTAGAAATAAAAAGACCTACGTGAAATAAAAGATAGGACATTGCTGTTTTTATCTGACGTTATGCCCTTCATCAGCAAACTATGAAGGAAAGAGAATAATGAAAAAGAAGAAGGAAAGTATTTCAAGTAAGAAAAACAAGTGATCTAATGGCGGTGACAAGAGGTTTCCATGATTTGTCATTTATCATCCGACGCCTAAATTCCAAACTTTCACAGGCACTTCGAGTCTGTGAATCGTCCCCACACATTGTCATGATTCACATCGGTTGTCAAGTTGGCGATTTGTGTTACTCAGATGACGTCGAGAACTGTGCACACACAAAAAAACGATATTACTTCTAGCTTCTAGTAGTGCCATTTTGCTAGTAAAAGGAAACTCGAAGAGTCTTCAGAAGTAGAGAACCCCGTCGGTCAAATGTTTTGCCCCTCTCACTTTCTTACTCTCTACGGGGGCTGGGCCACTTAAATTCCCTTTGTCTTTTTATTTATCTATTTTTTAATTCATTTTCTTGCGTCAATAGTTCCATGACCCTGTAGTTCGCCCCTCCAACAGCTAACCATGTGAGAGATCTAGTTGATCATCTATTTGTCTAATCAAGTGAAACTCGTCATCCCTTGACATTATCTAGTTGATCACTGCTATTTGTCTAATCAAGTGAAACTCGTCATCTCTTGACATTATCTAGTTGAACTGCTATTTGTCTAATCAAGTGAAACTCGTCCCTTGACATTATCTATTATTGATCACTGCTATTTGTCTAATCAAGTGAAACTCGTCATCCTTGACATTATCTAGTTGATCACTGCTATTTGTCTAATCAAGTGAAACTCGTCGTCCTATTTGATATTATCTAGTTGATCACTGCTATTTGTCTAATCAAGTGAAACTCGTCATCTTGACATTATCTAGTTGTCCTCGTCTGACATTATCTAGTTGATTGACATTATCTAGTTGATCACTGCTATTTGTCTAATCAAGTGAAAGTCGTCATCCCTTGACATTATCTAGTTGATCACTGCTATTTGTCTAATCATCCCTTGACATTATCTAGTTGATCACTGCTATTCATCTAACCAAGTGAAAGTCGTCATCCTTGAAACTCGTCATCCCTTGACATTATCTAGTTGATCACTGCTATTTGTCTAATCAAGTGAAACTCGTCATCCCTTGACATTATCTAGTTGATCATTATCTAATTGAAACTCGTCATCCCTTGACATTATCTAGTTGATGCTGCTATTCACATAACCATGCGTAACTCGTCGTCCCTTGACAATATATAGTTGATCGCTTCTATTTGTCTAACCACGTGAGATTCGCCATCCTTAACATTATCTAGTTGATCGCTGCTAGTCGCCTAACAACGTAAAACTCGTTGCTTAACGTTATTTAGTTGATCGCTGCTATTTGCCTAACCACGTGAGACTCATCGTCGCTTGACATTGTTGATCGCTGGTTTTTGTCAAGCTGCCATTTTACATGCAAACATAATAGTAGTTTAATGATCTTAGGCTTCTAGTCGGAATGTGCATGTCAATCATGACGTGCAGATGTTTAAGAGCCTTTCTGTGGATGCATTTGTAGGCGTGACAAGCAATTTTGAAAGATATTCTCTTCGCGATGGTTAGTCATTGCAGCGAGTGCATGATAGGGCTGATGCTCTCGCGTAAATTTGTCTTTGTAATGACCCTGGCAGCTTTGTTTTGAATCACCTGCGATTTTTTTAAAGAATATTTGCTGGTAGACCATAAAGTAGAGCGTTACAGTAATCTAATATACTTGTGAGGAGGGCATGCTTGATGATTCTTGTTGAATTTGTGTCGACCAGATCTCTGATTTTGTACAGGTTTCTCATATGGTAATGAGAAGTTTTCAGCACAATGTTCACATGTTCTTCCATTGGCCAGCAATTCATCGAGATGAAGGCCAAGATTTCGTACACAGTCATGTTGAACGATTGATTGCAAAATCCAGATTGGAAATAGACTCGACGATTGATTTTCCTCTTCTCTTTTTAAAAGCAATCAGTTCGGTTTTATCCTCGTTCAATTTCAATTTGTTTGAATTCATCCATTGTTTAACGACTTTAACGACGCATGACTCCATCAAACTCACGACTGAATGCAGTGCGTCAGACGAGACTGGAAGACAAATCGGTGTGTCATCGGCGTAAAGATGGTAGTTGACGCCGGCCGGTAACAGAATATGTTTCAGAGGTGATGTGTAGATGGTGAAAAGGATAGGTCTAAGGTCTGGGCCTTGTGGAACGCCGAAATTAAGTGATGTTCATGTGCTTGGTGATCCATTAATGAAGACTTTTGTTTTTGATCTGTAAGGTATTCAATGAACCAGGTAAGAGCATCGTCCTCTACTGCAAAATCGTGCCTGAGTCTCATTTATAATATGTTGTAATCGATAGCGTCGAAAGCAGCGCTCAAGTCCAAGAGAAGCAGTAATACGTTAGGATTGTTCCCAGGGAGTTAGATGGTGTCATTGTGGACACGCATAGGGGCTGCTTCCGTACCGTACCGTGTCCAGTTTTGTATCCAGACTTGAAGGTGGTGGAGATGTTGATGTTCTTCATGTCATTATGCAATGTTTTTGTTACAATTTTTTAAACTACTTTTTTAAATAAAGTGGAGGTCTCACACTGGCCGATAATTTTTCCAATTGTCTTTATAGTGCAGGCGTCTTGATAAAAGGAGTAACATTTGTCTCTTTGAAAACTGATGGAAATTTTGGAGTTAGTATCGAGCAGTTGACAATGGATGAAATTGGTGGAGTAAATTCGTGAATATATTCTTTAATCATCCATGTTGGTAAAGGGCTTAACTGGCAGGATTTGTTAAGCCTTTTCCTTCTTCTTCTTCTTCTTCTTCTTCTTCTTCTTCTTCTTCTTCTTCTTCTTCTTCTTCTTCTTCTTCTTCTTCTTCTTCTTCTTCTTCTTCTTCTTCTTCTTCTTCTTCTTCTTCTTCTTCTTCTTCTTCTTCTTCTTCTTCTTCTTCTTCTTCTTCTTCTTCTTCTTCTTCTTCTTCTTCTTCTTCTTCTTCTTCTTCTTTCTTCTTCTTCTTCTTCTTCTTCTTCTTCTTCTTCTTCTTCTTCTTCTTCTTCTTCTTCTTCTTCTTCTTCTTCTTCTTCTTCTTCTTCTTCTTCTTCTTCTTCTTCTTCTTCTTCTTCTTCTTCTTCTTCTTCTTCTTCTTCTTCTTCTTCTTCTTCTTCTTTTTCTTCTTCTTCTTCTTCTTCTTCTTCTTCTTCTTCTTCTTCTTCTTCTTCTTCTTCTTCTTCTTCTTCTTCTTCTTCTTCTTCTTCTTCTTCTTCTTCTTCTTCTTCTTCTTCTTCTTCTTCTTCTTCTTCTTCTTCTTCTTCTTCTTCTTCTTCTTCTTCTTCTTCTTCTTCTTCTTCTTCTTCTTCTTCTTCTTCTTCTTCTTCTTCTTCTTCTTCTTCTTCTTCTTCTTCTTCTTCTTCTTCTTCTTCTTCTTCTTCTTCTTCTTCTTCTTCTTCTTCTTCTTCTTCTTCTTCTTCTTCTTCTTCTTCTTCTTCTTCTTCTTCTTCTTCTTCTTCTTCTTCTTCTTCTTCTTCTTCTTCTTCTTCTTCTTCTTCTTCTTCTTCTTCTTCTTCTTCTTCTTCTTCTTCTTCTTCTTCTTCTTCTTCTTCTTCTTCTTCTTCTTCTTCTTCTTCTTCTTCTTCTTCTTCTTCTTCTTCTTCTTCTTCTTCTTCTTCTTCTTCTTCTTCTTCTTCTTCTTCTTCTTCTTCTTCTTCTTCTCCTTCTTCTTCTTCTTCTTCTTCTTCTTCTTCTTCTTCTTCTTCTTCTTCTTCTTCTTCTTCTTCTTCTTCTTCTTCTTCTTCTTCTTCTTCTTCTTCTTCTTCTTCTTCTTCTTCTTCTTCTTCTTCTTCTTCTTCTTCTTCTTCTTCTTCTTCTTCTTCTTCTTCTTCTTCTTCTTCTTCTTCTTCTTCTTCTTCTTCTTCTTCTTCTTCTTCTTCTTCTTCTTCTTCTTCTTCTTCTTCTTCTTCTTCTTCTTCTTCTTCTTCTTCTTCTTCTTCTTCTTCTTCTTCTTCTTCTTCTTTTTCTTCTTCTTTTCTTCTTCTTCTTCTTCTTCTTCTTCTTCTTCTTCTTCTTCTTCTTCTTCTTCTTCTTCTTCTTCTTCTTTTCTTCTTCTTCTTCTTCTTCTTCTTCTTCTTCTTCTTCTTCTTCTTCTTCTTCTTCTTCTTCTTCTTCTTCTTCTTCTTCTTCTTCTTCTTCTTCTTCTTCTTCTTCTTCTTCTTCTTCTTCTTCTTCTTCTTCTTCTTCTTCTTCTTCTTCTTCTTCTTCTTCTTCTTCTTCTTCTTCTTCTTCTTCTTCTTCTTCTTCTTCTTCTTCTTCTTCTTCTTCTTCTTCTTCTTCTTCTTCTTCTTCTTCTTCTTCTTCTTCTTCTTCTTCTTCTTCTTCTTCTTCTTCTTCTTCTTCTTCTTTTTCTTCTTCTTCTTCTTCTTCTTCTTCTTTTTTTTTCATAATAATAATAATGACTGATCAACTCAATTCTTGAGTACTAATTCTTTTTAAAGTTTTCAGTACTCTTGCTGACTTGTATTTCTGTTCTTCGTCCATTCCACGGAGTTAGTGTAGTAGGGTCTTCTGAGTGTAAGACAATCAATGTTTGAAGATGAAATCATGTGTTCTTGATCTGGTTGTTCTTTCTTTCTTTCTCTTTATCAGGTCCCATTTTACCTTTCGGTGTCTGGGTTCAGATGCCCGAGATCATCTTTTCCCCAGGATACCCTGTCCTTTTCTGTTTCTTTTAAATTTTTATGATTCAATGCTCTTTTATATCTTCTTCCCACTTTCTCCGAGGTCTGCCTTTTGGTCTTTTACCTTGGGCTTTAGCACTCTATACTGATTTAGCTATTCTATTGTCATTCATTCTGTTTACATGCCAAAACCATCTCAATTGATTTGTTTCTGTCTTAGTTTTTATGCCATCTGCTTCGGTTCGATCTCTTATTGGTGTGTTTCTGATTTTGTCTTTTTTAGTTTTCCCTACTACTCTTCTTATATATTTCATTTCAGCTGCCTGTACTCTATTGTGTTCTCTACTGTCTAAGGTCCAGGTTTCGCTGTCATAGAGGAGTGTAGGACAATAAACTGTATTGTATACTGTCATTTTGGTTTCTGTTGACAAGTTTTGCTTACCTACAAATGCTTTTACTAGATGGTTATATATTGCACTTGCCTTTTGGATTCTCTAGTTGATTTCTTCTCTTAGTTTTCCCTCTGAGTTAATCATTACTCTTAGCAAATTGTAGCTTTGAACTTGTTCTAAATTCTCCCTGTCCAATTTAAGATTTTGTGTTTTAGCTTCCCTAGTTACTAGCATTGTTTTGGTTTTCTTTGCATTTACTCTCATTTCTATTTTATTTAGTTCATTCTTTATAATGTTGATATTCGACTGAGGCCACTTTCCGATTTTCCAAACAGAACTAAAACATCGGCAAATGAAAGCATTGATACATTTACTGGTTTGAGCTTCCACATACGTACATTCTTTTTCTTCATTTTTGAGGATGCCTTTGCGACTGAATCCATAAATGTGATAAACAAAAGAGGACCTAGGATACAACCCTGTATTATTTCTATATCGACATCAAATTCTGCATATATGTTACCAGCTACTCTCACTGCACATGTTGGTTTATTGTAACAACTTGTAATGGCTTCTATTAAATTTTGCTCTACGTTGTGTTCTTTTCAGGAATGCCATAGTTCGTCCCTCCTCACAGTGTCAAATGCCTTTTCTAAGTCAATAAAACACAGGTGCAAGTGAATGTTTCTCTCAAGGAATTTTTCTATTATTTGTCTAATTGTAAATATGTTGTCGTGTACACTTCTTTCTGGTCTAAATCCACTCTGATGCTCTTCAATCTGATCCTCTACTCTTTTCCTTAGTCTCATTTCGAGTATCCTGGCATATACTTTTCCTGGAACGCTAAGTAGTGATATGCCTCTACTGTTTGAGTATTCCATAGTTGATCTTTTCTTATGTATTGGTACTACTGTTCCCTTTTTCCAGTCGTCTGGCACCTGTTTGGACTTCCATGCTTGTTGGCATATTGCATGTAGTAGTTTGTCTGATTCTCTCCTTGGTTTGTAACCATTTCTGGATAAACTTGGTCTTCTCCTGGACTTTTCTTATAGCTGTTTGGATTTCTTCCATTGATCTATCTACATCTTCAGCTGTCTCTTCTGGGTTACCTGTTACTCTTACTAATTGATCTTTACTCCTTGTTTCATACGTTCTGGGGGATTATGTAATTGGTGAAAATGCTTTGTCCATGCTTCCATGTCATTATTTCGCCTTTGGTATTCTGAATTTGTCGTATTGAGCATGCTTTGATCTTTCTCATGTTCTTCATTGGCCCCCTCCCCCAAGAACAGCTTTTGATTTCCTTGATAGCTTTCTTGAAGCCTTTGTCCAAACTCTTCCCATTGTTCCTTTTTGCTTTATTTACTTCCTCTTTGGCGATAGTTCTTTTATTCACGTAATCTATCCTATCTTCTGGTCTCTTTGTTTGTAAGTATGTCTTCCAGGCATGCTTCTTTTCTTTGATCTTAGTCTTGACATTCTCATTCCATCATGCTGTTCTTTTCCCATCTCCTATATTTTGTTTCCTACCACAGACCTCTTCAATACAACTGACGAGCGTTTCTTTATACATCTGTCACTTTTCTTCTATTGTGCTATCATTCAGATCTATCTGTCTTTCACTGATAAATCTTTGTATCCTAGATTGGTATACCTATTTTACTACTGGTTTATTTGGTTCCTCTAGTTTGAGTTTAGAAGATTTCTTCTCTTTCCTTTTCTGTTTGTTTTCTTCAGTCAGTATTCTCATTTTAGCAATCACTAAATGATGATCACTGGATATTTCTGCTCCTCTTTTACTCTTGCGTCCAACGTACTATAAAAAAGGAGCTGCTAACTATTATGTAGTCTGTGATTCACTTTTCACATCTGTCTTCATTTACTCTTGTATATTTGTGGATATTTTTATAATGAAAAAAGGCGTTGGCCATTTTCATGTTATTCTTTAGGCAAAAATAGATTAGTCTCTCTCCATTTGGAGAAGTTGTCACTCCTTCTTTACCTATTACTCCTCCTGACGTTTCTATATTGCTGCCTATTCTAGCGTTTAAATCTCCTAAAAGCATTATTTCCTGTTTGGGTTTAAGATTCTCACAGCTATTTGTAGATCGTTTTTGGAGATATCTTTTCTTCTTTAGTTGCGTCTTCGTTTAGTCCGTAAGCTATTAATAATTTAAAGTCTCTTCCTTTTGGTTTAATATTTACCTCTAATCGCCGTGGGCTTATAAATTTCTAACTTTCTAATAAGCTTTCATGCCTTTTATGCATTAGGGGGCATACTCCTTCTCGAACTCTATCTTTGACATCTACTCCTGAGAAGATTAAAATATGATTAGGTCCTACATTTTCTATTCCTTGTCCTTTTTTTTCTTTGTTTCTGTAATGGCCAAAATATCTACAAATAAGTCTAACTCTTTTCCTTTATTGCCCTAACATTCCATGTTCCAAAAATCACAGTCCGTATTCGTTTCTGTTTGGTTTTGGATAAGCAGGGGATTAGCCCACTGTACCCCTAGGTAGACGGTGGGGCTGCCACCTTGAGGCCCCCTACCAGGCCTTGTTATTTTCTGTCAGAGTTAACTCCCTTACCCTTTAGTCATTCAAGACCAGCCTGCAAGGTAGCAGGTTGTTATTTTCTGTGAGGGTTAACTCCCTTAGCCTTTGGTCGATCAAGACCGGCCTGCAAGGCAGCAGGTTGTTTCTGTCAGTGTTAACTCCCTTAGCCTTTGGTCGGCCAAGACCTACCTGCAAGGCAGCAGGAGACTCGTGGAGGGCGGGATCATCTACTCCCCGTACAGGTGCCTACCTGTCCACTGCCCACTTCTTCCTCCTTTGTCTTTAAATTCTACGTTTGCGGTCTAGTTTTAAACTGTGTGACTAATTTGTTTGAAACGCATCCTGTCTAGACATTCTTTCTTTTTTTTTTTTTCTTTTTTTTTCCATTAGATGACGGGGGATTCGGTATTCCTAAGACAAAGCGTTGGCCTCTCAACCCAAAGGTCGTGGGTTCAAGCCCCGCTGACGGTTAACACATTTTCTCTACCTTCCCCCGCCCCCACCGCCCCACCTTCCTGGTCCAGGATGATGTATCGGAGACGGACAACAAAAAGGAGGTCCCGTGTGCAGATCACAACACTGTCCACGTTAAAGATCCCACGGCTGTTTTCAAGGCAGCCCAGGAAAAATTAAATATCCTACCACAAATAGACTCGAAATCCTCTTAGTCATGGATTGTGGTAAATAAAATAAAATAAAATATAATAAAATCTAGTAGATCTAGATGTAAATGTCATTTATTCAATTCTTTAATGTATTTTTAGGTCGTTCCATTTTCTACATGATCTACATCTGGGCCTATTTTCCCCTTGAGTCGTTGCATTGTATGTATGTCAAATCTGAATCAGGTCATATACCACCGACACAAATAGTGTCATATTTGCATGCTTTGTTTTCAAATCTATTATCCACGAAAACTAATATGATATATCAGCAGTAAACGTTGTCGCTACTTTTACGTGACGTCATCGAAATCCTTTTTTTATTTGATAAACGCTTGTGTCAATGACGGAAATGACGCAGAGACGGTTATGTAGATTATGAGTCAATATTTCATGAACTATTTTTGGTGAAAACGGTTCCAATAGTATACGGTTATTTTTAGTTCGTTTGTAAAGAGTGCTATTCTATTATCCCTGACAATCCAAAACCAAACAGTCGGCACGACTGTTTCCTAGGGGGAGTTATCTGCCGACACGTCAAATCGATGTTTGCTGGACACTGAGACTACAATGTAGATACACAATGTACGTAAAGCATTGACACCGACGTAATAGGATACCTAGCAAATATCAGGTGTGAACTGATCTTGAAACCCGTACTTTGGTTATTGCGACTGGATGGTAGGGAGTAATAAATGGGAATTCAGGAAGTC
>JAXRKP010001162.1:77500-97500 GCA_037039925.1 Doris montereyensis
TGGGAAACCACTTGCAATGAAATATTGGGCAAGAAAACAAGACAACACAAGGACTGGATAACATTAATTAGAAACAATGCAAAAGATATAAATCAGAAAAGATCTAAAATCAAAGGTAAACAACAGCAAGACGAGAGCATCAAAAGCTAAGACACAGGAAGAATAGTATATGGCTCATAAAGAAGTAAGAAAAAGCGTGACGCATGACAAGAAGAAACATCAAGAAGAACTTGCATTTCAAATGGAAACAGCGGCAGGTCAAAAAAATATAAAAGAGTTGTACGACATCGCACGAAAATTTGCTGGGATAAGGCGTACTATTGAGCAACGAGTTCAAAACAAAGAAAGGAAAATATTAACTAAAGCAAGAGATCATCTGCACAGATGGAGAGATTATTTGAAGAGCTCCTCAACCGTTCTGCACCCAATGATCCTCAAGACATCTCACAAACAGAGGCAGTGTTGGAAATCAATACAGATCCACCATAAAAAAAGAGATGCAAAATGTTGTAGCAAAATTTAAAAATATCAAAACACCGAGACCAGATGGTATACCTCCTGAGGCACTAAAGGCAGCCAGTGGAACAACCGTAGACATGATACAATAACTGTATCACAAGATCTGGGAAACAGAAGAGGTCCCAAAATGCTGGGAAAATGGCTACATTGTAAAAATACCTATTTAAAAAAAGGAAACCTTAGAGACTGCAAGAACTGGTGAAGTATTACCCTTTTATCCATACCTGGAAAATCTTTAATATAATTTTATTAGAAAGGATTTAAAAGGAGATTTATAGACGTCTCAAAGAAGAACAGACAGGATCCATGCACATATCACATATGCACCTTACGTATTATAATGGAACAATCAATCGAATGGAATTCCCCACTTTATATTAACTTCATCCACGTGGAAAAAGGATTTGATAGTGTAGACTGTACAGCAATGTGGAAATTAATCAAATATCACGGAATCCCATCCGAAATAGTTAGTTTACTACAGTCAACATATGATTATTCAACATTTTAAGTCATTCCCAACAAAACCCTTACAGAACGCTTCACTATACTAGCAGACACCGTTCCTTTTCTTGATAGCAATGGATTGGACCATGTCAAAAACAACAACAGGACACAGAACATAAATTCAATGGTCTCTGACTCATCAACTTCAGGATATTGATTTTGCCGATGATGTAGCACTTCTCTCTCATCGACATAATGATATCAAGGAAAAAACAAACAGAATGGCCAAGGAAGCAGCAAAACTGGGATGAAAATAAACAAAAGGAAAACTAAAGTTCTCAGAATTAATAACTTGAATAATAACAACATAGCACTTGATGGAATGGAATTAGAAGATGTCGGTCAGATCACATATTTGGGCAGTGGCGTAGGGCAAAACAGGAGGGACAGACCAGGATATCAGCGCCAGAATTGGGAAGACGACAGCAGCATAATATAGGACCCTAAGACCATTTTGGAAGTCACAGACCGCATCCTTAAATACAAATATAAAATCAGTCCTTGTGTATGCCTGTGAAACATGGCGTATCACTAAAACATCCACAAGAAAAATTCAAACATTTATTAACAAATGCCTAAGACAAATCCTACTCATAAAATGATTTGACGAAACTAGACACGAAGGACTTTGGGAAAAGACATCAAGAACCAATAGAAGTACAGATTAAAAGAAGGAAATGGGGATGGTTTGGACGCGCCTTTAGAAAATCATCAGCGAACATAACGCGTCTGGGCTTAAAGTGGAATCCATAAGGGAAGAGAGGTCAAGGAGACCAAAGACAACATGGAGAAGGTCAACCCTGCAGAAAGCTCGGCAGTTGGGCCTTTCCTGGATGGTGGCGCAGGACAGAGTGAATTGTAGAGACCTCGTTTGCAACATATGCGTCACCCGGGGTATAAGGGTATAAGTCAAGTAAGTCAACAGTGCCAAAGTCCATGGTTATTGGCATGTTTCTCAAAATGATGTAAATGTCACTTGGGCACATTATTGACCTTCGGTGTAAACTATCTATAGTGCTTGAAAGAAATCGTTTATAAAGTAAAAAGAGCAATGTTTGTACAATTAAGGTATTTTGACAGGTACTTCAGCAACTGTAACTCGTCCCTTACACAGTCAGCACACATACACACCTGTTCGTTCGCCTTTTTTTGTTTGTTCAAAGTTTTTCATGTCATGCAACGTTTATTCAGGAAAATTGAAAATGATAACGATTCTTTTTCTTTTTTCTTTTTTTTTTTTGTTCGTTATTGTTTGTTTTGGTGTTTTTAGGCGGTTTTACGTTTTAGTGCGGGGTGTCGGCAAGATAGAACTAGAGGGATGGAGTGTTGGCAAGATAGAACTAGAGGAATGGAGTGTTGGCAAGATGGAACTAGAGGGATGGAGTGTCGGCAAGATGGAACTAGAGGGATGGAGTGTCGGCAAGATGGAACTAGAGGGATGGAGTGTCGGCTAGATGGAACTAGAGGAATGGAGTGTCGGCAAGATGGAACTAGAGGAATGGAGTGTCGACAAGATGGAACTAGAGGGATGGAGTGTCGACATGATGGAACTAGAGGGATGGAGTGTCGGTATGATGGAACTAGAGGATGGAGTGTCGGTATGATGGAACTAGAGGGATGGAGTGTCGGTATGATGGAACTAGAGGGATGGAGTGTCGGTATGATGGAACTAGAGGGATGGAGTGTCGGTATGATGGAACTGGAAGAGGGATGGAGTGTTGGCAAGATAGAACGGTATGATGGAACTAGAGGGATGGAGTGTCGACATGATGGAACTAGAGGGATGGAGTGTTGGCAAGATGGAACTAGAGGGATGGAGTGTCGACAAGATGGAACTAGAGGGATGGAGTGTCGACAAGATGGAACTAGAGGGATGGAGTGTTGGCAAGATGGAACTAGAGGGATGGAGTGTTGGCAAGATGGAACTAGAGCGATGGAGTGTTGGCAAGATGGAACTAGAGGGATGGAGTGTCGACATGATGGAACTAGAGGGATGGAGTGTCGACAAGATGGAACTAGGGGGATGGAGTGTTGACAAGATGGAACTAGAGGGATGGAGTGTCGACAAGATAGAACTAGGGGATGGAGTGTCGACAAGATAGAACTAGGGGGATGGAGTGTCGACAAGATGGAACTAGAGGGATGGAGTGTTGGCAAGATAGAACTAGGGGGATGGAGTGTCGACAAGATGGAACTAGGGGGATGGAGTGTCGACAAGATGGAACTAGAGGAATGGAGTGTTGGCAAGATGGAACTAGAGGAATGGAGTGTTGGCAAGATGGAACTAGAGGGATGGAGTGTCGACAAGATGGAACTAGAGGGGTGGAGTGTTGGCAAGATAGAACTAGAGGGATGGAGTGTCGACAAGATGGAACTAGAGGATGGAGTGTTGGCAAGATGGAACTAGAGGAATGGAGTGTCGACAAGATGGAACTAGAGGAATGGAGTGTCGACAAGATGGAACTAGGGGGATGGAGTGTCGACAAGATGGAACTAGAGGGGTGGAGTGTTGGCAAGATAGAACTAGGGGGATGGAGTGTCGACAAGATGGAACTAGAGGAATGGAGTGTTGGCAAGATGGAACTAGAGGAATGGAGTGTTGGCAAGATGGAACTAGAGGAATGGAGTGTTGGCAAGATGGAACTAGAGGAATGGAGTGTTGGCAAGATGGAACTAGAGGAATGGAGTGTTGACAAGATGGAACTAGAGGAATGGAGTGTTGACAAGATGGAACTAGAGGGGTGGAGTGTTGGCAAGATGGAACTAAAGGATGGAGTGTCGGTATGATGGAACTAGAGGATGGAGTGTCGGTATGATGGAACTAGAGGAATGGAGTGTCGGTATGATGGAACTAGAGGAATGGAGTGTCGGTATGATGGAACTAAAGGGATGGAGTGTCGGTATGATGGAACTAGAGGATGGAGTGTTGACATGATGGAACTAGAGGGATGGAGTGTCGGTATGATGGAACTAAAGGGATGGAGTGTCGGTATGATGGAACTAGAGGATGGAGTGTCGGTATGATGGAACTAAAGGGATGGAGTGTCAGTATGATGGAACTAGAGGAATGGAGTGTCGGTATGATGGAACTAGAGGAATGGAGTGTTGGCAAGATAGAACTAGAGGGATGGAGTGTTGGCAAGATAGAACTAGAGGGATGGAGTGTTGACATGATGGAACTAGAGGGATGGAGTGTCGGCAAGATAGAACTAGAGGGATGGAGTGTTGACAAGATGGAACTAGAGGAATGGAGTGTTGGCAAGATAGAACTAGAGGGATGGAGTGTTGGCAAGATAGAACTAGAGGGATGGGGGTGTTGACAAGATGGAACTAAAGGGATGGAGTGTCGGTATGATGGAACTAGAGGAATGGAGTGTCGGTATGATGGAACTAGAGGAATGGAGTGTCGACATGATGGAACTAGAGGGATGGAGTGCCGACAAGATAGAACTAGAGGGATGGAGTGCCGACAAGATAGAACTAGAGGGATGGAGTGCCGACAAGATAGAACTAGAGGGGTGGAGTGTTGGCAAGATGGAACTAGAGGGATGGAGTGTTGGCAAGATGGAACTAGAGGGATGGAGTGTCGGACATGATGGAACTAGAGGGATGGAGTGTCGGTATGATGGAACTAGAGGGATGGAGTGTCGGTATGATGGAACTAGAGGGATGGAGTGTCGGTATGATGGAACTAGAGGGATGGAGTGTCGACAAGATGGAACTAGAGGGGTGGAGTGTTGACAAGATGGAACTAGAGGGATGGAGTGTCGACATGATGGAACTAGAGGGATGGAGTGTCGGCATGATGGAACTAGAGGGATGGAGTGTCGACAAAATGGAACTAGAGGGATGGAGTGTCGACAAGATGGAACTAGAGGGATGGAGTGTCGACAAAATGGAACTAGGGGATGGAGTGTTGACAAAATGGAACTAGAGGGATGGAGTGTCGACAAGATGGAACTAGAGGAATGGAGTGTCGACAAGATGAAACTAGGGGGATGGAGTGTCGACAAGTTGGAACTAGAGGGATGGAGTGCCGACAAGTTGGAACTAGAGGAATGGAGTGTCGACAAGATGGAACTAGGGGGATGGAGTGTCGACAAGATGGAACTAGAGAGATGGAGTGTCGACAAGTTGGAACTAGAGGGATGGAGTGTCGACAAAATGGAACTAGAGGGATGGAGTGTCGACAAAATAGAACTAGAAGGATGGAGTGTCGACAAAATGGAACTAGAGGGATGGAATGTTGACAAAATGGAACTAGAGGGATGGAGTGTTGACAAAATGGAACTAGAGGGATGGAGTGTCCACAAAATAGAACTAGAGGGATGGAGTGTCGACAAAATGGAACTAGAGGGATGGAGTGTTGACAAAAGGGAACTAGAGGGATGGAGTGTCGACAAGATGGAACTAGACGGGTGGAGTATAGACATGATGGAACTAGAGGAATGGAGTGTCAACAAGATGGAACTAGAGGGATGGAGTGTCAACAAGATGGAACTAGAGGATGGAGTGTTGACAAAATGGAACTAGAGGGAGGGAGTGTTGACAAAATGGAACTAGAGGGATGGAGTGTTGACAAAATGGAACTAGAGGGAGGGAGTGTTGACAAGATGGAACTAGAGGGATGGAGTGTCGACAAGATGGAATTGGAAAGGTGGAGTGTCGCCAAGATATTGAAGGGGTTGAGTGTCGGCAAGGTTGAGTTGGATGGGTTGAGTGTCGGCAAGATAGAGTCGGAGGGATTGAGTGTCGGCAAAGGTGAAGTTGGAGGGGTTGAGTGTCGGCAAGGTGAAGTTGGAGGGGTTGAGTGTTGACAAGATGGAGTTGGAGGCTTGAGTATTGACAAGGTGGAGTTGGAGGGGTTGAGTATTGACAAGGTGGAGTTGGAGGGTTGAGTATTGACAAGATGGAGTTCGAGGGGTTGAGTATTGACAAGATGGAGTTGGAGGGGTTGAGTGTTGACAAGGTGGAGTTGGAGGGATGAGTGTTGACAAGGTGGAGTTGGAGGGATGGAGTGTCGATAAGGTGGAGTTGGAAGGCTTGAGTGTCGATAAGGTGGAGTTGGAAGGCTTGAGTGTCGATAAGGTGGAGTTGGAAGGCTTGAGTGTCGATAAGGTGTAGTTGGAAGGCTTGAGTGTCGACAAGGTGTAGTTGGAAGGCTTGAGTGTCGATGGAGTGTAGTTGGAAGGCGTGAGTGTCGATAAGGTGTAATTGGAAGGCGTGAGTGTCGACAAGGTGTAGTTGGAAGGCTTGAGTGTCGATAAGGTGTAGTTGGAAGGCTTGAGTGTCGACAAGGTGTAGTTGGAAGGCTTGAGTGTCGATAAGGTGTAGTTGGAAGGCTTGAGTGTCGATAAGGTGTAGTTGGAAGGCTTGAGTGTCGATAAGGTGGAGTTGGAAGGCTTGAGTGTCGACAAGGTGGAGTTGGAGGGGTTAAGTGTCGATAAGGTGGAGTTGAAAGGCTTGAGTGTCGACAAGGTGGAGTTGGAGGGGTTGAGTGTTGACAAAGTGGAATTGGAAGGCTTGAGTGTCGATGAGGTGGAGTTGGAAGGCTTGAGTGTCGACAAGGTGGAGTTGGAGGGGTTGAGTGTTGACAAGGTGGAGTTGGAAGGCTTGAGTGTCGACAAGGTGGAGTTGGAGGGGTTAAGTGTTGACAAGGTGGAGTTGGAAGGGTTGAGTGTTGACAAGGTGGAGTTGGAAGGCTTGAGTGTTGACAAGGTGGAGTTGGAGGGGTTGAGTGTTGACAAGGTGAGAGTTGGAGGGGTTGAGTGTTGACAAGGTGGAGTTGGAGGGGTTGAGTGTTGACAAGGTGGAGTTGGAAGGGTTGAGTGTTGACAAGGTGGAGTTGGAGGGTTGAGTGTTGACAAGTTGGAGGGGTTGGTGTTGGGTGGAGTGTTGAGTGTCGATAAGGTGGAGTTGGAGGGGTTGAGTGTCGATAAGGTGGAGTTGGAGGGGTTGAGTGTTGACAAGGTTGGAGTTGGTGTCGATAAGATGGAGTTGGGGGGTTGAGTGTCGATAAGGTGGAGTTGGGGGGTTGAGTGTCGATAAGGTGGAGTTGGGGGGGTTGAGTGTCGATAAGGTGGAGTTGGGGGGGGTTGAGTGTCGATAAGATGGAGTTGGGGGGTTGAGTGTCGATAAGGTGGAGTTGGGGGTTGAGTGTCGATAAGGTGGAGTGGGGGGGTTGAGTGTCGATAAGGTGGAGTTGGGGGGTTGAGTGTCGATAAGATAGAGTGTGGAGGGGGGGTTGAGTGTCGATAAGATGGAGTTGGGGGTTGAGTGTCGATAAGATAGAGTTGGGGGGGTGAGAGTGTCGATAAGATAGAGTTGGAGTTGGGGGGTTGAGTGTCGATAAGATGGAGTTGGGGGGGTTGAGTGTCGATAAGATAGAGTTGGGGGGGTTGAGTGTCGATAAGATAGAGTTGGGGGGGTTGAGTGTCGATAAGATAGAGTTGGGGGGTTGAGTGTCGATAAGATGGAGTTGGGGGGGTTGAGTGTCGATAAGATAGAGTTGGGGGGGGTTGAGTGTCGATAAGATGGAGTTGGGGGGGTTGAGTGTCGATAAGATGGAGTTGGGGGGGTTGAGTGTCGATAAGATGGAGTTGGGGGGGTTGAGTGTCGATAAGATGGAGTTGGGGGGTTGAGTGTCGATAAGATGGAGTGGGGGGGTTGAGTGTCGATAAGATGGAGTTGGGGGGGGGTTGAGTGTCGATAAGATGGAGTTGGGGGGGGGGTTGAGTGTCGATAAGATGGAGTTGGGGGTTGAGTGTCGATAAGATGGAGTTGGGGGGTTGAGTGTCGATAAGATGGAGTTGGGGGGTTGAGTGTCGATAAGATGGAGTTGGGGGGGGTTGAGTGTCGATAAGATAGAGTTGGGGGGGGGGTTGAGTGTCGATAAGATGGAGTTGGGGGTTGAGTGTCGATAAGATGGAGTTGGGGGGGTTGAGTGTCGATAAGATGGAGTTGGGGGGTTGAGTGTCGATAAGATGGAGTTGGGGGTTGAGTGTCGATAAGATAGAGTTGGGGGGTTGAGTGTCGATAAGATGGAGTTGGGGGTTGAGTGTCGATAAGATGGAGTTGGGGGGTTGAGTGTCGATAAGATGGAGTTGGGGGGTTGAGTGTCGATAAGATGGAGTTGGGGGGTTGAGTGTCGATAAGATAGAGTTGGGGGGTTGAGTGTCGATAAGATGGAGTTGGGGGGGTGAGTGTCGATAAGATAGAGTTGGGGGGGTTGAGTGTCGATAAGATAGAGTTGGGGGGGTTGAGTGTCGATAAGATAGAGTTGAGGGGGGGGGGTTGAGTGTCGATAAGATAGAGTTGGGGGGGGGGTTGAGTGTCGATAAGATAGAGTTGGGGGGGTGAGTGTCGATAAGATAGAGTTGGGGGGGTTGAGTGTCGATAAGATGGGTTGGGGGTGAGTGTCGATAAGATAGAGGAGTTGGGGGGGTTGAGTGTCGATAAGATAGAGTTGGGGGGGGTGAGTGTCGATAAGATGGAGTTGGGGGGGGTTGAGTGTCGATAAGATAGAGTTGGGGGGGGGGTTGAGTGTCGATAAGATAGAGTTGGGGGAGGGTGTGAGTGTCGATAAGATAGAGTTGGGGGGGGTTGAGTGTCGATAAGATAGAGTTGGGGGGTTGAGTGTCGATAAGATAGATAGAGTTGGGGGGGGTTGAGTGTCGATAAGATAGAGTTGGGGGGGTTGAGTGTCGATAAGATAGAGTTGGGGGGGGGTTGAGTGTCGATAAGATAGAGTTGGGGGGGTTGAGTGTCGATAAGATGGAGTTGGGGGGGTTGAGTGTCGATAAGATGGAGTTGGGGGGGGGGGGGTTGAGTGTCGATAAGATGGAGTTGGGGGGTTGAGTGTCGATAAGATAGAGTTGGGGGGTTGAGTGTCGATAAGATGGAGTTGGGGGGGTTGAGTGTCGATAAGATAGAGTTGGGGGGTTGAGTGTCGATAAGATAGAGTTGGGGGGGGGGTTGAGTGTCGATAAGATGGAGTTGGGGGGGTTGAGTGTCGATAAGATAGAGTTGGGGGGGGGGTTGAGTGTCGATAAGATGGAGTTGGGGGTTGAGTGTCGATAAGATGGAGTTGGGGGGTTGAGTGTCGATAAGATGGAGTTGGGGGGTTGAGTGTCGATAAGATGGAGTTGGGGGTTGAGTGTCGATAAGATAGAGTTGGGGTTGAGTGTCGATAAGATGGAGTTGGGGGGTTGAGTGTCGATAAGATAGAGTTGGGGGGGGGTTGAGTGTCGATAAGATAGAGTTGGGGGGGTTGAGTGTCGATAAGATAGAGTTGGGGGGTTGAGTGTCGATAAGATGGAGTTGGGGGGGGGTTGAGTGTCGATAAGATAGAGTTGGGGGGGGGTGAGTGTCGATAAGATAGAGTTGGGGGGGGGGTTGAGTGTCGATAAGATAGAGTTGGGGGGTTGAGTGTCGATAAGATAGAGTTGGGGGGGGTTGAGTGTCGATAAGATAGAGTTGGGGGGGGGGTTGAGTGTCGATAAGATAGAGTTGGGGGGGGGGTTGAGTGTCGATAAGATAGAGTTGGGGGGGGGGTTGAGTGTCGATAAGATAGAGTTGGGGGGTGAGTGTCGATAAGATAGAGTTGGGGGGGGTGTCGATAAGATAGGGGGGGTTGAGTGTCGATAAGATAGAGTTGGGGGGGTTGAGTGTCGATAAGATAGAGTTGGGGGGTTGAGTGTCGATAAGATAGAGTTGGGGGGGTTGAGTGTCGATAAGATAGAGTTGGGGGTTGAGTGTCGATAAGATAGAGTTGGGGGGGGTTGAGTGTCGATAAGATAGAGTTGGGGGGGTTGAGTGTCGATAAGATAGAGTTGGGGGGGGGGTTGAGTGTCGATAAGATAGAGTTGGGGGGGTTGAGTGTCGATAAGATAGAGTTGGGGGGGGGTGAGTGTCGATAAGATAGAGTTGGGGGGGGTTGAGTGTCGATAAGATAGAGTTGGGGGGGTGAGTGTCGATAAGATAGAGTTGGGGGGGGGGTTGAGTGTCGATAAGATAGAGTTGGGGGGGTTGAGTGTCGATAAGATAGAGTTGGGGGTTGAGTGTCGATAAGATAGAGTTGGGGGGGGGGTTGAGTGTCGATAAGATAGAGTTCGGGGGGGGTGGAGTGTCGATAAGATAGAGTTGGGGGGGGGGTTGAGTGTCGATAAGATAGAGTTGGGGGGGGTTGAGTGTCGATAAGATAGAGTTGGGGGGGGGGTTGAGTGTCGATAAGATAGAGTTGGGGGGGGTTGAGTGTCGATAAGATAGAGTTGGGGGGGGTTGAGTGTCGATAAGATGGAGTTGGGGGGGGTTGAGTGTCGATAAGATAGAGTTGGGGGGGTTGAGTGTCGATAAGATAGAGTTTGGGGGGGTTGAGTGTCGATAAGATAGAGTTGGGGGGGGTTGAGTGTCGATAAGATAGAGTTGGGGGGGGGTTGAGTGTCGATAAGATAGAGTTGGGGGGGGGGTTGAGTGTCGATAAGATAGAGTTGGGGGGGGGGGTTGAGTGTCGATAAGATGGAGTTGGGGGGTTGAGTGTCGATAAGATGGAGTTGGGGGGGGGTTGAGTGTCGATAAGATAGAGTTGGGGGGGGGTTGAGGTCGATAAGATGGAGTTGGGGGGGGGGGTTGAGTGTCGATAAGATGGAGTTGGGGGGGGGTTGAGTGTCGATAAGATGGAGTTGGGGGGTTGAGTGTCGATAAGATAGAGTTGGGGGGGGTTGAGTGTCGATAAGATGGAGTTGGGGGTTGAGTGTCGATAAGATGGAGTTGGGGGGTTGAGTGTCGATAAGATGGAGTTGGGGGTTGAGTGTCGATAAGATAGAGTTGGGGGGGTTGAGTGTCGATAAGATGGAGTTGGGGGGTTGAGTGTCGATAAGATGAGTTGGGGGGTTGAGATAAGATGGAGTTGGGGGGGGTTGAGTGTCGATAAGATAGAGTTGGGGGGGGTTGAGTGTCGATAAGATAGAGTTGGGGGGGGGGTTGAGTGTCGATAAGATAGAGTTGGGGGTTGAGTGTCGATAAGATAGAGTTGGGGGGGGGGGTTGAGTGTCGATAAGATAGAGTTGGGGGGGGGGGGTTGAGTGTCGATAAGATAGAGTTGGGGGGGGTTGAGTGTCGATAAGATAGAGTTGGGGGGTTGAGTGTCGATAAGATAGAGTTGGGGGGGGTTGAGTGTCGATAAGATAGAGTTGGGGGGGGGGGGGGTGAGTGTCGATAAGATAGAGTTGGGGGGTTGAGTGTCGATAAGATAGAGTTGGGGGGGGGGTGAGTGTCGATAAGATAGAGTTGGGGGGGGTTGAGTGTCGATAAGATAGAGTTGGGGGGGTTGAGTGTCGATAAGATAGAGTTGGGGGGTGGTTGAGTGTCGATAAGATAGAGTTGGGGGGGGGGTGAGTGTCGATAAGATAGAGTTGGGGGGGGGTTGAGTGTCGATAAGATAGAGTTGGGGGGGGTGAGTGTCGATAAGATAGAGTTGGGGGGGTTGAGTGTCGATAAGATAGAGTTGGGGGGGGGGGTTGAGTGTCGATAAGATAGAGTTGGGGGGTTGAGTGTCGATAAGATAGAGTTGGGGGGGTTGAGTGTCGATAAGATAGAGTTGGGGGGGGGGGTTGAGTGTCGATAAGATAGAGTGGGGGGGGGGGTTGAGTGTCGATAAGATAGAGTTGGGGGGGTTGAGTGTCGATAAGATAGAGTTGGGGGGGTTGAGTGTCGATAAGATAGAGTTGGGGGGGGTTGAGTGTCGATAAGATAGAGTTGGGGGGTGAGTGTCGATAAGATAGAGTTGGGGGGGTGAGAGTCGATAAGATAGAGTTGGGGGGGGAGTGTCGATAAGATAGAGTTGGGGGGGGGTGAGTGTCGATAAGACGGAGTTGGGGGGAGAGTGTCGATAAGATAGAGTTGGGGGGGGGGTGAGTGTCGATAAGATAGAGTTGGGGGGGGTTGAGTGTCGATAAGATAGAGTGGGGGGGGGGGGGGGGTTGAGTGTCGATAAGATAGAGTTGGGGGGGGGGTTGAGTGTCGATAAGATAGAGTTGGGGGGTTGAGTGTCGATAAGATAGAGTTGGGGGTTGAGTGTCGATAAGATAGAGTTGGGGGGGGTTGAGTGTCGATAAGATAGAGTTGGGGGGTTGAGTGTAGATAAGATAGAGTTGGGGGGGGTGAGTGTCGATAAGATAGAGTTGGGGGGGGGGTTGAGTGTCGATAAGATAGAGTTGGGGGGGGGGGGGGTTGAGTGTCGATAAGGTGGAGTTGGGGGGGGGGTTAGTGTCGATAAGGTGGAGTTGGGTGGGGGGGGGTGAGTGTCGATAAGGTCGAGTTGGGTGGGGGGGTGAGTGTCGATAAGGTGGAGTTGGGTGGTGGGGGGTGAGTGTCGATAAGGTGGAGTTGGGTGGGGGGTGAGTGTCGATAAGGTGGAGTTGGGTGGGGGGGTGAGTGTCGATAAGGTGGAGTTGGGTGGGGGTGAGTGTCGATAAGGTGGAGTTGGGTGGGGGGGTGAGTGTCGATAAGGTGGAGTTTGGGGGGGTGAGTGTCGATAAGGTGGAGTTGGGTGGGGGGGGATGAGTGTCGATAAGGTGGAGTTGGGTGGGGGGTGAGTGTCGATAAGGTGGAGTTGGGTGGGGTGAGTGTCGATAAGGTGGAGTTGGGTGGGGGTGAGTGTCGATAAGGTGGAGTTGGGTGGGGGGTGAGTGTCGATAAGGTGGAGTTGGGGGGGGGGTGAGTGTCGATAAGGTGGAGTTGGAGGGGGTGAGTGTCGATAAGGTGGAGTTGGGTGGGGGGTGAGTGTCGATAAGGTGGAGTTTGGGGGGTGGTGAGTGTCGATAAGGTGGAGTTGGGTGGGGGGTGAGTGTCGATAAGATGGAGTTGGAGGGGGTGAGTGTCGATAAGGTGGAGTTGGAGGGGGTTGGGTGTCGATAAGATGGAGTTGGAGGGGGTTGCGTGTCGATAAGATGGAGTTGGAAGGGTTGAGTGTCGATAAGATGGAGTTGGAAGGCTTGAGTGTCGATAAGATGGAGTTGGAAGGCTTGAGTGTCGATAAGGTGGAGTTGGAAGGCTTGAGTGTCGATAAGATGGAGTTGGAAGGCTTGAGTGTCGATAAGATGGGGTTGGGGGTTGGAATGGAACTAAAGGGATGGAGTGTTGACATGATGGAACTAAAGGGATGGAGGTTGACATGATGGAATTGATGGAGTGTTGACATGATGGAACTAAAGGGATGGAGTGTTGACATGATGGAACTAAAGGGATGGAGTGTTGACATGATGGAACTAAAGGGATGGAGTGTTGACATGATGGAACTAAAGGGATGGAGTGTTGACATGATGGAACTAAAGGGATGGAGTGTTGACATGATGGAACTAAAGAGATGGAGTGTTGACATGATGGAACTAAAGGGATGGAGTGTTGACATGATGGAACTAAAGGGATGGAGTGTTGACATGATGGAACTAAAGGGATGGAGTGTTGACATGATGGAACTAAAGGGATGGAGTGTCGGCATGATGGAATTGGAGGGGTGGAGGGTCGACAAGATATTGAAGGGGTTGAGTGTCGGCAAGGTTGAGTTGGAGGGGTTGAGTGTTGACAAGGTGAAGTTGGAGGGGTTGAGTATTGACAAGGTGAAGTTGGAGGGTTGAGTATTGACAAGGTGGAGTTGGAGGGGTTGAGTATTGACAAGGTGAAGTTGGAGAGGTTGAGTATTGACAAGGTGAAGTTGGAGGGGTTGAGTGTTGACAAGGTGGAGTTGGAGGGGTTGAGTATTGACAAGGTGGAGTTGGAGGCGTTGAGTATTGACAAGGTGGAGTTGGAGGGGTTGAGTATTGACAAGGTGGAGTTGGAGGGGTTGAGTATTGACAAGGTGAAGTTGGAGGGGTTGAGTATTGACAAGGTGAAGTTGGAGAGGTTGAGTATTGACAAGGTGAAGTTGGAGGGGTTGAGTATTGACAAGGTGAAGTTGGAGGGGTTGAGAATTGACAAGGTAGAGTTGGAGGGGTTGAGTATTGACAAGGTGGAGTTGGAGGGGTTGAGTATTGACAAGGTGGAGTTGGAGGGGTTGAGTATTGACAAGGTAGAGTTGGAGGGGTTGAGTATTGACAAGGTGAAGTTGGAGGGGTTGAGAATTGACAAGGTAGACTTGGAGGGGTTGAGTGTTGACAAGGTGGAGTTGGAGGGGTTGAGTATTGACAAGGTGAAGTTGGAGGGGTTGAGTATTGACAAGGTGAAATTGGAGGGGTTGAGTATTGACAAGGTGAAGTTGGAGTGGTTGAGTATTGACAAGGTGGAGTTGGAGGGGTTGAGTATTGACAAGGTGGAGTTGGAGGGTTGAGTATTGACAAGGTGGAGTTGGAGGGGTTGAGTATTGACAAGGTGGAGTTGGAGGGGTTGAGTATTGACAAGGTGGAGTTGGAGGGGTTGAGTATTGACAAGGTGAAGTTGAGGGGTTGAGTATTGACAAGGTGGAGTTGGAGGGGTTGAGTATTGACAGTTGGAGGGGTTGAGTAGACTGGGTGAAGTTGCAAGGTGGAGTTGGAGTGGAGTTGGAGGGTTGAGTATTGACAAGGTGGAGTTGGAGGTTGAGTATTGACAAGGTGGAGTTGGAGGGTTGGTATTGACAAGGTGAAGTTGGAGGGGTTGAGTATTGACAAGGTGGAGTTGGAGGGGTTGAGTGGAGTTGGAGGGGTTGAGTCAAGGCAAGGTTGGAGGTTGAGTATTGACAAGGTGGAGTTGGAGGGATGGAGTGTTGGCAAGGTGGAGTTGGAGTTGAGTGTCGATAAGATGGAGTTGGAAGGCTTGAATGTCGATAAGATGGAGTGGAGCAAGGTGGAGTTGGAAGGCTTGAGTGTCGATAAGGTGGAGTTGGAAGGTTTTGAGTGTCGATAAGATGGAGTTGGAGGAGTTGAGTGTCGATAAGATGGAGTTGGAAGGCTTGAATGTCGATAAGATGGAGTTGGAAGGGGTTGAGTGTCGATAAGATGGAGTTGAGGGGGTTGAGTGTCGACAAGGTGGAGTTGGGGAGTTGGAGGGGAGTTGAGTGTCGATAAGATGGAGTTAGGGGGTTGAGTGTCGATAAGATGGAGTTGGGGGGTTGAGTGTCGATAAGATGGAGTTGGGGGGTTGAGTGTCGATAAGGTGGAGTTGGGGGGTTGAGTGTCGATAAGGTGGAGTTTGAGGGGTTGAGTGTCGACAAGGTGGAGTTTGAGGGGTTGAGTGTCGATAAGGTGGAGTTTGAGGGGTTGAGTGTCGATAAGGTGGAGTTTGAGGGGTTGAGTGTCGATAAGGTGGAGTTGGAGGGGTTGAGTGTCGATAAGGTGGAGTTGGAAGGCTCGAGTGTCGATACGATGGAGTTGGGGGTGAGTGTCGATAAGATGGAGTTGGGGGGGGGGGGTTGAGTGTCGATACGATGGGCTTGGAAGGCTTGAGTGTCGATAAGATGGAGTTGGAGGGGTTGAGTGTCGATAAGATGGAGTTGGAGGGGTTGAGTGTCGATAAGATGGAGTTGGGGGTGAGTGTCGATAAGATGGAGTTGGAGGGGTTGAGTGTCGATAAGATGGAGTTGGAGGGGTTGAGTGTCGATAAGATGGAGTTGGAGGGGTTGAGTGTCGATAAGATAGAGTTTGGGGGGGGGTTGAGTGTCGATAAGGTGGAGTTGGAAGGCTTGAGTGTCGATAAGGTGGAGTTGGAGGGGTTGAGTGTCGATAAGATGGAGTTGGAGGGGTTGAGTGTCGATAAGGTGGAGTTGGAGGGGTTGAGTGTCGATAAGGTGGAGTTGGAGGGGTTGAGTGTCGATAAGATGGAGTTGGAGGGATTGAGTGTCGATAAGGTGGAGTTGGAAGGCTTGAGTGTCGATAAGATGGAGTTGGGGGGTTGAGTGTCGATAAGGTGGAGTTGGAAGGCTTGAGTGTCGATAAGGTGTAGTTGGAAGGCTTGAGTGTCGATAAGGTGGAGTTGGAGGGGTTGAGTGTCGATAAGATGGAGTTGGAGGGTTGAGTGTCGATAAGGTGGAGTTGGAGGGGTTGAGTGTCGATAAGATGGAGTTGGAAGGCTTGAGTGTCGATAAGGTGGAGTTGGAGGGGTTGAGTGTCGATAAGATGGAGTTGGAAGGCTTGAGTGTCGATAAGGTGGAGTTGGAGGGGTTGAGGTCGATAAGGTGGAGTTGGAGGGGTTGAGTGTCGATAAGGTGGAGTTGGAGGGGTTGAGTGTCGATAAGATGGAGTTGGAAGGCTTGAGTGTCGATAAGGTGGAGTTGGAGGGGTTGAGTGTCGATAAGATGGAGTTGGAAGGCTTGAGTGTCGATAAGGTGGAGTTGGAAGGCTTGAGTGTCGATAAGGTGGAGTTGGAGGGGTTGAGTGTCGATAAGATGGAGTTGGAGGGGTTGAGTGTCGATAAGGTGGAGTTGGAGGGTTGAGCGTCGGCAAAATGGAGTTGGAAGGCTTGAGTGTCGATAAGGTGGAGTTGGAGGGTTTGAGTGTCGGCAAGATGGAGTTGGAGGAGCTGAGTGTCGGAAAGGCGGAGTTGGAAGAGTTGATTGTCTGCAAGATAGAGTAGGAGCGATGGAGTGTCGGCAAGATGAAGTTGGAGGGGTTGAGTTTCGGCAAGGTGGAGTTGAAGGGGTTGAGGCAAGATGGGGTTGGAGGGTTGAGGCAAGATGGGGTTGGAGGGGTTGAGGCAAGATGAAGTTAGGGGCTTGAGTGTCGGCAAGATGGAGTTGGAGGATTGAGGCAAGATGGAGTTGGAGGGATTGAGGCAAGATGGAGTTGGAGGGGATTGAGGCAAGATTGAGTTGAGGGGATTGAGGCAAGATGGAGTTGGAGGGGTTGAGGCAAGAAGGAGTTGAAGGAGTTGAGGCAAGAAGGAGTTGAAGAAGTTGAGGCAAGAAGGAGTTAAAGGAGTTGTGGCAAGATGGAGTTGGAGGAGTTGTGGCAAGATGGAGTTGGAGGTTGTGGCAAGATGGAGTTAAAGGAGTTGTGGCAAGATGGAGTTGGAGGTGTTGTGGCAAGATGGAGTTGGAGGAGTTGTGGCAAGATGGAGTTGGAGGGGTTGTGGCAAGATGGAGTTGGAGGGTGAAGACAAGATGGAGTTGGAGGGGTTGTGGCAAGATGGAGTTGGAGGTGTTGTGGCAAGATGGAGTTGGAGGGTGAAGACAAGATGGAGTTGGAGGGGTTGTGGCAAGATGGAGTTGGAGGGGTGAAGGCAAGATGGAGTTGGAGGGGTGAAGGCAAGATGGAGTTGGAGGGGTGAAGGCAAGATGGAGTTGGAGGGGTGAAGGCAAGATGGAGTTGGAGGGGTGAAGACAAGATGGAGTTGGAGGGGTTGTGGCAAGATGGAGTTGGAGGGGTTGTGGCAAGATGGAGTTGGAGGGGGTTGTGGCAAGATGGAGTTGGAGGGGTTGTGGCAAGATGGAGTTGGAGGGTTGTGACAAGATGGAGTTGGAGGGTGAAGGCAAGATGGAGTTGAGGGGACTGAGGCAAGATGGAGTTGGAGGGGTGAAGGCAAGATTGAGTTGGAGGGGTGAAGACAAGATGGAGTTGGAGGGGTTGTGGCAAGATGGAGTTGGAGTGGTGAAGACAAGATGGAGTTGGAGGGGTTGTGGCAAGATGGAGTTGGAGGGGTGAAGACAAGATGGAGTTGGAGGGTGAAGGCAAGATGGAGTTGGAGGGGTGAAGGCAAGATGGAGTTGGAGGGGTGAAGACAAGATGGAGTTGGAGGGGTGAAGGCAAGATGGAGTTGGAGGGGTGAAGGCAAGATGGAGTTGGAGGGGTTGTGGCAAGATGGAGTTGGAGGGGTTGTGGCAAGATGGAGTTGGAGGGGTTGTGGCAAGATGGAGTTGGAGGGGTTGTGGCAAGATGGAGTTGGAGGGTGAAGGCAAGATGGAGTTGGAGGGGTGAAGGCAAGATGGAGTTGGGAGGGGTGAAGGCAAGATGGAGTTGGAGGGTTGTGGCAAGATGGAGTTGGAGGGGGTTGTGGCAAGATGGAGTTGGAGGGGTTGTGGCAAGATGGAGTTGGAGGGGTGAAGGCAAGATGGAGTTGGAGGGGGTTGTGGCAAGATGGAGTTGGAGGGGTGAAGGCAAGATGGAGTTGGAGGGGTGAAGGCAAGATGGAGTCGGAGGGTGAAGGCAAGATGGAGTTGGAGGGTGAAGGCAAGATGGAGTTGGTGGGTTTTGCCTTTGCTTTTTGTGTGTCACGTATTATTGGATTATTATTTTATCTTTGTTTGTTTTTTGTTTGTTTTTGGAGTTTTGCCCCGATAGGCTGGAGAAAGTTTCTTGGGTTCTTTGTCTAAAAACCACATCCTGATGCAGGTAGGTAGAAAGGTAAATTGATTTTTAATCCCAAATCGTAGACGAGCCTAAACGAGGAGCTTCCTGTGAACATCACAAGACTGTGTTGATTCCTGGGCGGTAAAAATATATATAAGGCCACCCAGACAGAATGATTTGCAGAGGCAAAATAATCTGAATAACTTCATCAGGGACTCAACGGACTGAAAGACATCGCTCAGTGCAAACAAATCCTGAAGTTGGAGCGAAATCCTTAATACTACAATGGAATCAACGTCAGTGCTTAACCAACGCGGGCTGAATGAGGAAGAACTACGTGACTGACTGTATGTGACAACTTAACCTTGAAGGTCCATCCCATGACGGAGATCATCAAATAAATTGTCCCGAGAGCGGAAACGACTTTTGTAAGTTTAAATCCCATTGTTTGTCTTAAATCTACTTGACTTACAATCCTTGCGTAGAAAAGTCATCAGATTTTTCCACCTGGCCTGCTTCGCGGATTGTTTTGTTTTCTGCTAGGCGTCGATGTTCTTCCTGGTCTGAAATTACTGGGCTTAAGTTCGAGTGTGGCCAAAATCAGGCCAAAGATTAGACAAGATTGTAGAAGGAGAAGCTTTTCTCACATCCACTGAGTTCTGAAATGTCTTCTTCTTCTTTATAATAACTGAGCAACTCAATTCTTGAGTATTACTGTCAGCACGCATATTCTAATTTAACCCAAAATCATTAATCCAATTTCGGCTTCAAGTATTTAATTCTAGTCTTCAGTACTATTGTTGAGTTTTAGTTCTGTTGTCAGTGCATTCCACAGCCTTACTGTAATACGGTAAAATGAGTGGAGGTGACAATCAATATTTGAAGATGGAACCATGTATGTTAGACAGCCTTACTGTAATACGGTAAAATGAGTGGAGGTGACATAATAATAATAATAATAATAATAATAATAATAATAATAATAATAATAATAATAATAATAATAATAATAATAATAATAATAATAATAATAATAATAATAATAATAATAATAATAATAATAATAATAATAATAGAAGTTCTTTATTATCCATAAATGGCAGTTTGTTGTTTGGTTACACAGTTGAGACATAAATTTCACAGTTGAGACATAAATTACACAGTTGAGACATAAATTACACAGTTGAGACATAAATTACACAGTTGAGATATAAAAAGCTACAAAACACACGCACGTCTTACACACACATACAAACAACATTTACAACATAATCACATACACACACACACACACACACACTTCTAAGTACAAATGTGTAGATACCTTTACAGACATAATGCGCATTATTCACAGTCCAATGGTTACGAACACAACAACCTCTGGCAATCAATATTTGAAGATGGAACCATGTATGTTTGACAGCCTGGTTTGGTTGAACTTGTATTAAGTTTAAGCTGATCTAATGGAATACACTGTTGGTCATTTATAGCCTTAAAGGAATTATTAATTTTATTTTCGGGCTCTATGTTCTTCTAAAGGTATCCATTGCATTTGATTCATGTTGGTTTTTTGGTGTTTCCTTCAGTGTATGTATAATTATTAGTTAAAGATCGGGCTATATTCTTTTGTACTTTCTCAATTTTGTGTATGTCGGTCAGTTTGTGTGGGTCCCAGGCACAGCTACCGTAATCTAAGACTGGTTTACGAAACTGTTGTTT
>JAXRKP010001162.1:107500-159697 GCA_037039925.1 Doris montereyensis
GACAGTTGAGTAAGACAGTCAACTAATTTACTTGAGTCAACTTTTTGTTTGTTCCTTTTATTGAAATTTTCATCCACTCACCACATGTGGTGATCTGAAGATGTTAAGTTCCTTCAAGGCCATTACGGCCCATAGAGCCGGAGCTTATCTCGGTTTCTATAGCGGTGAAGCGGAACAGGTGATGATAATAATAATAATAATCACCTCCTGGACAGGACACTAGTCTGACGCAGGTTTTTTTCCCACCATTTTTCACCTGGGTCAAGTTAGTGTTGGTACCCATTTTCACCTGGGTCAAGTAGGGGAATGTGTAAGTGTTAAGTGTCTTTCCTGGGTCAAGTAGGGGAAGTTAAGTGTCTTTCCCAAGTTAGTGTTGGTACCCATTTTTCACCTGGGTCAAGTAGGGGAATGTGTGTTAAGTGTCTTTCCCAAGTTAGTGTTGGTACCGATTTTTCACCTGGGTCAAGTAGGGGAATGTGTGACAAGTTAGTGTTGGTACCCATTTTTCACCTGGGTCAAGTAGGGAAGCAAGTTAGTGTTGGTACCCCATTTTTCACCTGGGTCAAGTAGGGGAATGTGTAAGAAACTAAGGCATCTTTCCCAAGAAACACAACGTCGGCCCTGGCTTTGCCACGATTCGAAACAGGACTTCATGATCCCCAGTCCGGCAGCCTAACTTACTCGGCCACCGGGACGCCACTGAAGATGAACTCAAAAGAAACGGCATGATAAAAACACATGTCAGTAACACTTGCCAACTTCCTACAAAGTACAATATGTATGCAGTATGTATGAATCAGCTGTACAAATATGTGTACAGTTGTGCTAATGTAGACAGAGATATTCCACCAAAATGCATTTTCCTCAGTCATTACATAATTATACATGACTGTTTGAATTTAAAGTCATTCAATGCGTCAGAACCAGCTCTAATTAGCCTTGATAAGATCACAACAAAATTAAAACCCAGCTGACTGATATTGCCAAGAGGCCACAGGGTCTTTCAGTTTCACCAACGATATAAATAATATAATGTAAGACTTTTGCTCTTGCTGAGTCCAACATGCAAACATTTTTGGAAATCTCAAAGACTTTTTGGAGCTTAACCTTAAACTTAAAACTATTTGGATTATTCATAAGCGCACAGACTGACAAACATTCTAGACCTTCAAGTTCAGGTGTAAGAGTAAAGTAATTAGGAGGGTTTTTCCGGTTGAGGGTTGAGTAGTCAGCCAACCAGTCATACATCACACACTTCACATGGGGGGGGGGGGGGGTGAAGACTAAGGAGTGTTTGTTAAAATTAAGTCCATATCTATTTCTGTTTAGTCTTATATTTCTTCTTTTTTTTTGTCTTCGTCTTCTTCTTCATAATAACTGACCAACTAAATTCTTGAGTATTACTGTCGGCAAGCATAATTGAATTTAACCCAAAAATTATTAATCCAATCTTAGGTTTTAAAGTGATGTGTTTAATTCTGTTTTTAAAGCCTTCGAAATGCTGTTACTGAGTTTTATTTCTGTTGACAGTCCATTTCACAGCCTTACTGTGCTAGGGTAAAATGAGTACAGGAGGCAATCAATGTTTGAAGATGGAACCATGTATGTTTGACAGCCTGATCTGATTGTTCTTGTGTTAATTGTAAGCTGATCTAATTTCTTTTTAAAGTCTTCAGTGTTACTGTTGAGTTGACAGTTTGTTCCACAGCCGTACTAGGACAAAATGAATGCAGGTGACAATCAATCTTTGAATATGAG
Source organism: Doris montereyensis (assembly GCA_037039925.1). Taxonomy (NCBI): domain Eukaryota; kingdom Metazoa; phylum Mollusca; class Gastropoda; order Nudibranchia; family Dorididae; genus Doris; species Doris montereyensis. The sequence goes on from JAXRKP010001162.1 coordinate 109,259, forward strand.
GCTCATGTAGTTGTGTTTGTATTCAATTGAAGCTAATCTAATAGGTTAAACACTTGGCCATACAAATAAAACTTTTTTTAAGTTCTTCTGAAGATATCCATGATTTATATTTAGTAACTGATTCATGGTAGTCATGACTATGTCCCTATGCAGATTACGATCGTTTCCATATCCTTAGTCATCAATTTTCAACACAGTAGCATTGCCTCACTAACTTACTGTTTGTCTTAACTCTTGTGTCTAACTTCAGAGGCACACTTAATATTGCAATGTAGGCCTACAAGGTGGAGTTTGGGGGTTTTATTCTTACCCGATAAAAAAACAACAAAAGAGTTTAAAAAAACCCAGTGAAGACAGAAACATCTGGGTTGTTTGGGGTGGGGGGGGGTATGTCTGTTTTTGTTGGGTTTTCTGGTGGTTTTCGTTTGGGGGGATGGTGGTGGGGGGGGGTTGCATTGTGTGTCGAATTTGTCAAAGTTTTGTGTCTTATGCGTTTCAAATGCACACTAAATATGGTTGCTGAATTAATGATGCTAAAAGTAAAAGTAAAAGTAAAATTAGGCAACATGTGGCACGTGATTTTTGTTGAACGCATAAGTCACAAACAAACAAAAAATAACGAGAAAGTGCAGGTTGTCTTATTATACATGAATTCCAATCGCCATCTAAAGTCAGAAGCAGATAACAACAAAAATCAAACAAACAAGCACCAACCGAGAAGACAATACGTGTTTACTGTGATACAAGAATACAAGTTGTTTAGAGTTAGAGCCTGGTAAAATCAATAGAACGTTGGGGAGAGGAAGAAAGCCGATGGTAGACAAAATCATGGAACAGGTGAGGACTACTAAGTAATGTCTTAGATAATATCGCTAGTGTTGGCAGTTCTGGGGTAGGTGGTGTCTTGGATAATATTGCTAGTGTTGGCAGTTCTGAGGTAGGTGGTGTCTTGGATAATATCGCTAGTGTTGGCAGTTCTGGGGTAGGTGGTGTCTTGGATAATATCGCTAGTGTTGGCAGTTCTGGGGTAGGTGGTGTCTTGGATAATATCGCTAGTGTTGGCAGTTCTGATGTAGGTGGTGTCTTGGATAATATCGCTAGTGTTGGCAGTTCTGGAGTAGGTGGTGTCTTGGATAATATCGCTAGTGTTGGCAGTTCTGGGGTAGGTGGTGTCTTGGATAATATTGCTATTGTTGGCAGTTCTGAGGTAGGTGGTGTCTTGGATATTAATAATATCGCTAGTGTTGGCAGTTCTGGAGTAGGTGGTGTCTTGGATAATATCGCTAGTGTTGGCAGTTCTGGGGTAGGTGGTGTCTTGGATAATATCGCTAGTGTTGCAGTTCTGGGGTAGGTGGTTCTTGGATAATATCGCTAGTGTTGGCAGTTCTAGAGTAGGTAGTGTCTTGGATAATAATAATATCGCTAGTGTTGGCAGTTCTGGAGTAGGTAGTGTCTTGGATAATATCGCTAGTGTTGGCAGTTCTAGAGTAGGTAGTGTCTTGGATAACATCGCTAGTGTTGGCAGTTCTAGAGTAGGTAGTGTCTTGGATAACATCGCTAGTGTTGGCAGTTCTAGAGTAGGTAGTGTCTTGGATAACATCGCTAGTGTTGGCAGTTCTAGAGTAGGTAGTGTCTTGGATAACATCGCTAGTGTTGGCAGTTCTAGAGTAGGTAGTGTCTTGGATAACATCGCTAGTGTTGGCTAGAGTAGTTCTAGAGTTGGCAGTTCTAGAGTAGGTAGTGTCTTGGATAACATCGCTAGTGTTGGCAGTTCTAGAGTTGGCAGTTCTAGAGTAGGTAGTGTCTTGGATAACATCGCTAGTGTTGGCAGTTCTAGAGTAGGTAGTGTCTTGGATAATATTGCTAGTGTTGGCAGTTCTATAATAATATCGCTAGTGTTGGCAGTTCTAGAGTAGGTAGTGTCTTGGATAATAATAATATCGCTAGTATTGGCAGTTCTGGGGGTAGGTGGTGTCTTGAATAATAATAATAATAATAATATCGCTAGTGTTGGCAGTTCTGGGGTAGGTGGTGTCTTGGATAATAATAATATCGCTAGTGTTGGCAGTTCTGGGGTAGGTGGTGTCTTGAATAATAATAATAATAATAATATCAGTTCTAGGTGGTGTCTTGTTAATATCGCTAGTGTTGCCAGTTCTGGGGTAGGTGGTGTATTGGATAATAATAATAATATCGCTAGTGTTGGCAGTTCTGGGGTAGGTGGGTATTGACAATAATAATAATATCTTGGATAATAATAATAATAATAATAATATCGCTAGTGTTGGCAGTTCTAAGGTAGGTGGTGTCAGATAATATCGCTAGTGTTGGCAGTTCTGAGGTAGGTGGTGTCTTGGATAATAATAATAATATCGCTAGTGTTGGCAGTTCTGAGGTAGGTGGTGTCTTGGGATAATAGGTGGTGTCTTGGATAATAATAATAATATCGCTAGTATTGCCAGTTCTGAGGTAGGGTGTCTTGGATAATAATAATATCGCTAGTGTTGGCAGTTCTGGGGTAGGGTCTTGGATAATAATAATAATATCGCTAGTGTTGGCAGTTCTGGGGTAGGTGGTGTCTTGGATAATAATAATATCGCTAGTGTTGGCAGTTCTGGGGTAGGTGGTGTCTTGGATAATAATAATAATATCGCTAGTGTTGGCAGTTCTGGGGTAGGTGGTGTCTTGGATAATATCGCTAGTGTTGGCAGTTCTAGAGTAGGTAGTGTCTTGGATAATAATAATATCGCTAGTGTTGGCAGTTCTGAGGTAGGTGGTGTCTTGGATAATAATAATCGCTAGTGTTGGCAGTTCTGAGGTAGGTGGTGTCTTGGATAATATCGCTAGTGTTGGCAGTTCTGGGGTAGGTGGTGTCTTGGATAATATCGCTAGTGTTGGCAGTTCTGAGGTAGATGGTGTCTTGGATAATATCGTTAGTATTGGCAGTTCTGGGGTAGGTGGTGTTTTGGATAATATCGCTAGTGTTGGCAGTTCTGAAGTAGGTGGTGTCTTGGATAATAATAATATCGCTAGTGTTAGCAGTTCTGGGGTAGGTGGTGTCTTGGATAATAATACTATCGCTAGTGTTGGCAGTTCTGGGGTATTCATCAACCGGGAACCAGTTCTCAGGCTGATTTTAGTCAGTCTGATCAGCCAGGAACCAGTTCTCAGGCTGATTTTAGTCAGTCTGATCAGCCAGGAACCAGTTCTCAGGCTGGTGTTAGTCATTGTAATCAGCCAGGAACCAGTTCTCAGGCTGATTTTAGTCAGTCTGATTTACCAGGAACCAGTTTTCAGGCTGATTTTAGTCAGTCTGAACTGTCAGGAACCAGTTCTGATGCTGATTTTGGTCAATCTGATCAGCCAGGAACCAGTTCTCCGGCTGATTTTGGTCAGTCTGATCAACCAGGAACCAGTTCTCAGACTGATTTTAGTCAGTCTGATTAGCCAGGAACCAGTTCTCATGCTGATTTTAGTCAGTCTGATCAGCCAGGAACCAGTTCTGAGGCTGATGTTAGTCATTGTAATCAGCCAGGTACCAGCATTCAGGTTGATAAGGTATCAATTTTGGGAGATGTCTATACAGTCGAGAAAGATGGTTTTGCAGTCAGCCGTTAGGTTTGAGCAGAAAAAAACTAAAGGCCGTCCTAAAGGTGAGGGTGTCACCTCAGGCCATTTTGGTCACTAAACTCAAACGTTCTTTGCAAGAACCTGCTAAGAAAAGTAGAAAATTTGCAAGCATAAAAGGGAAGTTTGTGGTGTTTGTACGAGATTAAAGATTAGCAAAGAAGCTTTTGGTGGTGATCATTATGGTGATCATTCTGAGTGGATAGATTGTAGTACTAGTACCTGTAACACATGGCTTCACTGCCTCTTTCTAGGTTTTCTATAAACCCCGAGAAGTATTTATGTCATCAATGTATTTGCTAGGTAGATTTCCCCTTTGTCAATAAATGTTGCTTTGCTGACTTATTATTAATATTATTAAGAAAACGATCCAAAACAATCTCTTGGACATGCTTCAAGGAAAACTTAGCCTAGTAGTACTAGTACTAGTACATAAAGATTTTATAGTAACAAACTGCCAACAGAAATTAAATCAAGCATTAGCAATGGAGATTTCAAAACGTTTTAATTAAATTTAAATGGATCCTTGTAAAATTAAAATTTGATAACAACCCCGTAGTTAAATTCAAAATCCTGCATGCCACTCAAATAAAATAAGTCAAAATATAGACGTTTCAGAAAAATAGGACCTTTAGTTTGGAACTCTCTTCCACCATCTGTGAGATTCACAACTAGCGTTGCTACCTTTAAAAAATCTTTAAAGACCCATCTTTTCACGACATATTTGTTTTAAAATGTCATGATCTTTCAAATGATTAATTCCTTATACAAATGAATGTTACTAATTTGTATAGCAAATTGTTTCATAGCTTTTTAAATTCAGTAGTGCATATGACATTCTTAATGTTGTTTTGAGTGAGTGTGGTGTGCTGGTATGTGTGATTGTAAAGCGCCTGGAGATATCGCTATAGGGTGCTATATAAATAAACTTTATTATTATTATTATTATTAATATTATTATTATTATTGTGAAAAGGTTCTGACAAAGACTTGGACATCATGGGTGATGTAATGTATGTAATGAGTACTTTGTCTCAGTTTGTTGTAGTTATAGAAGCTTTGCGCTTCAAAATTGGGTCGCTTCAAGGTTGGGTCGCTTCAAGGTTGGGTTGCTTCAAGGTTGGGTCGCTTCAAGATTGGGTCATATCGTATGGTCATTAAAAACAACCTACTCTTTATTGCTCTACATTAACGAGTTGCTAATGTAGTGTATGCAATAGAACAGATTAAAATGAAACCAAAACAATAGTTCCAAAAGATTTTTGTATGATGCAACATTTGAAGGGGGCATTCCAATAATGTGCCTATGTCCACTTTCGTGAAAAGCGAAACAGAGAGATAATCCTAGGGAATAAAAGGAAACCATGCTTCCAGGAAAGTATGAAAGTGATAACATGGAAACACATCATGTTTACAGCCGTTTGAAACTTGCAATTCCCAAAGCCATCTGTACTCAAGTCCACTGTTTTTGGCATTTTAAATGACGTAATTGTGACTTACGCACACTATTGAAATGACCCCCGACATTTTCTCATGAGTGATAGCCATTCGTGTCATATCAAGTATAAAAACCTGTCTTTAAAAACAGTTCCATCAAGGCCGACAATATTACTCATAGAGTATAGAGCCAAGGGTTATCCCAGTTTCCATACCTTGAAGCAGAACAGATCATAACACATCATCCCCTAGACAGGACTCTAGTCTGTCGCAGATTTTACTTCCCAGCCGATGCCGGCATCTTTTGCCTCTGGGTCAAGAGAGAAAATATATGCTGATTGGGTTTTTTCACCAGGGAACACAAGTTTGGAACTAAAATAACCAGGATTTGAACCCGAGACAGCTCAACCACTAGACTACTAGCACCACACAGTCAGATTGGAATGACACAGTAAAAATAAAATGTGATTGTCAAAAAAGCTCTTGATGTTTTCTATCATAGAGAATTTCCTCACAATCAGTCACAGTGATCATTGTCATTCATATCAGATATTAATAACTGTGCTAAAGTGACATTGTTTGCAATATACAAACTTCACTGTGACACTAATGAAAACTATACAAAAAGAACACAATGATTGATTCTAATGTTGCTGAAATAGACACTGCCATCTCTGCAAAGCAAAAGCTGTGATGAACAATATTACACAGAAAGGTAAGCACGTATGCATATAGAATAACATTTAAAATGTTTTTTTGACAAGGTTACACAAGTTCATCTATATCACAGAATATTTAAGCACTCGCATTCAACATTTTCTTACGTCCCATAGAACTTTTTTTATTCTCATGAAAGCACAGTAAGTATGGATATATCATTTGACATGACGTGTAACACATCAGACATTCTGTCAGGCACAGGAGCAGCTAAATAGTCAATAATATAATCCAAGAATCAACAGAAAATAGCATACATTTTTTTAAAATTTCACCATTATTTTTAGAAATAAATTTTCCTCCCACTACGATATGAGTGTGGGATAAATTGAATGTAAACAAGCATAGCACCGTATTTTGAAGCATGACACTGACACACACTGACTGCGATAGAAGACACACACACACCCAAATGGCCCACAAAACAATCACACTGTTAACCACTATATAATATATGTAAAAGACAAGTGGTGAAATATACAAATACAATGCACAGCCAATATGTGTTTGGTCCCTGGAAGACCCAGACAGTCTGGTATGAAAAGATGTGCGAGTCAAAACAACAAAGAATTTAATAACAAACATACATCTGAGAGTAACACAATTGAGGTCAGGTATTATTAGAATTTGCTTCATACACAGCCAAAGCTCCAACTATGGGTAGGTGAGAATGGTAGCTTGACAAAAAGCAGTGGACCCCCCCCACCGACCCCCCCACCCAAAAAATAAAAAATGAGAAAAGTCAATAGCCATGGTGAACTCGGGTCAGCAAACCATCAGAGAATAGAAAGCAAAAACAAAAACAACAAAAGAAAACAACAAGACCAGGAGTGGTAACCTGGGCGTGGCCCAGCAGGCAAGGGCCAAACACTTGATCTTAGGGGGTTCTCAGCTTCTGAAAACTGTCTTTCGGATCTCACATAACCAGGATTTGAACCCAGAAGCTCCTGATCTCAAGTCTAACAAACAGCCCAACCACTAGACCACCGGCACCACACAGTCACATTGGAATGACAAGAGAACTAAAATAGGATTGTCAAAAAAGCTTTTCTTTTTTTTTTTAACAATACACCATTTCCTCACAATCAGCCACAGTGATCAGTGTCATGTCACCGAAGTTTCAACTACGAGTAAGTATTCTAAACGTAAAAAAATTAATTGAGGCACAAGTTTCATCAATATTTTATCTCCACAAGTTTCATCAATGTATTATTTCCCCAAGATTCATCAATGTATTATTTCCACAAGTTTCATCAATGTATTATCTCCATATGTTTCATCAACATATTATCTCCACAAGATTCATTAATGTATAATCTCCACAAGTTTCATCAATGTATTATTTCCCCAAGATTCATCAATGTATTATTTCCACAAGTTTCATCAATATATTATCTCCAAATGTTTCATCAATGTATTATCTCCACAAGCTTCATCAACATATTATCTCCACAAGTTTCCTCAATGTATTATTTCCCAAGATTCATCAATGTAGGCCCTATTATTTCCCCAAGATTCATCAATGTAGTATCTCCACAAGTTTCATCAATGTATTATTTCCCCAAGATTCACCAATGTTTTATTTCCACAAGTTTCATCAATGTATTATCTCCACAAAATTCATCAATGTATTATCTCCACAAAATTCATCAATGTTTTATCTCCACAAGTTTATCAATGTATTATCTCCACAAGTTTTCATCAATGTATTATCTCCACAAGATTCATTAATGTATTACCTCAACATCCACATGAATGCATCAATAAAGTGTAAACTTTTAACATGACCTCCGTTCCCTCTCCCATCCCCCCACCGCCACCCCTATCCCCAAGACACACATATGCAGGCACACACACACACAGACAACACACCTTCTACCCCCTTCAGCCCCATATACACATCTTTCTTTATTTTTTTCAACCAATAACCCCACAAATGCACCTTATCGAGCTATGTATTTTTTTAACCAATAACCTCACAAATGCATTCATCGAAGCTGTATTCTTTTCAACCAACAACCCCAAAAGCACTCATTGAGCTGTATATTTTTTAACCAATAACCCCACAAATGCATTCATCGAGCTGAGCTGTATACTTCTACTGAGCTGTGTATGCTTTAACCAATAACTCCACAAATGCAATCCCCACAAATGCAAATGCATTTATCGAGCTGTGTATGTTTTTTAACCAATAACCCCACAAATGCATTTATTGTGTATGTTTTTTAACCAATAACCTCACAAATCATTTGAGCTGTGTATTTTTTTTAACCAACAATCCCCAAAACAATTGATGCACTTTTTTATCAAATGCAGTCATCGAGCTGTGTATTTTTTTAACCAATAACCCCACAAATGCATTTATCGGCTGTGTTGTTTTTTAACCAATAACACCACAAATGACATCGTGCTGTATATTCGTTTTAATCCAATAACCCCACAAATGTTCGAGCTGTATGTTTTTTTAACCAATAACCCTCACAAATACATTCATCTGAGCTGTATTTTTTTAACCAATAACTCCACAAATGCAAAGCACAAATGCATTTGAGTTGTGTATGTTTTTTAACCAATAACCCCACAAATGCATTCATCGAGCTGTGTATTTTTTTAACCAATAACCCCATAAATGCATTCAAGCTGTGTTTTTTTAACCAATAACACCAATAAATGCATTCACGAAATGTGTATATTTTTTTTAACCAATAACCCCCACAAATGCATTCATCGAGCTGAGACAATGGGTTGTATATGATTGTGTGTCATATCTGAATGTAAAAATGAATGTGGTGTTTAAAGGCAAACAAGCATTCCAAATACATGAGTGTGGTATGCATTACATCATTTAACCAATAACTCCACAAAACATTTATCGCAGCTATAAGTATTTTTTAACCAATAACCCAGACTAAATGCATTTATCATACCTAAATGGCTATAGACTTTGCAGTATAAAATACCTGTGACAGATATCTATAAGTACTATTCATACCAAATGGCTATATGACATGCAGCATAAAACATCATATATATCTATAGCACTATTCATACCAAAATGGCTATATGACATGCAGCATAAAACACTAGACATACATCTATAAGTATCATTCATACCAAATGGCTATATGACATGCAGCATAAAACACTAGACTAGCATCTATACATCATTCATCCTAAATGGCTATAATTTTGCAGCATAAAAATTAGACTAGCATCTATAAGTACTCATTCATCACAAATGCATTCATCTAGACAGATGTGTATTTCTTTCAGACAAATGGGTTCAGTATAAGATTGTGTGTCATATCTCATTCATACCAAATGGCTTTATGACATGCAGCATAAAACACTAGACATACATCAAGTACATCATCTAAAATATATGAGTGCAGCATAAAACACTTTAGCATCTATAAGTACTCATTCATCCCAAATGGCTATAGACTTTGCAGCATAAAACACTAGACTAGCATCTATATGTACTCATTCATCCAAATGGCTATATGATGACAGCATCAACCACTAGACTAGCATCTATAAGTACTTATTCATCCCAAAATGCTATAGACTTTGCAGTATAAACACTAGACAGATATCTATAAGTACTCATTCATACCAAATGGCTATATGACATGCAGCATAAAACACTAGACAGACATCTATAAGTACTCATTCATACCAAATGGCTATATGACATGCAGCATAAAACACTAGACATACATCTATAAGTACTCATTCATACCAAATGGCTATAGTGACATGCAGCATAAAACACTAGACAACATCTATAAGTATTCATACCATTCATCCCAAATGGCTATAGACTTTGCAGCATAAAAACACTAGACTAGCATCTATAAGTACTCATTCATCCCAAATGGCTATAGACTTTGCAGTATAAACACTAGACAGATATCTATAAGTACTCATTCATACCAAATGGCTATATGACATATCCAGCATAAAACACTAGACAGACATCTATAAGTACTCATTCATACCAAATGGCTATATGACATGCAGCATAAAACACCTAGACATACATCTATAAGTACTCATTCATCTTGAAAATGGACTATATGACAGATACCAATAGAGATCCCTTGACAAAACATTTTTATTACAAACTAGCATCTATAAGTAACTCATTCAATCACAACAGAGAAAGAAATGAGAATGAAAGAACTTTAAATTTCAATATGCTTATTAATAAACACAAATAGACTAAGCATCTATAATTAATAAACACTCATTCAGTGTCCCAAATAAATTTATGAGATTATCACAAGAGAGAAATCAACCACTAGAACTAGCATCTATGACAGGAAGTACTCATTCATCCCAAATGCAAATATATAGACTTCAGGGATATATAAACACTAGACAGATATCATATATGAAAAATAAATTGAAGAAAAACATACCAAATGGCTATAGACTTTACAAGCATAAAACACTAGACAGTCAACATCTATAAGAATTACTCATTTTTCAATTGAAACCAAATGGCTATATGACATGCAGCATCAAACACTAGACTAGCATCTCCTGTAAAGGAAAGTACTCATTCAAAAGGAAATCCTTTAGAATGGCTATAGACTTTGCAGCATAAAAAACTAGAATTTGGCCTAACAAAAGATATCTATAAGTACTCATTCAAACCAAATGGCCTATAGACTTTGCAGCATAAAAAAACATTAGACAGATATCTATAAAAGAAGAAATCCTTGTAGGCTTAATCTCCCTAAAAGCCAAATGGCTTATGACACCTTCCTAAAAAGGCATCAAACACTCAAAAAGACTGAAGCATCTATAAGTACTCATTTCATCCCAAAAGGCATTGTATTTAGACTTTGCAGCATAAAAACACTAGACAGATATCTATAAAAGTACTCATTCATACCAAATGGCTATAGACTTAGACTAGCATCTATGTGAATTTGATCCCAAATGGCTATCAAAAGCACAAATCTAGACAGATATCTTAAGTTAATCTCCTAACTGACTGGAATCTTTGTGAATTTGTCATTATGCCTCGACAAACGAAAAAGTTGGAGGTAAACACCTTGGTAATTTGCTCAGGGCTTGAAACACTTTGGACTACAATGAAGAAAATAGAGATCCCTTTGACAAAACATTTTTATTACAAACTCATGGAACACAGTATTATCTGTAACATGATGTCACAATCACAGTTGAGAGGTGGGAAAAAAGTGTACAAATTTCATTATTTAATAATATAGATCAATCAAATATGATAGATAAGATAAAGACAATTACATGGCGAGAGAGAGAGAGAGAGAGAGAGAGAGAGAGAGAGAGAGAGAGAGAGAGAGAGAGAGGAGAGAGAGAGAGAGAGAGAGAGAGAGAGAGAGAGAGAGAGAGAGAGAGAGAGAGAGAGAGAGAGAGAGAGAGAGAGAGAGAGAGAGGAGGAGGGAGGGAGGGAGGGGGAGGGAGAGAGAGAGAGAGAGGGAGAGAGAGAGAGAGAGAGAGAGAGAGAGAGAGAGAGAGAGAGAGAGAGAGAGAGAGAGAGAGAGAGAGAGAGAGAGAGAGAGAGAGAGAGAGAGAGAGAGAAAATAATTAATAAACATGAAGTAAAAAATATAAATCTTTGATACAAGAGAGAAAACAAACTGCACAATGGAGAATGTGATAAAGTCATACAAGAGAACGACAGGAAGTGCAACATTTTAAGCACTGAATGCAATATTCATACACAAAGTCAGGGATATAGCAATTTTTAACATCTGATTATGAAAAAATGCCTTTTATATATATATATATTTGTTTACAATATATTTATAAAATATGTCAATCAAATAAACTTCTAAGCAGAATTCACAATTCATTTTTTACGCTAGCAATTGAAACTGCTACATCAAGCTTATTTCCACACCCTGCTCAGAAAAAAAAAGAGAGCTACTAACTTAGACAATTTGACCTAATCTCCTGTAAAGGACACTTGTGAAAATCCCCAAAAAGGAAATCAGAATTTACTCTGATTTAAATCTCCCTGGTAAAGGAAATCCTTGTGAATTCTGGCCTAATCTCCCCCACTTGTTAATTTTGGATCTCCCCAAAAGGAAATCCTTGTGAATTTGGTTAATCCCCAAAGGAAATCCTTATGAATTTGGCCTAAAGATCAAAAGGAAATCCTGTGAATTTCGCCTTCAATCTCCTAAAAAGAAAATTAGAATTTGGCCTAATCTGCCTAAAGAAGAAATCCTTTGTAGGCTTAATCTCCCTAAAGCAAACCTGCATTTTGACCTTAATCTAAAAAAGGAAATCATGTGAAGGATCTCCCTAAAAAGAAAACATTGCGAACTTGACCTAATCTCTTCCAAAAAGGAAATTCCTTGTGAATTTGGCCATCTCCTAAAAAGGAAAACATTGTGAAGCCTATATCTCCAAAGGCCTCCCAAAAAAAGGTGAATTTGGCCTCAATCTCCCTAAAAGGAAAAAAATTGTGAATTTGGCCTTTCTCCCTTAGTAAAAGCAAATCCTTGTGAATTTGACCTAACCTCCCAAAAAGGAAAATCTTGTGAATTTAGGTTAATTCCCTTAAAAGCAAATCCTTGTGAATTTGGTTTGTAAACGAAAACCTTGAGGTAAACACACTGCTGTAACAAAGTCAATGAAGAAAAAAGACCAGAAGTTTCTTTCATCCAAAGCCAAGGGCAATACATCAAGGCATATACATGTAATATGAAGCTTACATCACAGTTGAGGGGTGGGAAAACAGGTATTTCATCACCATCTGGCAGCATGAAGTTGATACGGCCTAACCGGGAGAAGAACGGCCAAAATACATGCAACATTCATCTTATAGTTTTAACCTGATTATGAACAAATGTGATATCTTTTGTTTTTTTATTTGAAAACTTCTAACCAAATCTTTCCCTGCCGTCAAAAAAAAAAAAAAAAAAGAGAGAAGATGAACACGGAAAATCAAATCAATTACTCTGATAGAGGATGCAGGAGGTGAGTTAGAAACAGCAAGATGTGAAAAAGTAGCATGGTAGGACCCAATAGCATCTCTTGGGTCCAGGTCATGTAGGACTGCCTAGAAAATTTAACACAACAAGCAAAGGGGGGGCGGGGGGCGGTATGTGTGTATACACCCTCAATGCTTGTACAGGCACAGACACAGAGAGAGAGAGAGAGAGAGGGGGGGAGAGAGAGAGAGGGAGAGAGAGAGAGAGAGAGAGAGAGAGAGAGAGAGAGAGAGAGAGAGAGGGAGGGAGGAGGGAGGGAGGGAGGGAGGGAGGGAGGGAGAGAGACACAGAGACAGAGACAGAGACAGAGAGAGAGAAAGAGACAGAAAGTGACAGAGACAGAGACAGAGAGAGGGGGAGAGAGAGAGAGAGAGAGAGAGAGAGAGAGACAGAGACAGAGACAGAGAGAGACAGAGAGACAGAAAGAGACAGAGAGAGACAGAGAGAGAGAGGGGGAGAGAAAGAGAGAGAGAGAGAACAAGAGAGAGAGAGAGAGAGACGAGAGAGAGAGAGAGAGAGAGAGAGAGAAAGAGAGAGAGAGAACAAGAGAGAGAGAGAGAACGAGAGAGAGAGAGAGAGAGAGAGGGAGGGAGAGAGAGAGACAGAGAGAGGGACAGAGAGAGACAGAGAGACAGAGAGACAGATAGAGAGAGATAGAGAGAGAGAGAGAGGGGGGGGGGGAGAATGAGAAAACGAAAGAGAGGCAGACAGAGAGACACAAAGAGAGATGGGAGAGAAAGAGACTGAGACCGGATCTATTCACTGCATGTCTCTATCTTAAGAACCATTAAGAACTGGTCAACTGATGTGCCTGGTAGTTGTTTCTGCAATCAGCCTTTTATGACATTTATCAAAAATGAAATAAGAATCACAATACTGGAAAGCATTTATAAAGGGATGCAATCATTTTACAAATTTCAAAATCTCTTTGATAACACATTTGCATGAGGCACTCAAAGCTAAATATCAAATTTACATATTATAGTGAAGGGGGAAAAAAACTTTGGTAACTGAACTGGCAGAGTTTAGCATTGTGTCAACTTAGCACAGGCTTGGACTATTAATTGCGTATGGATCTAACAAAACCAGCCATGAGGTGAAAGGGGTTTGAACCAAAAAACAGGGAAAGCGTGAGCTGAGGTCAATTTCTATGAAAAATGAGTTCTTTGCATTTTTGGTTCAAATATTCTTGTATGAACACCCTGATGAAATATTTTGCCTTGAAAGTGCCTACAAATGTGTTTAAAGGGTATTTCTTAGCACACGGCTGGGAACAAAAGAAAACCTTAGAACTCGATTTTCACAAAAAAAATTCATCTTACAAAAACGTGTAACTCTGGTCAGAATTTAACTAATTTTCACCAAATAAAATTTGGAATGCTCAGAACAGATTGGGCCATCAGTTTATGAAAGAAAGAAAAAATTATTTTGAAAATGTTCACCTTTTACAACAGGTTTTATCAGATCCACACACAATTCATCATTCTTTTCAATGTTATCGAAATCAAAAACTGATCATCTATTAAGGTTAAAATACCTTTATCAACATTGTCTTAAGTTTGAGTAACATCAAATAAAGAATATTGTAAAATCATAACAAGTAGTAATAAGAGTATTTTTGGGAGAGACGAGTTTATTTTTAGAATTATGAAATAAACCAAGTAAATGTGAACGGTGAAATGTTCCTTTTATTTACCTTGTTGCTTTCTAGGGATAAGCAGTGATTATGATTTTTAAAACGCAACGTTTTCTCCATCAATAGTGCCTATTCTAATATGACAGCCCCCCCCACCCCTTCCCCCTCCCCCTATTTTATACAAACATGCCCAGAGACAATGGTGGATCATTATTTATCTTTATAATAAAGCTGGGTCTCTCCAGTTTTGACTGCCGTTAACTCGTGAAAACCACTGTTCCAGCTACAGATGACATGAAGCACCATTATTAGATCAAAAGAGTGCTCGATACTGAGGTTAGACCTACGGAAATGAAGGAATAAGTACAATAAAAAGGTTCCTCGATCACTGGCAAACAATTTTTTCCCAATCAATTCAAATACTGATTTGATCCAAGAGTTCATTCACGAAGAACTTAAAGTAGGTTATTTGAAAACTACATGTAAAATATGATGATCATGCCTGCAGTGGTTGCTGATTTTATAGCACTCAAAGTTAGAGACGTTCAGCTTTAAATATCATTTAGATATAGACCTATTTATCAATAGAATAATCCTCTCCATTTTCACAATAATAATACTAGTAAAGAACAAAATGTAATTCTATTGAACGGAAAGAAAAAAAAAGGGGAGGAAAATATTAAACACAATGTTTCATTAACAAATAAGATTGCCTCCAAAAAGGTCTTTCTGGAGGAAAAGCTCCTCTTCAGCATGGATGATGACTGACTTGCCAATAAAAGTTTCAAGCAATATCCTTGTACAGAGATATGGTGTAGGCAATGGCAGAAAAGCAGTGTAGTAAGGCAATAGCCCTCTTCTCCCATCATATAGCTGAAGGGGTGGGGGGGGGGAGATATACATTGAAAAGCCATGTAAACTTACTGTCAAGCATGATATAAATACCATAAAATAGAAATATGAACATAGGGGGAATATAGTGGTGAAACAGTCTTTTAACGCCTAAATCCACGATATATGAGGAATGTGGATTTGTTCTTTAAATGATCAAATGCTTGCTTCTTTTGTATCTTCATAAATATTTGAGGCCTTAAACCAGTAGAAAAGTTTATTCCAGGCAACATGATCTAAATGAAGACTTACGATTTTCTTCTCGCCTTCAAACTCATAGAGCGGGCACACTTGTCCATTTGGTGCACCAAAGATTTTTCTTTTTTTCCCTTTACCACATTCCAAAGACGAAAGCACTTATTAAATTGTAGTCCAGGAAGCATAAAATAGTGTTTTCAGCCCTATTCGATAATGATTTACTACCTTATTTGCTCCTTTTGAAAACCTACGTCAACAGGACTTACGTATTTAAACAGTTTCACTGACAATATAGATCTAGGTTATAGATGATGCTTGAATTTTTATTTTGACTCACTTACAACTGCTGACCTAGTTTAAAACCCACAATTATAACAGACTAACATTTTGTAATATGTATTCACCGGAACTAAAGAAATAACTTTCCAATTAAGCAATCTCGACCTGTTTCATTATTTTCTAAAAGTTTTTCTACACAAATGAGACAATATAGCACAACACAAAATCTAAAAATCCTTGATATTTTCAAACATAAAAAATATTTTACCATTTGAGCAAAAGTTCAAAAGCATTCCAAATCTAGATCTTGATCTAATTTTCGAAACTAGATTTGGACAAAATTATCCATGAAACCAAGTCTGAATTATGCAGATGTAGATTATGCTGATTATCGAAATACATAATATACGTATATATACGTCAAAAATCTCAAAAATATTTCAGTTGTTTTCTGTTTTCCCACCTTATTTCAGTAGCACCCAAATACTCATGAGTTCATTCGGTTTGCGATTGAAACACCTCACACGTAAAGATCGGAATTCAAGCCAAAGCTGGCAGACATGCTGCAAATATTATGTGCATACAGCTACCTTTGTTTTTGTACTTATTTGTCCCAGATTGTAAATTTACCTTTGCTTTCAAGAGTTCTTTGTTCTCCTCTTTAAAAAACAACAAAATCAAATGTGGGCTTTGAGTATGAATGCACATTTAATTCATACAGTAGTGTGGCATTATCAGTAACGATATCCTTTGCATCAAATTAGCTTTCAAGTCATTGTGAAAGACTTTCAAAGCACATAATTTACACATAAGGTGTTCTGGAAAGTATTACACTATTCCTATCACTTTTTTAAATGCTGGTAACAAAGAGAAAGTCCATTTTCCCAATGATTAAACAAACAAAAACTTCCTCATGTCAAAAGCATCTACCACTTTTAATGCATTCAGGTGTCCTGTCACCCTTACCTGACAATACATGTCAAAAGCCTCCACCATTTTCAATACATTACAAGGTATATCGTGACCCATACCTTTCCTGAATATCCATCTTAACAGTCCTAAGTGTTTTAGAGCAATGCAAAGTGTACTGTTACCTAACCTTTCCTGAAAAAACATGTTAAAAGCCGCTACCATGTTCTGAATATACATATTAAAAGCCCCTATCATTTTTAGTGCATTGCAAGGAGCACCATTACCCTTGTCTTGGGGGTGTCTGAGCCTGTTTTTTTTTATTTGATGTAGACAATTTTAACCACTACCATTGTACTCGGCATGTCTAAATTAGTTGAAAAAGCTATCAAATTATTTTTTTTATCATGTGGTTGGGGGATTTTCATTGCAAAAATAACAACTTCATTTCAAATAGACTTTTCCAGTTATAAGCAAATTTGGCTATAGCTTTGCACACACATTATTTGGTTCAATATCTAGCCGCACCCAGTAGCTTTTTGTGGATAAATGAAAGGGATTTGATTTTATGAATTTTTTGAAAATGCATATAGCAACCTTTCCAATTTTTTGGCAAATTTAATCACAAAAAAAATTTTTTTATTTAAACAATTTGAAATATAAAATAAAAAAGCTACTGAGTGAATTTTTTGTTTCTGTTATAGATGTTATATACCAAATTTGGGGGCAATCGGACAATAAATAAAAAAAGAAGATCACATATCACTGTTTAAAGTAGCATTTTTGAGAAAATTACATTTTTAACAATTTTTTACGGTATTTTAAGGTTTTTTCATATATAAACCTATAAAAGAACAATATAACACTTGAAACATCATACAATTGTGAGAGGCTATCAAACACTTCATGTCGACCTTATTTCAACTGCTTCAGATCCCATATACTCATGTCGGGGGTGAAATTTTTCTTATACGGGTGATAATATTCGGCCTATCTTGGCTAATATTGACAATAATTCGTCAAAGTAGATTTTATGGATAGAGTACTCCCTGTGGCAATTAAAATGAGTACCAACTTGTTATACTTTAGACAAAATTTCTGGTTTTACAGTACAACCGATATGCTGAAGGTTTCTAAACAAATCATATGAAATGAAAGAATCGACACTGAGCCTTTGTTATGAAACATGAATGTCAAGGAATGAACTGCTTTATCCAGTAGTGCAATAAAAGAGTTTTGTCCTATTTGTGGTAAAACTGCCTTCTAACCCCCCCCCCCCTTTTAATAAACATGTTAAAAGCCGCTAGCATGTTCTGAATACATATATTAAAGCCCATACTGTTTTTAGTACCCTTACCTTTCCTGAATAAACATACTAAAGGCCTCTACTGTTTTTTAGTGCATTGCAAGGTGCACTGTTGCCCTTACCTTTCCTGAATTAACATGTTAAAAGCTCTATCAGTTTTAGTGCATTGCAGGGTGTATTATGACCTCTTACCTTTCTGAATTAACATGTTAAAAGCCTGTATCAGTTTTAGTGCATTGAGGGTGTATTATGACCCTACCTTTCCTGGATAAACTCCATCATGGCAAAGCACTCTGAAACAATTTGAGGATTCTTTGAACGTATGATTACGTATGTGAACACAGGTGGAAGATCATCGGCGCCTCTGTGGAACGGTGAAAAATGGAGGTAAGAAGAATGATACTGATCATTGAACGAAAATCCTCCATTACCGTGTTGATATCATAATCAGACCCATAGTTTATTTCTTTGCTTGCATCCGAACAAAGGGGAACTCGGTAGTCAAAGGCGGTCTCAACCTCTCAACCAAGGTTGTGGGATCAAGCCCGGCAACGGCTGAAGAATTTTCTCGAGTTTTTGCGAGTAAAATCTACCCCCTGGTTTCAGGTAGATGACTCGATACCTAGTCCCATCGGATGAAAAAGTGCGCATATCACAGCACTCTGTGCACGTTAACGATCCCTTGGCTGTTCACAGGGCAGTCTGAGCAAAATCTTAAAATCCTACCAAAAACCCGAAATCCTCTTAGTTGTGGATGTGGGTAAATCAAATCAAATCAAATCAAATCAAATCAAATCAAATCAAATCAAATCATCCAAACATAACGGCTATATGTGGTTGAAAGAAATAACATTGAATAATATCAAAGCACCATCGAACAAAAAGACAGAGACAAATACAAGAATAGACAGAAAAAAATGTTGGCCACCTTGGGAATCGAACCCGGGACCTCTGTGTCGGCACCCACATTGCCTGCCATGAAGAAACTGGAACTAACTTATCTCCATGATGACCAGATTTGTTTCTATATATTCCTCGTATTTGTCTCGTCTTTGTTCTTATGGGGGCTTTAATATTATTCAATGTCATTTTTTCAACCCTGCTATAGAGCCATAACATTTGCATGCTTTGATTTGATTTGATTTGGAAAACGTGGTAGTTAGTCATTGCATTCCACGCCGACTTTACTTCCGCCGGGTCTGGGTTGATTTGGAGGGCCATAGTCTACCCAAGTAGACTTTTTATTCTTGACTTGGACAAATTAATAATTCAAATGGCTTAGACCTTGAGTATTAATGATACAAGTGATGTTTAAACGAGTTTAAAACGTGTTCTTACAAATGAAGGAGCCTTCTTTGGAGTTTTTCATCGTCCATCGTTATCCTTTCTGGCATAGAAATTGTCACGCATTCACAAAGTGTGACATACCTTCACTGTTGGTTGGAAGAGAAAATGAGAAACATTAAGTTAAAGCCTCACAATCTGTTTTCCACATTATATTCCACACCCCCCATCGATGGACTTTTATCTATTTTCTATCAGAAACAGAAGAATAACTTGGCATGTATTATTTCACCTATCTTCATTTCAAATTTTGTTTGATGTTTGCTTTCCATTATTAATCAATACAAAGGTATAAAACGTGCATTGAAATATAATTCCAATCTTAGCCAAAGGTGATGCTCCCTTCTTCATTTCTTAAAACATGCCCTATCCACCTCCATCTTCTTTTAAAAAAGGATGTCTTGCATGTGGTCTATTTTGTATTTTCGGAGAAGAGTCTCGTTTGAAATTTTGTTTGGCCAAAATATATTTTGGATTTTCACAGGCATTTGGTGTGGAATGAGGATAACTTGTTCATGTCTCTGTCCCTCATCCTCCAGCATTCAGATTCATATAGTAGAGTTGATAGGACAAAGTTTTGGTAGATTTTTAGTTTTTCTTTAATATTGTATTCTTTTATTTTCCATGCATTTTGAAGTAGTTTGAAGAAGTTTCTGCTTTGTTTAGTTTGTTAATGTCTGCCAGTCTTCCACTACTTGTGATAACGCTGCCTAAATGTGTAAATTCCTTGGTTGTTTGTATGCTATTGTTATTGATGAGGATTGGAGAGGATTTTGTATATTTAATGTCATTAGTTCAGATTTTGTATGGCTTATTTTTCAACCTATCTGTTGACCAAAAGAGCTTAGCACGTGATGGTTTCGCTTGCATGTGATGATGTGAGTGTGCCAATAGCACCAAATCATAAGCTAAATCTATATCCTTTAGTGAAGAAGAGAGTCCATCTAATTCCTCTGCATAGATCACTGGTTGTTTGCTTCATCACCCAGTCTAAAGCAATAATGAAGATGGTTGCTGATATCACACACCCCTGTCTGACACCAGTCTTGATTTCAAAATTTTGATTGCTATTTCCAACTTTACATAGGAATTCACTGTAGAAACTTTTAATGAGCTGAACAAGATGTTGGGGTATTCGATAATTCCTTAGAACTTTCCAAATGCTTTCTCGATGGAGGCTATCGAATCCTTTTACAAATCAATGAAGTTTATATACAGTTGTCTCTGCCATTCATTGCATTTCCGTGTGTTTCTTAATGTGAAAATTTGGTCAATTTGGTCAGAGCAATTTCTTCCTTTCCTAAAAGCTGTCTGTTCATTTCTTATGTAGGTATCAATGGCATTTGATATACGTTGTATTATTACTTTTGCAAGAACACCAGGGATAGACAGGAGCGTTATTCCCCTCCAGTTTTTGCAGGCCCACAAATTGTCTTTTTTGGGAATCTTTATTATTATACTTTCATTCCATTCATCAGATTTTTCTTTTCTATCCATATTTTGGTGAAGGGTGAATGCAGTATTCTTGCTGCAAAAGCGGGTTCAGCTTTAAAAAGTTCAGCGTTTAAGTTGTCTGTGCCTGGGGCTTTTCCATTCTTTAGAGTTTTAATAGCTTCTGTTATTTCATTTAAGCTAGATGGTTCTATACTTATATTCAAATCTTCTTGTGCCTCTTCAATGCTTGCTTCTGTTGGAGGTGGTATTCTGTCTAATACTTTCATAAAATGTTCAGCCTCTGTCGTGAGAAGCTCTCCTTGTTTGTTTGTAATAGGCGGGTTTGAAGTTCCTTGATATTTTCCCCTTATTACTTTTGCAATTGTATAAATTTTGCCTTGGTCTCCCACTCGTGATGCTTCTTCTGCTTCGTTGGCAAGTCTGTCCATGAATGATCTTTTGTCTTGTCCTGCAGTCCTTTTGGGGCATTGAGTTGACAATCATTCTTTCATTCTGCTTGATTTTTGCACCAAAAGTCTACTTTACTCTAAATCTGCAACACTCAACCAAAGTCTATTTTACTCTATATTGTGTGATACTAAACCTAATTCTACTTTAGTCTAAATTGTGTGATACTAAACCTAATTCTACTTTACTCTAAATTGTGTGATACTAAACCTAATTCTATTTTACTCTAAATTGAGTGATACTAAACCTAATTCTACTTTACTCTAAATTGTGAGATACTAAACCTAATTCTACTTTACTCTAAATTTGTGATACTAAACCTAATTCTACTTTACTCTAAATTGTGTGATACTAAACCTAATTCTACTTTACTCTAAATTGTGTGATAATAAACCTAATTCTACTTTTACTCTAAATTGTGTAATGTTAAACCTAATTCTACTTTACTCTAAATTGTGTGATAATAAACCTAATTCTACTTTTACTCTAAATTGTGTAATGTTAAACCTAATTCTACTTTACTCTAAATTGTGTGATACTAAATCTAATTCTACTTTACTCTAAATTGGTAACATTCTCCCAAAGTCTACCTTACTATCAAATGCACAAAACTTACCAAAAGTCTACTATACTCTAAATTGTGTAAACAGTGATACTCAGTCTGAGCCTAGTTTACTCTAAATTATGTATTATTTACCCATGCTCTATTTGCTCAAAACAGTGAAAACACTCATCAAAATAGTCTAGTTTACTAAAAACGGTGTAATATTCATCCTAAGTCTACATTACTCTGAATTGTGTAACATTTACCAAATATTTAATTTGCACAAAATAACAAAACAATCTAATTTGCTAAAAATAGTGTATTGTTCACCATCAAACAGTCTAGTTTACTCAAAGTAATGTAAAATTCCCCTAACCTAAACAGTCTAGTTTGCTCAAAACAGTATAATACTCATCCAAAACAGTCTACTTTGCTCAAAACAATGTAATATTTACCCAAACAGTCTAGTTTTTGCTCCAAACAATATAATGCTCACCTAGACAGTCTAGTTTTCCTCAAAACAATATAATGCTCTCCTATAGTCTAATTTGCTAAAGACAATGTAATGTTCTCTATAGTCTAATTTGCTAAAGACAATGTAATGCTCACCTATAGTCTAATTTGCTAAAGACAATGTAATGCTCACCTATAGTCTAATTGCTACAAAAGACAATTTGCTGTAATGCTCACCTATAGTCTAATTTGCTAAAGACAATGTAATGCTCACCTATAGTCTAATTTGCTAAAGATAATGTAATGCTCACCTATAGTCCTAATTTGCTAAAGACAATGTAATGCTCACCTATAGTCTAATTTGCTAAAAAGACAATGTAATGCTCACCATAGTCCTAATTTGCTAAAGACAATGTAATGCTCACTATAGTCTATTTGCTATTTGCTAAAGACAATGTAATGCTCACCCAAACAGTCTAGTTTGCTCAAAACAATATAATGCTCACCCAAGCAGTCTAGTTTGCTCAAAACAACTAATGCTCACCCAAACAGTCCTAGTTTGCTCAAAACAATATAATGCTCACCCAAACAGTCTAGTTTAGTAAAACAATATAATGCTCACCCAAACAGTCTAGTTTGTAATGCTGCTCACCAAAACAATATAATGGTCTGATTTGTTCAAATACAATACAATCTCACCCAAACAGTTTTAAATGCTCAAAACAATGTAATGCTCCCCCCCAAACAGTCTAGTAAAAGTAGTAAAGTTCCTTAAAGGACATTATATTTATGGCGGGCTTATCTCAGTTTCTGCTAGCGTGAAATGGAATAAGTGCCAATAATCCCCTCAGGACCGGACGCTAGTCTGATGCAGGTTCTTACTCCCAAGCTAGTGCTTGCACCCCATTTTGCACCTGGGTAAGTGGGGCAATACCTGTTACGTGTCTTTCCCAAGGAATGCAAAATCAGGCCTGGCTATGCCAGGGTTCGAACTCAGGACCTCACATGATCCCCAGTCAGGCAGCCTAACCACTTGGCCACTGATGCCGCCCAAACATTCTAGTTTGCTCAAAATGGTGTAATGCTCACTAAAACAGTTTAGTTTGCTGAAACGACGTACTGCTCATAAACAATCTAATTTGCTCCAAACAGTAAAATGCTCACCCAAACGATCTAGTTTGCTCAAAATAATATAATGCTCACCGTCTAGTTTTCACTCAAAACAATGTAATGGTCACCCAAACAGTCTAGTATTTATTCAAAACAATGTAATGGTCAACCAAACAGTCTAGTATTTATTCAAAACAATGTAATGCTCACCGTCTAGGTTTCACTCAAAACAATGTAATGGTCACCCAAACAGTCTAGTATTTATTCAAAACAATGTAATGCTCAACCAAACAGTCTAGTTTTCACTCAAAACAATGTAATGGTCACCCAAACAGCCCTAGTTTTTATCCAAAACAATGTAATGGTCACCCAAGCAGTCTAGTTTTTATTAAAAACAATGTAATGGTCACAATGTAATGGTCCAAACAGTCTAGTATTTATTAAAAACAATGTAATGCTCACCAAACAGTCTAGTTTTCACTAAAAACAATGTAATGGTCACCCAAGCAGTCTAGTTTTTATTAAAAACAATGTAATAGTCAACCAAACAGTCTAGTATTTATTCAAAACAATGTAATGTCAACCAAACAGTCTAGTTTTCACTCAAAACAATGTAATGCTTAACCAAACAGTCTAGTTTTCACTCAAAAACAATGTAATGCTCAACCAAACAGTCTAGTATTTATTCAAAACAATGTAATGCTCAACCAAACAGTCTAGCATTTATTCAAAACAATGTAATGGTCAACCAAACAGTCTAGTATTTATTCAAAACAATGTAATGGTCAACCAAACAGTCTAGTATTTATTCAAAACAATGTAATGGTCAACCAAACAGTCTAGTATTTATTCAAAACAATGTAAATGATCACCCAAACAGTCTAGTATTTATTCAAAACAATGTAATGCTCAACCAAAACAGTCTAGTATTTATTCAAAACAATGTAATGGTCACCCAAAAACAGTCTAGTTTTTACTGAAAACAATGTAATGCTCACCCAAACAGTCTAGTATTTATTCAAAACAATGTAATATCACCCAAGCAGTCTAGTATTTATTCAAAACAATGTAATGCTCAACCAAACAGTCTAGCTTTTACTTAAAACAATGTAATGCTCCCCAAACAGTCTAGTTTGCTCAAAATAGTGTAATGCTCACCCAAACAGTCTAGTTTGCTCAAAATAGTGTAATGCTCACCCAAACAGTCTGGTTGCTCAAAATAGTGTAATGCTCACCCCAAACAGTCTAGTTTGCTCAAAATAGTGCTAATGCTCACCCAAACAGTCTGGTCTGCTCAAAAAGTGTAATGCTCACCCAAACAGTCTGGTCTGCTCAAAATAAGGTGTAATGCTCACCCAAACAGTCTGGTCTGCTCAAAATAATTAACAATGCTCACCCAAACATTTTTAACTTGCTCAAAATAGTGTAATGCTCAGCCAAACAGTCTGGTCTGCTCAAAATAGTGTAAATGCTCCCCTCCAAACAGTCTAGTTTGCTCAAAATAGTGTAATGCTCAACCAAGCAGTCTGATCTGCTCAAAATAGTGTAATGCTCACCCAAGCAGTCTAGTTTCCTCAAAATAGTGTAATGCTCACCCAAACAGTTTGGTTCGCTCAAAAATAGTGTAATGCTCACTCAAACAGTCTAGTTTGCTCCAAAATAGTGTAATGCTCACCCAAACAGTCTAGTTTGCTCAAAATAGTGTAATGCTCAAACAAACAGTCTAGTTTTTACTCAAAACAATGCAATGCTCCCCAAAACAGTCTAGTTTGCTCAAAATAGTGTGGTGCTGAGAGAGATGACTCAGCTCTTCTATCACTGGCTGATAAGGGTCACCTGATTGATCTTCATTTGATTCATTGAGAAGCAAAACTTCTTTGAGATTTTCAAATCCTTGGGACTAGCATCAGCATACTTGGTCATCACACTGGCAAGGACGAGGTTCTTGTTTTGGCATACAATCTGCATGAGAAAAAATTAAAGTTGAAGATTCAAATGAGGGCACGTAGTACGTAGATCAGTTGCAATATTGTTTGAATTCTGGAATCAATGCTCCTTTTTAAGTTTATAATTTCTTTTTTATTCTGTTGTTGCTATTAATGTTACGATATTTCTGCACAGAATAACCAAGTAATAAAAGTTGGAACCCCATTAAGACTCATACTAAGAGAACCTGGTCACAGACTTGATTTTACAAACAACGTTTGCAATAAAAGTATAAAAAATATTTAGTAAGTCGATAATAAACATAATAGATTCTGACATTACGCAAGAACATATATC
Source organism: Doris montereyensis (assembly GCA_037039925.1). Taxonomy (NCBI): domain Eukaryota; kingdom Metazoa; phylum Mollusca; class Gastropoda; order Nudibranchia; family Dorididae; genus Doris; species Doris montereyensis. The sequence goes on from JAXRKP010001162.1 coordinate 134,890, forward strand.
AAATTTAAAAATAAACAATGTGAATAAAACATGTCAGGGCATTTCCTGCTCCACAAAAATGAAAGCAATCTTTTCACCTGAACAGACGGAGCAGTGTTTTCCAGATGGGCTTGAAAAATGGTTCTTCCATTGACACAGCACACTGATCTTTACCGACGGGGGTGTCTAAAAAGCCTCATATGCGATTATCATCATTGATAGCAATTTGTCTGCCATATAAAATAATTAAGCGTTATGGAAAGTGATTAATAAAGATAAGTAAATTTGCTTTCAAGTTGATTCCTGATCAATAAAAAAAAATAATAAATTTTTAAAGTAAAATGATTACAGCTGAATAGGATAATCTTGATGTTCAATTTTATGATTGAGATTTGAAATGTTAGGATAGTAAGAACATTATAAAAATATAACATCCATACATAGTTGATGAGTATCATCATCTTTTTCTCTATAAATAGCCAACAAACTCAATTTTGAGTAATACTATCAGCGCGTATATTTCAATTTAACCGAAACTGTTTAACCACTACTGATTAAAATGCTTTTAAATTTTAATTAAAAACTGACCTCTTTAAAAAAATCTGTTTTAATATAAGTCCTTACAATCACTGAAAGATCATTTGACATCAGCATAAATATGCTGTTAGTTTTATCCACGATTTCTTTTATTGTACTTTTAATTGTCGATGTTGAAGTTATTTATTTATGATTTTTTATATTGTAATTTTGATCGGGCCGATGAATGAGCTTGGATTTGTACGACTTTTGTTTTTTACCTTTAGTACGAATCTTGTTAAACACCACTGAGCATCTTAAATTGATAACGTGCAATAAAAATGCCTTTTATTATCATTATTGATTTTAAAGTGATGTGTTTAATTCTGTTAGGGTTTTTATTTTACTTTCATATTCCTGTCAAAATTTGAATTCCCATATTTACTTTTGTATCCCATAAGCTGTTCTATCATGAACACATTTTTAAGATATGTCCGCAAAGTGAACTACAGCCAGTAGCTATTGAGGGTACTTTCAGATATCATTTCTTCCACATTACATTTCGTTTTTAGTTGTTTTCTAATTTAATGAGAGAACTCATCCAAGCAGTGTGGCATCAGTGGCCGAATAGTTAGGCTGCAGACTTGAGATCATGAGGTCCTGGGTTTGAATCCTATCAAACTAGATTCCACGTTGTTGTTCCTTGGGAAAGCCACTTAACACAAATTCTTCCCATTCTACCCAGGTGCAAAATGGGTACAAGCACTTTGGGGAGTAAACCACATCAGATTAGCATGTTGTTCAGGGGTGGATTATTATCACCTCTGTTTTGCTTCATGCTGTAGAAACCGGGATGAGCATCTGGCTCTATGGGCTGTCATGGCCTTAAAGAAAGGTACACTTTAACAACCATTAGTTGCATAAAAAAAAATCTATGATCATCTGTGAATCTAATTCTTACCCAACCTGTCAATCATGCAACAAATGTTGCAATGGCCTTGAAGGAATTTTACCTTTATACTCACCTAAGTAAGTGTGGACGTCTTGAGAATTTGTCTTCAGGTGCCTGGTACAAGCCTCTGATTGGAGCTGACTGATGGCTTGGTGGTGATCTGCTTCCTCCTCACTAAGTCTGTCCGCACGAAGGCATGTAGGGAAGACTGTGGAACATGCTAGGGGGCGGTTCAGTCGGTGTGTCAACGTTGTACGGGCTGCATGCTCCGACTCCTATCCATGACCACGCCCGAGCCTTTCACGCTCATGGGCTCTGACAGCCGCCGGACTGGGGTCCCTAGCTCACCAGCGGCGGCAGCCTTGTTAGTGGTGAAGCTTTCACTGGCATTCACCTTGACTCCTCCTCTCGTCGTCATCATCTTCCAAACAGATCATCAAAATTTTCATCGTTGTAACTCGTAATCTCTGGTGACTTTGCCTCATGAGCAGCTGTGCACTTCCTCTGCAGTGTCAATTCCGATTCCAGCCGTACTCTTTCGTCATGGCAGTTTCTAGGTCACGTTTAGAACCTGACACCATTGCGTGCCCATTGTCTTTCCTATGTCCGTGTTGTCTTTGTCATTGCCATCGGAATCAGAATCATCAGACTCACTCACGCTGGTCAGTGTGTTGGTATCCCTATCATCATCTTCATCATCATCCTCTGCTGAATGGGTGTTTTCCTCCTCTTTCATTTGCTTCCTTTTCCTGCATCGATGTTTCCAGCTTCTGATTCATCCTCATCTTTCACTCTTTCGTCATGTTCAGTGGTTTTTGCTTATATCAAGGCTGATTTTCTTTTTCTTCTCTTTCTTCATTTTCATCATCTTTTTCCAGGTTTGGAAGATTTCCATCACGAGTCATATGTGCTCAATGAATTGTTTCACCTGTAATATCATCAGCCTCATCATGGCCAGATTGCTCAATTGAGTTTTCCTCAAACTTAACATTTAAAGGATCTGTCCAGCTGAGTGGACCGGGCCTGTCGTACTCATTAACCCATTCAGCTGTACTAAAATCACGGGTCTTACCTTCATCTGCAGTCATGCCCTTGGTTCTCCAATCTGCTGCAACATCTTTCATTGCTCCTCTCAGTTTGAGGTGGAAGCAGATGTGACATTTGGCTCCCATGACTGTCAACGTCTTTTTTCTCACTTTCACTTCTTCCTGCTCGACTCCGCCTCTTCTCCTTTTGCGAACCTCAGGTGCATGTGGTGAGTTATCTGTACGTCAGATCCAAGAGATCAGCGACATCCTCCTTGCTAGGCCATAAATGTTTCTCGGGAGGTCCACCTGTATGTTACATGTCACATTTATAACGTTTATTGACTTTCAAAATCATCAAGAGATGTTAGTAGATTTTTCTCCTTTTTTAATGCAGTTACAAAAAAAACAGTTCTACTTTTATAAAAGATCAAATTTGTTTAACTATTCTCATACAAAAGAATTCATGTTTAATAGACTTCACAAAAGTGACACATGACTATCTGAAAATTAATGCAAGACAAATTATAAAAAGACTGTTGCTACAATGACACTTCATCAATTTATCCTATTTTCCTTTTTCCTCATTTTTTTACCGCGTAACAACGTGTGTGTACTAGAATTTAACATGCAAACTTATCCCTTTAACAAACTCAATGGCTCCAGGGCATTTTGTTTTTCCTTTAAAGACAAAACTAAGGTAGAACAATGTAATGAAGCATTTAAACTCCCATTGCCAATCTGTCCCATGATGCATTGCGCGATTTCCCAGATTGCGTGGTTGTTTTTTCACTAGTGCTATTAATTGTATAGTGACAGCAGAAGACAAACGTGTTATGACTTCAACACTTAAATGTTATTCATCTAATCATGTGAATCAACATATATGACTAGGATTATTTAGATATACATCATAAAATTGTGGGAAAATAGTTGCTATGGCATCTTCAACATCCCATACGTGTCATTTCCTGACTTATTCTTGCCACTGACAGCCGAGAGCAGAACGCTAGATCTTCTTATCTTAAGTGCTTGCATCTTCACCCTTTCTAACTTTAGAAATCTAGAGTCTAATCCGACTATCTTGTGTTAATTGAGATTTTTATATCACTTTGTAAATAAATATGTTGTTCTCCTGTGTCTAGATTATTAGGTTCTAGTTCTGATGAAGATGTTATTCTGTCCAATGAACATGTTGAACAAAAAATCGGAGTATGTTGGACAAAAGAAGAAAATTTCACAAATATACCAAATTACATTTTATGAATATGGATCAAAATGTAAAACTACAGGGGCGTTTAGCTCGTTTTCAGATATTCCCGATTAGGCCTCACGAGATTGGCAGTGGTAACATTTTTGCGTTGCCACATTTCCTCAATGCAAAATCCTAATACTTTCCATAGAATATGAGTCTGTGCATCAATGTAACTCCGTGCAAACAAGAAAATAGATAATACATTAATCTTATTAAGCGCCATTCAATAAGTTCATTACTGGTGGTCATCCTGTTCCTTTTTTTAGTATAAAAATAAATCATCACCACCAATGATTATTACATTGATTATTTACTGAATGATTATTTACAGTATTAAAATGATTATTTACTGTATTAGAATGATTATTTACAGTATTAAATGATTATTTACTGTATTAGAAATGATTATTTACAGTATTAGAATGATTATTAACAAGAGGAAATGGCAGTAGTAGTAGTTATACTGCTTTGGTAATAATAATATTATTTATGAATAATAATGCGGGGTACTCCTCGTATTTTTTTACTATAATTAAATAAGGGATTGAGACTCCACACAAAAGAGTTACCAACGATCTGTTTCTGAAACAAGGGCAGATAATTTTGCGTGCTAAACGCCTCATTGATCTGAAATGTCTCACACATTTTCATTTACAAGGTATAATTGTTCTTTCTGTATAGCTTTTATTTTACTGGAACTGTTAGGACTTTGTTTATATAATCTATTATTTTCCATTGAAGAGCATTAGCTCTGTCTTTGGTTATATTTGTTCTGCTTTTTAACTCATTTCAGTAAGATGAAGAATCTATTGCAGAAAGTCATAAATGAATCTACGGGGGAAAGGCTAAAACAGTCCCATAACTATTTACTTTCTATCATTTACTCTATTTACGTAAAAAAAAGGGGACACGGCGGCCCCACCTTCCATAAGTCTCCTGCTGCCTTGCAGGCGGGTCTTGCTGACCAAATCCTAAGGGAGCTAACCCTGACAGAAAACAATATGCTGCCTTGCTGATCGGTCTTGCTGAGGCTGGTCTTGGGTGACCAAAGGCTAAGGGAGTTAACCCTGACAGATGATAACAAGGCCGGTAGGAGGCCTCAAGCTAGCAGCTCCACCATTTATCTAGGTTACAGTGGGCTAATCACCTTCTTATCCAAAATCAAACTGATTCAAAGAAAGAAATATGATGATATACCATTTGAAGATTGAACATGGAAACGAACGTGGACTGTGATTTTTAGAACATGGAATGTTAGGCCAATAAATGGAAAAGAGTTAGAATTTGTTGAAGAAATGGATAAATTCAAAGTAGAAATTTTGGGCAATTGCAGAAACAAAGAAAAAAGGACAAGGAATAGAAAATGTCTACCAAATCATACTCTTTATCTTCTCAGGAGTAGATGTCAAAGATAGAGCTAGAGCAGGAGTAGGCTTCCTAATGCAGAAAAGGCATGAAAAGCTACTAGAAAAGTTGGAAATTTATAAGCCCACCGTCTATTAGAGGTAATATTAAAACCAAAGGAAGAGAAATTAAATTATTAATACCTTATGGACCAAACAAAGACGCCAAAATATATCAATATCGAAAACGGATTTACAGAATAAGCTTTAGGAATCTAAAACACTAAAGTAGGAACTAATGGTTTTAGAGATTTAAACAAAGAGGAGAAACAACAACTTCTACAAATGGAGAGACAACAAATAGCAAATGGAGACCAAGATGATTCTTTAGATTTTTGCCTGAAGAATATGGAAATGATAGAGCTAGAGATCAAAGATAGGCTTCATAATGCATAAAAGGCAATGAAAAGCTACTCAAAAATTAGAAAGAGATAAGTAGCAGCTAGAGAGAGTAAATATTAAACCAAAAGGAAGAGAAATTAACTGATTAATAGCTTAGGACCAAAGGGGGAGATTGCCATAAAAGAAAAAAGACTGAAGAAAACGATTAACTGCAGAATTTAAACCCAAAGAGGAACTAATGGTTTTAGGAGATTTAAACTAGTGTAGGCAACAATAGAAACATCAGGAAAGAGTAAGAGTGAAAGACAGGAGAGACAACAACTACTCCAAATGGAGAGAGACAATAGTTTTTGTCTGAAGAATAACATAAAATAAACAAACCTTTTTCCTCATAAAGATATCCCCTACAAATAAAAAGACATATGCGAAAAGTCAATCATAGACTACATAATAGTTAACAGCTCCCAGAGGAAGAAAAGTAAACAGAGGAGCAAAAATATTTAATGATCATCACCTAGTGATTACCAAAATGAGATTACTGACTGAAGAAAACATCGCAGAAAGGGAAGAAAGTAGCTACTAAACAGGAAAATAGGAACCCATAGTAAAATAGATATACCAATCTAGAATAAAAAGGTTTATCAGTGAAAGGCAGATGGATCGAAATGATAACACAATAGAAAAAAAATGTATAAAGAAATACTCCTCAGATGACAAACAGGTCTGTGGTAGGAAACAAATTAAAGGAGATAGGAAAAGAACAGCATGGTGGAATGAAAATATCAAGACTAAGATCAAACAAAAGAAGGGTGCCTGGAAAGAATACTTGCAAACAAAGAGGCCAGAGGATAGATAGATTACGTCAGTAAAAGAATTATCGCCAAAGAGGAAGCTATAAGAAAGCAAAACAGGAACAGTGGGAAGAGTTTCGATAAAGACTCCAAGACAAGGTAGAAAGGAAATCAAAATCTGTTCTGAAACAATGAAAAGCATGAGAAAGATCAAAGCATGCCCAATACGACAAATTAAAAACGCCAAAGGAGAAATAATGAAAGAACACAGCGAAATCATGGAAACATGGAGAAAGTATTTTCAACAATTATATAATCCCCCGAACATAAGAAACAAGGAGTACAGATAAATAAATTAGAGTAACAAGCAATCCAAATGAGACAGCTGAAGATGTAGATATCTCAATGGAAGAAATCAAACAGCTAAGAAAAGTGAAATAAGGAAAAGGACAAACAGGAGCAGGAAATATCAAGTTTATCCAGAAATGATTAAAAGCCAAGAGAGAGAGGCAGACAAACTACTACATGCAATATGTCAACAAGCATGGAAGTCAAAACAGGTGCCAGGCAACTGGCAAAGGGAGCCGTAGTACCAATACACAAGAATGGATCAACTATGGAATGCTCAAATTGTAGAGGGATATCACTACTAAGCGTACCAGGAAAAGTGTATGCCAGGATTCTGAAATGAGACTAAGGAAAAGAGTAGAGGATAAGATTGAAGAACACCAGAGTGGATTTAGACCAGGAAGAAGTGTATAAGACCACATATTTACAATTAGACAAATAATAGAAACATTGATTTGCATTTGTGTTTTATTGACTTAAAAAAGACATTTGACACTGAGGAGGGAAGAACTATGGCATTCTTAAAAGAACATAATGTAGAGCAAAAATTTGATAGAAGCCATTAAAAGTTTTTACAATAAAACATGTGCAGTGAGAGTAGCTGGAAACATATCTGCACAATTTGATGTAGATATAGGAGTAGACAGGGTTGTGTCCTAAGTCTCTTTTGTTTATCACATTTATGGATTAAGTCACAGGCATCCTCAAAAATGAAGAAAATGAATGTAGGTATGTGGAAGCTCAAACCAGTAAATGTATCAATGCTTTCGTTGCCCTTTGATTTAGTTCTGTTTGGAAAATCAGAAAATGACCTTCAGTCCAATATCAACATTATAAACAATGAACTAAATAAAAAGGTTGAGAGTAAATGCTAGTAACTGAGGGAAGCTAAAACGCAAAATCTTAAATTGGGCAGGGAGAATTTAGAACAAGTTCAAAGCTACAATTACCTAGGAGTAATGATTAACTCAGAGGAAAACCTAAGAGAAGAAATCAGCCAGAGAATCCAAAAAGCCAAGTGCAATATATAACCATCTAGGAAAGGCATTTGTAGGTAAGCAAGAATTGTCAACAAAACCAAAATGGCAGTATACAACACAGTTTATTGTCCTACTCTCCTTTATGGCAGTGAAACCTGGACCTTAGACAGTAGGGAATACAGTAGAGTACAAGCAGCTGAAATGAAATATCTAAGAAGAGTAGTAGGTAAATCTAAATGAGACAAAATCAGAAACAGAACAATAAGAGATCAAACAAAGCAGATGGCATACAAACTAAGATAGAAATAAATCAACTGAGATGGTTTGGGCATGTAAACAGAATGAATGACAATAGCTAAATCAGTATACAGTGCTAAAACTCAAGGTAAAAGACCAAAAGGCAGACCTCAGAGAAAGTGGGAAGAAGATAAAAGAAGCATTAAAGCAAAGAAATTTAACTTTCACGAAGGAAACAGAAAATGTCAGGACAGGGCAACCTGGAGAAAGATCATTTCGGGCATCTAAACCCATACACCAGAATGTAGAATGGGAAATGATAAAGAAAAGAAAAAAAGAAAGATAAAAATTCAAAGCCCTCTGTCATTGACTCTCTATTCTGATGTGTTCTGGTAGTGTTGGCAACTTAGTGGTCAGGCTATTGGATTTGGGTTTATGAGGTCCTCGGTTTAAATCCTGACAACACTACCGCCGACACGGTTTCTTAGGACAAACGCTGAACCCGTATTTCCCTGCTCGACTGCGGTGTAAGCGGACATCAGCATCAGATAGGAGTAAAGCCCGTAATGTATCATCTCCTGTTTCCACTTCACAGTATAGCTTCCTGTCCAGGAGGTAATGTATCATCTCCTGTTCCACTTCACAGTATAGACAATTGGCTTTCATTCCAGTTCTAAAGCGAGCGTAAGGGCATTGAAGCAACAATGAGAGACAGAGAGAGAGAGAGAGAGAGAGAGAGACAGACAACTTACATTTTACTTGGAGCCAACCCAGCAGGTGAGTGTCAGATGTGTGAACAAAATGTATATAGCCGTAGACCTTCTTGGATGCTCTTATTTCTGTTTTGATGAATGTCATTGATCAAGATTGACCCTACAAACTGGGGACTGCCGTTTATTGTGAAATTTTGTAAAAGGAATAAAGCCGTGTAGCAATAAACCAGTTCAAACTTCTAGTGTCTGATGCTATCTTATCAACAGTATCTTATTTTAAGCACAGAAAATAATAATAATCAATTTTGATTCGTTTCCTTTCAATCAACCAACAACTTGAGCAAGAAAGTTGCCCGACAACAAAACAAAAAAGAAATTTGCAAGGGATCTCACCTCTACTTCATCAATGATCTTTGTTTATTTGCCACAAGGGGATATGTTCTCTCATATATTTTGAACTGGAGTTCAGCATTTCTGTCCAGTGGATGATCTGAATAGGCGCAAGACTTCCTGCACTAATTGACAAATTAGGACAGGATCTTCTGGGTACTTTCCACTTTCTTTCTCCACTTCTGCAAGTATTCCTGATGAAGAAAAAAGCAAATGGTGAAACAGTTTTACAACAAAAAAGGCAAGGACATTTCGTGTACAAACAAATCCCAGCCTTGAGATGCCCAAACGTTTATAAACTCAGCCTAAACTCACTTTTCATCTTCTCTAATGCCACAGGTTATGGTCATGTAGAGACATTAGACTACTTGCCAACCCTCATTTGTTTGATCTTCCTGTATTCTCTCAGCATTAACTGATGACCTAGTTTGCTGTGTACAGCAGTTCCTCTCGTGTCCGCAAGACCCGTCTCACCAGCTAACAAGTCTAGCAGCAACCCTAGACGATGTTTGTTAGAAAGAAATTTTTAAAAAGTAACTGTCCTGAACTTGAAAATAAATGTTACATTTTGTTATTTTCTTGCAGAGAGACCCCATGGAACCTCTATGTACATTTCTCCTCAAAAAGTAAAGATTGCTAAAGGTGTAAAGTTTGTTTTCTTTCTTTTTTAAATCTTTTTCCCCCAACAATCAGTCTCATCATTGGAAGCATTTGCAGGCATGATAGGAAAGCAATTATGACCGTCTTCACTTTTGGCCTGAGTCTGACTTTGGCCGAAAGGATAGCCCCTTGACATATACATGCACATATGAGCACACATTTATACATATATGAGTATACATATATACACATATGAGTACACCTATACATATATAAGTGCACATACATCAGGCCCCATGTACCTCCTGGCACAAAGGGGGTTGGTTAAAGGTAAGAAAGTGCATAAACATACACATCTGTTTATATACATACACATCTAGTACACAGCATACACATCTGAGTACATATACATACATCTGAGTACACATACATACACACATCTGAGTACATATACATAAACATCTGACATATACATACACATCAGTACATACATACACATCTGAGTACATATACATACACATCTGAGTACTATACATACACATAGTGCCACATCTACACAGTACATATACATACACATTTGAGTACACATACATACACATCCTGAGTACATACATACACATCTGAGTACATATACATACACATCTGAGTAAATACATACACATCTGAGTACATATACATACACATCTGAGTACATATACCACATCTGAGTACACATACTACATTTGAGTACATATACATACACATCTGAGTACACATACATACACATCTGAGTACATATACATACACATCTGAGTACACATACATACACATCTGAGTACACATACACATGTGGGTATATATACATACACATCTGAGTACACATACATACACATCTGAGTACATATACATACACAATGAGTACATATACATACACATATGAGTACACATACATACACATTTGAGTACACATACATACACATCTGAGTACACATACATACACATATGAGTATACATACATACACACATATAAGTATACATACATACACATATAAATACAGATACATAAACCTATGAGTACACATACATACACATATGATATGAGTACATATACATACACATCTGAGTACACATACATACACATCTGAGTACATATACATACATATGAGTACATATACATACACATCTGAGTACATATACATACACATCTGAGTACACATACATACACATTTGAGTACATATACATACACATCTGAGTATACATACGTACACACATATGAGTACACATACATACACATATGAGTATACATACATGCACATATAAATACAGATACATACCCATCTGAGTACACATACATACACATCTAAGTGCACATACATACACATTTGAGTACACATACATACACATTTGAGTACACATACATACACATCTAGTACATATACATACACATATGAGTATACATACATTACACATATAAGTATACATACATACAAATATAAATACAGATACATAAACCTATGAGTACACATACATACACATATGATATGAGTACATATACATATACACATCTGAGTACACATACATACACATCTGAGTACATATACATACACATTTGAGTACATATACATACACATCTGAGTACACATACATACACATTTGAGTACACATACATACACATTTGAGTACACATAATACACATCTGAGTACATATACATACACATATGAGTATACATACATACACATCTGAGTACACATAATACACATCTGAGAAACATACATACACATTGAGTACATATACATACACATCTGAGTACACATACATAGACATCTGAGTACACATACATACACATCTGAGTACACATACATACACATCTGAGTACACATACATACACATCTGAGTACACATAATACACATTTGAGTACACATAATACACATCTGAGTACACATAATACATCTGAGTACACATAATACACATTTGAGTACACATAATACACATTTGAGTACACATAATACACATTTGAGTACACATAATACACATTTGAGTACACATAATACACATCTGAGTACACATAATACACATTTGAGTACACATAATACACATCTGAGTACACACATAATACACATCTGAGTACATACATACACATTTGAGTACACATACATACACATCTGAGTACATATACATACACATATGAGTATACATACATACACATATGAGTATACATACATACACATATAAATACAGATACATACACCTATGAGTACACATACATACACATATGATATGAGTACATATATAATATCTTTTTATTCCTCCTCCCCCTCGCTCCTCCTTTTTCAATTAACTTCTCAAATATTCCTTTTCTTTCTTTATGAGTTCCCATTCTACCTTTCGATGTATGGGTTCTCAAATATTCAAGAAATAAAATGTCTCCTGCAGAAGTTGATGCCGGATTTACGCTGTTTTTGTAATTCCCTCACTCACCACGTCATTTTCATACATCAGTATGTTCTTGTACATCTGTCTCTGTTCCTGTTCCTCAGATGATATGCCTGTGGGAAGGGCAAACCTCCTATTGCCAAAAAGGTAAAGAAAAGAAAAAATTATTGAAAAAGGCAAAACAGTAAAAAACCAACATCAGAAACAAATCAATAATAAATTTAAAAAAGACAACAAAAAATCAAGAAAAACAGCTAAAAAACAAGAAGTGGGACTATGAGGTCATGAGGGCAAATCGACGGTGAAAATTGCAAATCCTGGAAATCCAACTAAGGATGTTTTGAGAAAATCAATGAAAAAGATGCTATGCAATTTAATCTATTTTTTACAGACATGCACAGTTTGCAGAAGTGTTAAAAACTAGACCCGATAAGGATACACAGATTGCTCATATGGCTATTATACGGGTCTCTATTGGTTCTTGTGCCACGGAATCCTAACTAAACGAAGCATAGGAGCTTCCCTAATGTCAAAAAAGCGGGGGAAAAAGGTGTTACTAATTTTAGAGTTATATGGCTTGTGACTTTCACAGTCAATATGGTCGTGACAACATTTCTTTTAATAGCATGAATCTGTTTCCCTCAAAACTGGAAGCAGCTGGAGATTTTCATTTATAAACAAATAATTCTTACAGAAAAGTTGCACAATTTACAGCAAATAATTTTCACTGAGCGAAGAATGTTTTTTTTTTTAAATGTATCAGTTCAAGGATAGAAAATCATACAAAACTATCCCAGATATAGCTTTTGTATATAAAATATAGATATTTTCAAAAAAAAGGAAACAATTAAATTTTATTACACAAATAAAAAGATGCACAGACAATCTATTCAGACTGCATAAATAAAGACAGCATGGAGAGAAATCACACAGTACCTCATTATGTCGACAACGTATGCCTAGAAAAATCAGGACAAAATCAGGACTCTACTCCTAATTATTCTACACTGGACACTATGCATGGGACCTTTACTTTACTTCACTTCAGGTTGAGAATGGAGAGAAAGTTTAGAAATAACGATAAAAAACTAAAAGTTGTACCTGGCTGCCTCCTCTTCCAATCGTTGTTGCCTTGCTTTCATTTTGCGGGCTAACTGAAAAATCAAATGGATTAACAAACTTGTTTTGTTTTTTAATTGAATCATAATTCAAAAGCAAAAATAAAAGTAATAACCATAAAGATAATCATCTCTAAATGAAGCACGAGGTGACAAAACTCACTTTATTGGCATCATTAACCCTGGCCCATCATCGGCATCATCAAACACGACCCTACAACGGCAAATTGTGTATGGCTGATGCTGGAATTCTTGTAACCATTGTTTGCTTCTTTAATAGATTTAAATTCCCCCCCCCCCCTCCTCCCTATCCACCATATGCGATGATCTCAGGGTGAATTGAAAGGTTTCATTGCAATTTACCCTGTCCACTAATATGCAATGATCTGAGGATGAATCAAGAGGAAACAGCAAGATGAAAGATAAGTGAAAGAGTGAAAAAAGAGAGAGAAATAGGACCCACCAGCTGCACACGCCGAATCCTGGTTACCAACACGAGGCATTTTAGGATATAACATAACACGTGGCAAGATACGTACATCACACACCTCTTTTCACACGGTCATAGCCACGGGGATATTGAATGACAGCTGCTGACAAGGCAAGGGTTTTAGTCAATGTGTTTGTGCCTTTTGGAAACGTATCCGGCTTTGTCTTTCAGATTTTGATTTGTTTTTATTTGATTTGATTTACCCACAACCGCAACTAGATAAGATAAGATAAGATAAGATAAGATGTCTTCATATGGTCGAAGAGGAAATTTGCTCTGGTCACGTTTCAAATCAAAATGAACAAATTACAATACGATTCACCTCTTTCACTTTCATTCTCTCTTCCATCCTCAAATATAAATATAAATATGTTTTAAAATCTTTGTACACAACTAAGGTCAAATCGTGGGTTTGGTAGGATTTTTTAATTTGTCCGGACTACCCTGTAAACAGCCAAGGGATCTTTAAAGTGCACAGATTGTTGTGATCTACACACAGGACCTCCTTTTCATCATCCGTCTCCAATGGGACTAGGTATCACTCCATCTACCTGGACCAGACAGGGGGGGGGGGGGGGGGGTACTCAAATTTCAACCATTTGAACCCGTGACTTTTTCATTGCGAGGCCAACACCTTGCCTCTGGACATTGTGGTGATTATCAGGCATATGTCATATTCTACATACTTGATCTGCCAAGAGATGACTGATCTGAAGCCAGTGAGCCTATATATCTCTGTGATAGTGACTAAACATCCATCTTAAGCTTTAAAATAAACTCATACAATAGTCAATGAAAACAGAAATCTTCTCTTCTTCATTCTCTTTTTTCTTAAGTTAAGGTATTTTTAAAGTTACTTATCAATTTGCTGTCTGTTGTTCACCCTTTGAACACTGACCTCCTCTCGAGCCCCCAGAGCTCCTGAACGAATTTACCCAAACCGCACCTTTCTATATATCGACGTTGAAAGTCGTAAACCGTGTAAGTCTAAAATTAGTAACACCTTTTTTCATTTGCTCTTTTAACATTAGGAAACCCCTATGCCTGGTTTAGTTAGGATTCCGTGGAACAAGATCCCATAGAAACCCATATAATAACCATATGAGCGATCCGTGTGTCCATATTGGGTCTAGTTTTTTACCCTTGCCTACCATGTATTTCTGTGTGTCCATATTGGGTCTAGTTTTTTACCCTTGCCTACCATGTATTTCTGTGTGTCCATATTGGGTCTAGTTTTACCCTTGCCTACCATGTATTTCTGTGTGTCCATATTGGGTCTAGTTTTTTACCCTTGCCTACCATGTATTTCTGTGAAAATAGATTAAAACATGTAGCATCTTTTTTTTTGATTTTCCTCAAAATATCCAAAATTGGACTTGCACGGTTTCGACTTTCATCATCGATATAAATTTCACATCATGAGTACCGTAAACAAGACAATCAGAATTAATGCCTTCTGGACGCAGACATATTCAAAGATCACTGTCAAGCAGTTATTACAAGGAAACTTTCTCATTAGACAATAAAGATCAGTATGCAATGTATTGTATCCTTATCACTAAATCGGTTAAGTGGTAAATTATTGCATAAAGCCATGACCAATATATCGGTCACTAGGGTTGAAGGGGTAAAACAATTACCTTTAAACATGAGCATCTATCGAATTAAAAGCAAAACAAAAAAACAAACACAACAATTCTGATCAAAACTAAATATAAAACGCCTTCCTGAGCAAAATGAATTACCTCCTCTTCCTGAGCTTGTGCAATGGCAAGGTTCTCGGCCATTTTCCTCTGTACTGTAAGACTCTAGTTGGTGAAAAGGCAAATAAATAGTAAGGCATTGGGCTGGCTATGTTGGTCTCAAATATTGACATGATATAAATGTTACAACGCTGCAGTAATTTTTTTCATGACCATGAATTTCTCTCAACTTAATCCTGATAGGGTTTTTAATCATCTAAATCCTGTCTATATTTATTAGTTCTAGTCGGTGAAGAAATACGATTTCAGAAATAAACATGAAATCACTCCCAAGGAATTCACATGACTTCACAAATAGCCCATATCACTGTTGATACACAAATTATCAATTTGAATATGACTTTCTTTTTTCTTATATCGATTCTTAGTGACATCCTTTTAATATGCATTATAGAAATAATGATAATAACATTCTGAGTTTCTAACTAGTGAACAAATTTGATTTAGAGATGACCTCGAAATCATCTCGAATTCATATTAAAATAGCCAATCACAGTTGATGAACAAATTTTACACAATAATTGAAAGCCAAACTACAAGATTATACCAATTCTTCATGATATCCTCTTAATATGCAAAAATTGGGGTTATCATAAGAAATGCATCTTTATTTGTATTCTAATGCAGATGTTTAACAAAGGTATGCTGAATGATGTGTGTCACAAAATATCTATGTCAGTAGCCTAAAGACTAAACAGCCTTAAGTCTAGCTCAAATGATTAATCATTGAATCTAATGATGATAACACAAAATGAAAGATAACGTCTGTGGTAGAACCATTTTATCTGCTAGTTCATAGATCTCAATGACAATTTCAATAACAAATCTATATTATGATAAAAAAAATAAAAAATTTAATAAAAAAATCATGATCATGCCATTCTTATTTTACAGCCATAATAACGAACAGACCAAAATAAACAATATTTACTTTCTTCTTTCCTTAAAAAAAATACAAACCAAACAAAAGCACACTTACGTAATTAAAGGCATTAAAATCTGATTTATTCAGCCTCTTCATCCTCGCCTTGTATGCAATTAATAGGGATTGGTTTTGTCTGCGGGCAATCTCAATGGGAGTCATTTTCTGTTTACTGTCGCATAGTATAGAAACAAGACAAAAAGATGAAAGGGAAATTCCCTGACAGACAAGATTAATTGCTTGGAAACTGGTATTCTTCATTTATACATAGAATCATTAAGAGTATAAAAATGCAATACAGAGAAACTATTGGGGGGGGGGAGGATTCTAGACCCAATACTTCTACCTATCAACAAACCCATCATAGGTCTTTATTGTAGTTACTGTTGTGAGTTTGTAGACACAATGACACTGGTTCAAAACCCTGGCTTGCTCAGGGGTGTTTTTCACCCCATTGTATTCTTAAGATGGGTACTTTACTCAGCTTCCCTCACTTGATTCAGGTGTAAATGAGTACTCAGCTATAGACAGTGAAGGATCTTGTTAGAGTGTTGATATGAATCACCTAACAGACAACTGTAATCTCACCATGGAACAGAGAAGGACTGTGACTGAAATGGCCTGCTGGGGGCAAAATGGTGTTAAGTCTGTGAGCGTACATTTGAGCAGGATTATAGATTATAAATTCATCTCTATCTCTATCTGTTGTTATTATTGATGTTCTGGGCTTTTGGGGTTTTTTTTTTTTGTGTTTTTGCATTGTGCAGATGTTAATCGATGCTACATAATACTATGTATGGACATTTTGTGCTTTAGTAGAAGAAAACTCAGTGGGAGCTATAGGCGGGGAGTAGTCAGAAGAAGAGAACCCCCCCCTCGGTTAAATGTTTTGGCCCTTAACTTCCTTCCGCTATAAGGGTGCTGGTCCGCACCTAGGTCATGACTCCTGGGTGCCCCCTCTGTCTTTTTTTGCCCCCTGACGGTTTGGATACGCAGTAAATCACCCGTCCAACCGCTAACCATGCTTGACTTTTTGTAATTGCTCACTGCTTTTTTTTCAAGCCGCCATTTTACATCGACACATAGTGGTCATTTTCTTCTTGACCGGATCCCACTCGAGCTCTTTTCCGGTTTTTTTGCCAGCTGTTTAAGTGCTTTAGCATGCTTGCCTCTCATAATTGAGAGCTTGCTTACAATGAAAGTTGGCCTACTTTCAAAGTTGAAAGATTTGAAAATATCAACAAAAGAGTGTTACTAAAAGAAGAAAAAAATTAAATCTGATATAAATACTTTGCTAAAAAAAACGGGTTTTTTGTGTGTGAAGCCTTAAATATGGTACTCTTTTGAAACTGCATCTAGTCTCGCATAGGCCTTAATTTAATTTTTGTATCTTTCAACACCAGTATCATTTCATGAAAAGCAGGACATTCTTCAAGAAAAGAAAAGAACCTGAAACCAATGAAAAGTTTTTTAAAATTTTTAAAATTTGAATGCTTTATAAAACAGTTCATTTCATTGGAATGTACTATAGGTGGTGATCTCAGGGTGAATTAAGAGGACACAAGCAAGATGAAATATAAGTGCAAGAGGAAAGAAAAGAAGTAGGACCTACCAACGGCATCCACCAACCGCCCACTTATAAGACAGATATGCAAACTAGTTCATTCAACTTTGATATACGTTGACACAGAAATATACATAAAGGATCAAATATGACAGAGAAACAAATAGAAAACAACACATGCAGTATTTTTCAATTTGTAGTACCTATTCTAACAGAGGCATACTCCCCCCCCCCCCCGCACTACCCTATCCATGCCCTGAATCACTCATCCGTTACCTCCATTCTCTTCAAGACCGTCATCTATCCACTTTTAAGCCTTCGGAAGCCAAAGGATTGCTGCTCTTCTAAGCACATCAAATTAAACAATTATCACTTTTAAGTCTGCAGAGCAGGTATATGGCCTTTGACATCACTATTGATGATCCTGTAGCAATTGCTACCACTGCTACACCTGGGCTAATTTTAGTCTGAGGAAAGTATGGATGCCCAACCACACTTCCCTCCCCTCTGATCTTTGCCTCCTCTACATTCGTTCAGAGTAATGAACTGGTCAATAAGTCTGAGGTACAAGAGACTGTACGGAGTATTTCTTAATAGGCACTTTTTGGCAGGAATTCGATTTTTGCCAGGGTGGCGGCCAGAATGGCCTGCTCTTTTTTTTATTTCCTACCACCGAGGGTTCTTTTACAGACACTTAAAGGCACATGGGACCTCCTAAATTATCGTCTGTCTCTGATAGGACTAGGCACTTGTTTATTCCTTCCATCCACAGGATAAGGGAGCAGAAGAAACCCGAAAAACGATCGTTTAATCATCTTCACTGTGCTGAAAAGCGAAATTTAGAGGTCTAGATTTAGGCCTTGCTGACTGGCCTGTGTTACTCATATGCAATGTTTTTCTCAAAGATCAATTGTAACCTTTATTTCATCTCCAACATGAACAATAGTGCCCACCTATTCCTTTTCATGCATGGGTGGTTGGGGGTGCTACTAGTAGGTCCTACTTCTTTCATTCCACTCTCTTACTTTGACCTATCTTTCATCTTGTTATTTCCTCTTAATTTTTCCTTTCAACTTATCTTTCGTTTTGATGTATCCTCTTAATTCACCCTCAGATCACTGCATATGGTAAGTAAAAAAAGTAAAGTTACTTCAGGGCCATTAGGGCCCATAGAGCCAGAGCTTATCTCAGTTTCAATACAGCGAAGCGGACGATGTGATAATAATCATCTCCGTGCCAGGACACTAGTCTGACGCAAGTCTTTACTTCCAAGCTAATGCTTGTACCCATTTGCACCTGGGTAGTGTGGGGAAAATGCGTGTCTTTCCCAAGAAACACAACAACGACAGATTCGAATCCGGGACCTTCATGATCCCTAGTCTGCCAGCCTAACCACTGCCACCGGCGCCACACTGCATATGGTGGATGAGGTAAATTTCAATCAAACAAACAAACAAAAAAACAAAACACACAGAACCTTTCCATGCGCTCAGTGTTACTAATAGAGTGAGTACGGTCACACTTACTTTGGTTTCTGAGAATAAAGATGGGATTATTCTCCGGTGGTAGAGCGGGCACTGGAGTGTGAAACGACACCTGGCCTTGAGGTGCCAGAAGTCTCATGATGAGATGGCAACGGTATTTTGGGAAAGAAATCAGCCATTCCGCTTCCAATTGTCTCCGAAACTGGAGACCTGGCCTGAGAGGGATTCAGAGATCCGAGAACCAATACATACGATGCAATTCTTTGACATGAAAAGGAAATTTTCCATCGATACTTCTTAAAACTTTCATTATATTGCAGTCTGTTATAACAAACTATTGTCTTTTACCCACTCTCCTTAATGTCCTCATAACATTGCAAGAGATGCAATGCATAACTTTGATGCAATATTTTACTACACTACATTCTTTACTCTGATTAATTTACACCTTCCACCTACTTCAATAGTATCATACTATTAGCTTATACAAGAGGTTTTTATATCTTAACCTTCTTACTTTTATATGATCCTATAACGATTTAAATATCTACATAACTTTATCCCTTTCAGAGTTCATTCATATCATGGTTATACTCTGAGTTTTTAATATACTTACATAATATATAATATATACATGTGTACAGGGCTCATGGCCATTAAAAATACCAGTGATTAAGGGCATAAACGGTGTTATATATCTGATGTCTTCTTATATCCGACATCAACCAATAGGTAATATATACCTTATGCATTGACCTTTAACCTCCTGACTTTGCATGGACTCGTCTGATGAACGAAGATGATTAGTGCGACTCAATTTTCTTATTTGTAGTTTTTGTTTTTTTTGTCACGATGATCAGATTGATAAATACACAATTTAAGAGCATGGACTCAATTTGTAAGTATTAAAACATACAGAGTTAGGCAGAGCATTCCAATCCCCTCGCCAGTGAGGCTAAGATTTCACATTATTAGCTGCCAAGCATTTTTATAACCTTTGTAGTATTCTTATATCCAATAAAAAGAGAAAAAGAACTATATCACGTGAATAAGTGTTCTGTAATCTGATGTGCTTCTTTTGAGCCGGTTCTTATAAGAGGTAAGGTGCGGTAGCTCAGTTGGCAGAGCCGTGGACTACCACCCAGTGGGGGCCCAAGTTCGATTTCCAATCCAGGCAAGTTTTTCAGGATCTCCTAATCGACCCAACAACGAAATGGGTAGCTAAGTCTATTCAGCTTCGGCAAGAGTATAGGCAGCGTGGAAAGAATTGGAAAACCTCCACATTATGCCGCATGCCTAGAAAAATCAGGCTCTACTCCCTGGCAGTGGTGTAGCTAGGTGTAGGCTATAAAGGCAGCCAACTATTAAAGATGATCTCATCACAAGCCATGTATTAAAAAAAGTTATTATTTTTAATTAATATATATATTTGATTCAACTTTCATTTCAAAAACATTGAGCTAGTTGGGTCAAACTCTTATCATTACCGTCCGCCAAACCACCATGAGACAGTTTTCGTATGTCATCCATACCCCACATGTTTATCCTCAAGATCTAGGCGCATGCCGCGAGGTGTGTCTACAAAGCTCAGCAATTAAACATGGCGGAGTGTAGTGATGTTGATGAGTAACTTGCAATTTATGTGTTGTTGGCAGCAAAGAAAAAGGAAAGAAAAAGAGAGCAATATGGACAAAGGACTGGCTTCTAAAAAGGAGCATTTGGGCCACATCAACATGTTGCAGGAATTGCAGCCTTGTCCGATCTTGACTTGGACTTAAATCAATTTCCAATGAGGAACAAGTTGTCCTAGGAACTTCTTGGTCTTTTAAAAATAAAAGATTGAAGGAGTACCATAGCTTGGGCTGATACACTGCATCAGACCCAGCACCGGACAATTTGGAACTCTCAATCTTTTTAAGTTCCTTTCGAAATGATCGAAGCAGGTTGTTGATTTTTTTCACAATGTATTCTTTGTCTGCTTCCGAATAAAATCTACTACATTCTGGTAGGCTCTTTCTTCACGAATCGATTACTATAATGTTTGGATTTAATTTTCCACAAGCTGTCATGAGAACGGTAAATTTAAATGAATTCCAGAATCGAAGTAACTTTTATCCTATCTACTTTTAATTGCTGATCTGCATCTACTTAACACATTGCCATTTTTATATATATATATACTATTAATTACTGATCTGCATCTACTTAGCACATTGACCGCAGTATATATATATATATATATATATATATATATATATATGTGTGTGTGTATATGTAGTACAAGAGTAAAAGAAAAGAAAAAAAGAAACTATTTAATCCTAGATAAGTGCAATGGTAATGCTTTTCTCAACTTAAAAAATTATTTAAAATTTGCTACACGGTTTTCACTAAAAAACCCATTAAAAATGGGATTGTACGTGAGGACTTTGTTAATCTCGACATGCTGATTTCAAAAATGCAATTTTTGGGGGGATTTGACTGATATTTAATTGTTTTAGGAGCCCGATTTTCACTTCCCGCCTCACGATACTTTAAAGTGAAAGCCGCGCTCTCAATAGTGCCTCAGAGTCTGCAGCAGACAGGTCGACCCGTTGCCAGAAAATCAAACACGCCCAGTTTTTTGTTTGGCCCGTTTGGTTGGCCCATCGGGCCGTTGGATCAAAACGGGTTTCCATCCACACCTGGATTTCTGCCCGTCAGTTTGGAGATTCATTCCAAACTATCGGTTGACCGTTAGGTGTGTAGGGCTCGTAAGGCATTGCTCCGTAAGTATGCAAATAGTCAATAGGTAGAGATCACTCTAAGCACTACCAAACCATTAGATCTAGCCAATAAAGTGAAAGGAAGGTTAACTATAATGCGTAAAGCCTTTTTCCTATTAGTCTTCCCACTGTAATCCTTGAATGGTATCGTTCTAATTTGTATAATACATGACATGTAGATCTTAGTAGAGAGAAGATCAGAATCCATACCATGGTTAAAAATGCTGGTATTGAGACTTAAGCTCCTCAAGCCCCAAATGCTTTTCAACGCAGTCTGGAAATCTTTGACTTTGAGTAATCAACGCTTTTCATCGTGGTATCGTGCAAACCAAATTTAGGGCCGATACGCACATGAAGATGAGCGAGAGGTTTTCAAAGCTGACCCAGTGACCTACATCTACTAATGTAGCTTGCCTTCACCAGAGATTTGACTCAACGAAGGCAAACTGTTGGCGTGTGAGACAGCAGAGACTAATATTAAAGAGAAGAAGAAAATCGACGAAGATGTTTGGGCCTTTCTCTCACAAGATACATTATAAAGTCGACGAAGATGTTTGGGCCTTTCTCTCACAAGATACATTATAAAAGTCGATAAGTCTACCGTATCCTTTTTTTGTGTGTGTCGTGTCTAGTTTCTTTTTATTGTGATTTCTTTCTGCTCATCACAAGCGACCAACAGGAACAGGGTTTTATTTAGCTCTATATGACACAATGTAGAATCTAGATCTAGATCCATAGTAAAAAAAATTGTTTATACAATGGAGCGCTGATAGCAACAATAGCATACATCATAGTTGTACATCAATAACGAGTCTGGGGGTGTATGTCCATATCTAATTTTGTTTACTTGTGATGTGAGCTATAAATTACACTTAACCACATCTCTTAAGTTAGTCTTAGGTATAAATTTGAACTCTCTCGGCACAGATGAAAAGTTTGAGATGACGATTTTTGAAAGTTTTATACATTGTATTTGTATAGCAATTCTTTTGCACTATTGTGTGACAAGCTCGTTAAAATCAGCCACTTGTCTCTGACAGGCCTAGCTTCGCTACTGACTCCTGCTTACCCTACGTGCAATTTTTGAGTATGGGACACTGTATTACTCTACTTATAAGACAAAGAGGTGAGCATATTATATATCAATAATAATAATAATAATAATAATAATACCTTTCCAATCGATGGGTCTAGTGGCAACAGGCGTAGTTTGAGGTGAGATATATTTGGCTTCATTCTGAACTGCTACATCTGAATGGTGTGGCTCTGATTGATGTTTAGAAATAAAGCAAAGGACAGCATGCAGGATAAAATATCTTTCCACAATGTCAACAAGCTTTTAACTGGAATAGTTTCCGACAAAGAAACTAAATTAAAATTGTTAAAAAGTTCAAAGAAAAATAATAAATTGCCAATTTAACCTTGTACAGCCGAGCTGCATATGCAAAACGCAACAACAGACAATGCTAGAAAGCGGCATAACACTGAAAATTTGAGAAGAAGAAAAGCATATCAGTATCAGTAGATCTTGTTAATTAACCACACACAAAAAAAGAACAAAAGCTTATCAGTAGATCTTGTTAACTAACATAATACAATGATAGACATAATAAAATGATAGACATAAGAAGATAATAGACATAAGAAGATAATAGACATAAGAAGATGATAAACATAAGAAGATAATAGACATAAGAAGAGGATAGACATAAGAAGATGTATTTTTTCACAAAGACTGTTTAGAGGTGTAATTTGTTTGTTTTTTTAATTCTCTCACTCACTGTTTTCAACACAGGTAATTTGTCACTTGTACAGAGAATTCTAGAAGTAATTTGTCATTTTTTACACTCAGTTCAAGAGATGTAAAGTGTATTTCTTTACAAAGAATTCTAGAGATGTAACATAAAGTTTTACGTAGAGATTAGGGATGAAATTTATGATTTTTACCGAGACAAATTCGTCTTCTTGTTTCTTCTTTTTTTGTTGTTGTACATATCTGCAAAATCTATCCATCTAATTAATTAGTGTTTCATAAACTTTTCACTTTCACGAGATACACAAAGAAAGACAGTAATGGATTTACTGCAAGTATTTAAATCCCAACGTGTGAATAATGTACACACTCTTCAAATAATTTGTTTAAATCTTATGCATTCCATAGTTGTGATTTTAAGACATTGCGGAAAAGTCATTCAATCTTGGGAGTTTCCTGTGTCTCCTGAAACCTGAACAAAACCCAAGCTATGTGGACATAATTTTTGCAGAGGCGGTAACATTATATACCCACTCACCCATTCGAGAAACTAGAGCCACCACTCTTTCCACGCATTGTTGAAGAAGCTTGACATGCCTGGTAGTTTTTGGACCAATCACGACGTTACCTCCTGCAAAAATGTAATTTTGTTTCATTGAAATCTTCCCCACAACAATGAGAGATGAAACCGAAACAGATGGCATAACTTAGATAGGAATGAAAATAAAATTTAGCTAGATCAGTATACAATGCTAAAAACCCAAGGTAAAAGACCAAAAGGCAGACCTCAGAGAAATAGGGAGGAAGATATTAAAGAGACACTAAAGCACAGAACCTTCACAGAAGACAGCAAATAAGTCAAGACATGGTAGTCTGGAGAACGATTAATTCGGGATCTTAACCCATACACCGCGAGGAAGAATAATGTGAACTGATAAATAGGGACAGAAATAAACAAATTTACCCCGTCCACCATATGTGCTGATCTCATGGTACATTAAGAGGA
>JAXRKP010001163.1:0-5000 GCA_037039925.1 Doris montereyensis
AGGGCACGGCAGCAGTCAGTAATTTGTATCTATATAATTCATTTTCTGTGGTGTGTGTTGCCGCTAATCTTCTAAACGGTTTAGCGGACAGAGCTCATATTTGGCACCGACAATGTGATCAAACCGAGGAAGGTTTTAGGCTTATAAAATTCATAGTATTGTGTTTGGTAAATTGTTGGCACTCGCTTTGTGAATCATCATAAATTCAACATAATTATTTGTCCACTGAGCTGACCTATAATGGTTCGACCCCAATGTGCCCACGTGGGTGTCTCCGTTCAGATCTAGATTCTAGATCTAGGTCAAATGCGAATGTGTGCACTGCTGCACCAATCACGTCATCCACTGAGCCGGTGACGGCGATGAGAAGGTGAGAGGCGCGCCATGTCTACCCCGCTTCCAATGGGTCGAGGCTGGAACTTCGATTCTACGCTGCTCCGATCTTATTAAAGCCAATTAAATAGGGGGCTTTGGTTAAGACCGAACTTTGAATTTCAATCCAATGCTACTTCGAGTTGTTTTTTTAAATTCGACCATCGAAGTCAGATCCATCGCCGGGTACTCTGCTAGTTAGTAATAATAACCAAGACCATTATGATGAAAATACTGCCAGGGAGGTAACTGAGCAATTGCGTTGGTCGATTTTTGCCATAAGTCGATTAAAAAAAATAGGTCCCTTGAACATCGACTTTTGTGGCATTCACTGTATGTCTTTAACCTGTTTCACATTTTATTATCATTTCTACTGTATTCTTCAATGTTCAAATGTATTGATTGTCGAAGTATGTAAAGCGCCATGAAACTAATTAGAGGTGAATGGCGCTCAATAAATGCATATATTATTATTATTATTATTATTATTATTATTATTATTATTATTATTATTATTATTATTATTATTATTATATAATTATAAACACTGGCATAGAGAGAAAAATATTGTGTCTCCTGACTGGATGAAAATTGGATAACCGGTGCAACGATGAATGCAGAATCAAACCATTGTATGGCATAAAAAAGACCTGTTGCATGCCCTCAAATAAAAATAAAAATAAATCACTAAGACTGTCTAAAGTCGGTCACTTAGCGACACAGGCGTGCCTTGAGGTTTAACCTGTACATGTCACGTGTGAGTAGCCAGTCCAATTTGATTTCATTCTGATTTATCCACATTCACATCTAAGGTGATCTCGTGGTTTGTGGTGTTTTTTTTCAATTTTGCCAGGACTGCCCTGTAAACAACCAAGGACTCCTTAACGTGTGCACATCACAACACTATGTGCACATTAAGGGTCTCAGAGTGTTGTGGATCGCACACGAGACCTCCTTTTACATCGTCTGTCTCGATAGGACTAGGTGTCGATCCACCTATCTGGACCAGGGGGGGTATATTGTATTTTTTTAAAAACTCGAGAACATTTTTTAACTGTTGGCGGGGCTCGAACCCACTACCTTTGGGTTGCGAGGTTGATACCTAGCGTCTGGACTACCGAGTCCTTGGCCTGTGCGTGGCCTAAATACGTGCCTGCTTGAATTATGTCACCGCCTGAAATGTCGCCTTGAGGCCTGAATCGGCAAAACGTGTTTATTGTTTCATTCTGATCTTCGTGTAATGTAGCGAGAAATCTTTGTTAAGGTCGCTGTAAGCCGCCAGTGGAGCGACTTTGCCTGTGTCATCACAGAGTCTACTATCAACAGTGTACTTAGATCTAGATCTATACTTAACAATATAATGGGAGATTTAAGAGAGAGAGAGAGAGAGAGAGAGGAGAGAGAGAGAGAGAGAGAGAGAGAGAGAGAGAGAGAGAGAGAGAGAGAGAGAGAGAGAGAGAGAGAGAGAGAGAGAGAGAGAGAGAGAGAGAGAGAGAGAGAGAGAGAAAGGGAGATAGACAGACACAAACACACACACACACACACACACACAGACAGACAATTGATATAACAATCATTGACAACTCACTGATTGATGCATTGGGCAAAACATTGTAAATGTTGCAATAGCGTTTGTATTCCAATTGATTGACGTTGATGTGAGTATTGTTCGGTTTTGTCAGGCCCTCAAAATCGAAGTTTGACAGATCCTGCGTCTCAGTTTCCGGAAAATCCCCATCGAAATCGAACTCGGCACTTCCCCGATCATTGCTTCTGCTTTCATCCGGGTCATTGTCATTTGCCGCCACCTGATCGTCGTCTGGAAAGATACATGGGGACAAGCAAGGAGCCATGAAGTTTTGTTTTGTTTAAAACAATCATTCTTTTTCAGTTGATTTTACCCACATCCACAACTACGGTGATCACGGGTTTTTTTTGGTAGAATATTCAATTTTGCCCGTACTTCCCTGTACACCGCCAAGAGAATATTTCACGTGCATGGAGCGCTGTGTTCTACACATGTTGAGCCTCGTTTTTATCGTCCGTCTCCGATGGGACTATGTGTCGATACACCTACGTGAGTCGTGAAAGAGAGGAAGGTGTGAGGGTGGGGGGGTTGACTCGAAAAATAACTCGCTAAGACTTTTCAACCTGTCGGATACGAACCCACGACCTTTGGGTTGAGAGGCCGACACCTTGCCTTTGGACCATCGGGTTCCAGGTGCGTGCATGAAGAAATCAATAAATATGGATAGGGTGTAGATGTTAGAGCCCCACACGGACAACATGCTCCATCCCCGCCACCCCCCCCCCCACTTCCACTCCACATCAAAACAAACTAAGACAAATTATACGAACACGAATGCAAAACGACTAAAGTAAAGTTTCCATAAGTTTAGCGGACTGCATAATCAGGAGAAGAGTCCTGTCTTTTAAGGCATTACATTACAGCCTAATGTTGTGTAGTTCGCCATTGCGTTCTGCGCCAATTTTAATTGGGGGACTCTGTGAGACAGAGGCAAGAAATGTCCGCCTCTTAACCAAAACATCGTGGGTTTAAATCCCTGTGGTTGAAAAAAATTCTAGAGCTTTTTCGAATAAATCTTCAACCCCCTCCCCCACACTCCTCCCCCCCTCCTGCGATCCAGGCAGATGGATCGACACATCACACGTCATAATCCTATCGGAGACAGATGGTGCACATGATGTTCGCAGCTACTCATTTCCACGTGGAGAGGCCGATAGCCTAGTCGGTAGAGCGTTTGACTGCTACTCAGGAGATCCGGGTTCGAATCGCAGTATGGGCAGTTGTTCTCGTCCCTGCCGTCGATCCAGTAGCGAAATGGGGTAGTTAGGTCTTTGATTTGATGTGGTTTTATCCACATCCCCAACTAAAGCGATCTCGGGAGATTTTAGTAGGATCGTGTTGTTGCCGCCTGGGCTGCACTGTAAGCAGCCAAGAGATCTTTGACTTGTACTAGCGTATTGTGATCTACACCCGGGGCCTCCTTTTGCATCGTTCGTCTATGGTGGGACTAGGTGTCGATCCACCTACCTTGACCAGTGAGGGGGGGGGGGAGTGTAGATTCTACTCGAAAATGTTCAACCGTCGAAGTTTCAACCCACGACCTTTTAGTTGAGAGGCGATATCTTGCCTATGGACTCCAGAGTCTCCCCTCCCCCCCCCACCCCATGTGTCAGGAAAGAACTAAGGTAAAACGAGGAAGTACAATATTTTAAAATTGTTTTTCTTTTATAGGAGCACACAACCACAATGCCTCTTGCTGCCGTGCCACAGAGACTCCCATCTGAATCCACCTCTTCCATTGTTACAACACGATGGTCAGTAAAACGTCAATTTGACATTTTCCTACATTAATGGGGGGGGGGGGGATCCTACCTAGGATTCTAGGAAATAAATTAACATTCCGACGCCAGAGACCGATAAAAGCGGTATTATAGTATTTCAATTCAATGCAAAAATCAGATCCTTCCGAAATGGATAAGCTCAATTAAAAGTATCAATTAATTCAAATCGTAATTGACCAGTTTTCAGGCGCACCTCATTGAAATGGAATGTGATCACACGTTTCTTTCAAAGGTCTTCTTCTTCTTTGTCTCTAAGCTCCATGTGGAGCACATACCATCAACAAGGAGCTGTCAGTCATCCCTATTCTGCGCCAGTCCTCCCAGGTTTTGCCCGTTTGGTACATTCAAGGCGCTCTGTTGGAAATCTTCCCAGATTGGGAGGTCCATCCGCTCTTTAGGTTTCATTTCGAGGCTTTCCCCCAATGAGATCATCCCTCCTCTGAAGTAGGCAGATTGATGTTTCTCTTTGCTGTTGTTTTTGTAGCGTTTGAGTTTTTTTTCTTTCGGAGAAGAGCACAACCCGCGTCCCAACTCCCAACCTGGAGGGCCAGGAGACTCTGTTTCGGGAGGGGCACCACCTTAGTCGCCATTTAGTCGACTCTCACGACACGCTAGCATCATGCCAGCCCTATTCTTAATTAACTTCAGTGCCGGGGAGCTTCACGGTAGTATTTCAGAGGTCGCTTGGCTTAATCATAATAGCCTAACATCGCCGCATTTTCCCCTGTCTGAGCCCCCCTCCCCTCCCCCCTCCCCCCATTCTAACCGTTCGTTTCGGACCCTTTTCCGACTTAAGCATAAAAAATCCAACATTTCTGACTTTCCACCCTGCTAGACAACTTGTGTAAATAAGCAATATTATTCTATGATTTTGATACGAGAATGAAATGTAAAAGTTATTTTTACGCAAGTAAGCTGATAAACTTTTGACGCGAGCAATGTCTTACCAGTTTGTTCTTTTTCTCATCATCAGTCTCATCTAGTATGATTTGCACAACTTTGTTGTTGGAGGTGTTTTTCACCGTATTTGGATTTGTCGTTGGCGGCAGTTTCACCGGATTTGGATTTGTTGTTGGAGGTGTTTTTACCGGATATGGATTTGCTGTTGGAGGTGCTTTCACTGGATATGGAACACAAAGATCTAGACCTAGATCTAGACTTAGATATAATGTCTTCACAGTTTCGATTTTCAAAAGAGGACTTTGTAGTAGAATTTTTTTCAAACAATGGTTTTAACTTTGAACGAAAATGTTCAGCTT
>JAXRKP010001163.1:7500-30000 GCA_037039925.1 Doris montereyensis
GGAATAGAAAATGTAGGACCAAATCATACTTTAATCTTCTAGGAGTAGATGTCAGATAGAGCTAGAGTAGGAGTAGGCCTCCTAATACATAAAAAGGCAAGAAAAGCTACTAGAAAGTTGGAAATTTATAAGCCCACGGCTATTAGAGGTAAATATTAAACCAAAAGGAAGAGAAATTAAATTATTATTATGGACCAAACAAAGATGCCACCAAAGCAGAAAAAGATATCTTCGAAAACGATTTACAAATATCTGCAGATAATCTCAAAACCAAAACAGGAACTAATGGTTTTAGGAGATTTAAACGCTAGAGTAGGCAACAATGTAGAAACATCAGGAGGAGTAATAGGTAAAGAAGGAGAGACAACTTCTCCAAATGGAATAGACATGAAAGAATAACATGAAAATAGCTAACACATTTTCCTCATAAAGATATCCACAAATATACAAGAGTAAATGAAGACAGTTGTGAAAATTCAATCATAGACTACATAATAGTTAGCAGCTCCATTTTTACAGTACAATAGATGCAAGAGTAAGCAGAGGAGCTGGAATATTAAGTGATGATCATCTAGTGATAGCCAAAATGAGATTATGAACTGAAGAAAACAAACAGAAAAGGAAAGAGAAGAAAGCTACTAAACTCAAAAAGAAGAACTAAATAAACCAATAGTCAAAACAGATATACCAATCCAGGATAAAAAGATTTATCAGTGAAAGACAGATGGATCTGAATGATAGCACAATAGAAGAAAAGTGGCAAATGTATAAAAAGAAACACCCCTCAGTTGTACTGAAGAGGTCTGTGGTAGGAAACAAATTAAAGGAGATAGGAAAAGAACAGCATGGTGGAATAAGAATGTCAAGACTGAGATCAAAGAAAAGAAGGATGCCTGGAAGAAATACTTGCAAACAATGAGACCAGAGGATAGGATAGATTACGTGAGTAAAAGAACTATCGCCAAAGAGGAAGTTAGGAAAGCAAAACAGGAACAGTGGGAATAGTTTGGACAAAGACTTCAAGAAAGCTATCAAGGAAATCAAAAGGTGTTCTGGTGAGCACTGAAGAGCACGAGAAAGACCAAAGCATACCCAATACGACAAATTAAGAACGCCAAAGGTGAAATAATGAAAGGAGACAGTAAAATCATGGAAACGTGGAGAAAGTATTTTCAACAATTACATAATCCCCCAGAACATATGAAACAAGGAGTACATATCAATTAGTAAGAGTAATAAGTAATTCAGATGAGACAGCTGAAGATGTAGATATATACCAATAGACGAAATTCAAACAGCTATAAGAAAAGTGAAATTAGGAAAGGCCCAGGAGCAGATCAAGTTTATCCAAAAATTATTAAAAGAGAAGGAGAGAGGCAGACAAACTACTACCTGAAATATGTCAACAAGCTTGGAAGTCAAAAGAGGTGCCAGACACCTGGAAAAAGAGAACGCTAATACCAATACACAAGAAAGGATCAACTATGGAATGCTCAAACTATAGAGGGATATTACTACTTAGCGTACGAGGAAAAGTGTATCTCAGGATTCTGACATGAGACTAAGGAAAAGAGTAGAGGATCCCATTAAAGAACACCAGAGTGGATTTAGACCAGGAAGAAGTGTACAAGACCATATATTTACAATTAGACAAATAATAGCAAAATTCGTTGAGAGAAACATTGATTTGCACCTGTGTTTTATTGACATAGAAAAGGTATTTGACACTGTGAGGAAGGACGAACTATGGCATTCCTTAAAAGAACACAATGAAGAAGCCATTAAAAGTTTTAACAATAAACCACCATGTGCAGTGTGAGTAACTGGAAATATATCTTAAGAATTTATTATAGATATAGGAGTAAGACATGGTTGTATCCGAAGTCCTCTTTTGTTTACCGCATTTATGGATTCACTCGCAAAGGCATCCTCAAACATGAAGAAAATGAATGTAGGTATGTGGAAACTCAAACGAGTAAATCAATTTGTTAATGATTTAGTTCTATTTGGAAAATCAGAAAGGGACCTCCAGACGAATATCAACATTATGAATAATGAATTAAATAAAAAAGAGGAATGATAGTAAATGCAAAAAAAAAAACCCACCCTAAAACAATGCTAGTAACTAGGGAAGCTAAAAACCAAAATCTTAAATTGGGCAGTGAAAATTTAGAACAAGTTCAAAGCTACAATTACCTAGGAGTAATGATTAACTCAGAGTGAAAACTAAGAGAAGAAATCAGCCAGACAATCAAAAAAGCAAGTGCAATATATAACCATCTGGGAAAAGCATTTATAGGTAAACAAAAATTGTCAACAAAAACCAAAATGGCAGTATACAACACTGTTTATTGACCTACTCTCCTCTATGGCAGTGAAACCTGGACCTTAGACAGTAGGGGATACAGTAGAGTACAGGCAGCCGAAATGTAATATCTAAGAAGAGTAGTAGGGAAAACTAAAAGAGACAAAATCAGAAACACAACAATAAGAGATCAAACCAAAGCAGATGGCATACAAACTAAGATAGAAATGAATCAACTAAGATGGTTTGGGCATGTTAACAGAATAAATGACAATACAATAGCTAAATCAGTATACAGTGCACAAAACTCAAGGTAAAAGACCAAAAGGCAGACCTCAGAGAAAGTGGGAAGAAGATAGGAAAAGAGGCATTAACGCAAAGAAACTTAACTTTCACGGAAGGAAACAGAAAATGTCAGGACAGGGCAGCCTGGAGAAAGATCATTTCGGTTGTCTAAACCCATACACCGGAAGGTAGAATGGGACCTGATAAAGAAAGAAAGACTATTATTGTTATTACTATTATTATTATTATCATTAATTTTTTTAATTGTTATTGTTATTATTATTATTATTATTATTATTATTATTATTATTATTATTATTATTATTATTATTATTATTATTATTATTATTATTATTATTATTATTATTATTATAATAATAATAATATTATTATATTATTATTATTATTATTATTATTAATATTATTATTATTATTATTATTATTATTATTATTATTATTATTATAATTATTATTATTATTATTATTAATATTATTATTATTATTATTATTATTATTATTATTATTATTATTATTATTATTATTATTATTATTATTATTAGTAGTAGTAGTAGTAGTATAGTAGTAGTAGTAGTAGCAGTAGTAGTAGTAGTAGTAGTAGTAGTAGTAGTAGTAGTAGTAGTAGTAGTAGTAGTAGTAGTAGTAGTAGTAGTAGTAGTAGTAGGTAATTTTAAATTTTTTATTATTATTATTATTACTATTATTATTATTATTATTATTATTATTATTATTATTATTATTATTATTATTATTATTATTATTATTATTATTATTATTATTATTATTATTATTATTATTATTATTATTATTATTATTGTTATTGTTATTATTATTGTGATGATGATGATGATGATGATGATGGTGTTGATGATGGTGTTGTTGATGATGATAATGAGAATGATAAAAAAGTGCAACAGATGGGAGCAGAAACGGCATTCAAGGGACTTTCCCGAACCAACTGAACGACCTGGACTTCGTTGATGATGATATCGCTTTGCTTTCACACACACACACACACACGCACGCGCGCGCGCGTGCATGCGCTCGCACTCACACACATACACATACGCGCGTGCATGTGCTCGCACTCACACACACACACACACAAACAAGTAAAGACTAAAATAAAACGAAACCCGTAAAACCCTACCAATAACCATGAAAGGAGAACCACTGGAAAATGTGGACAAACTTTGCTACCTGGGGGGGTATGTGTGATGGCAAGGGAGACGTGGAAGATGTGAAAACCAGAATACAGAAGGCACGAAAGGCATTTTCAAGCCTTATCAAGGTGTACGTCCAGTAATAGTTTACCAGAAAGAACCAAACTAAGGATATTCAACTCTGGTGTCAAATAAGTGCCAATATATTATGGCTCAAAATCAACAGAATGGAGAACCACACAATACAATCAGATGTGTAAGGAGAATTGTCAAATACTAATCTAAGGGAAAGAATTGAAAAACTATCAGCTGAAAAAGATTTAAAACGAAAGAAGATAGATAGGGTACACGCTCAGAAAGGACCACAACACAATAACAAGACAGAGCCTAATGGGTCTACTGAGGACTACATGTACATGGAGAAGAGAACTGGAGGAGAGATGAAGAAGACAGAGCAAACCTGGAAATCAATAGAGAGGCTGGCCCAGAAGTGATTGGAGATTACGTGTTAATGACCTATGCTACCCAGCGAGCTAAAAAGACAGAAGAAGAAGAATTCTGATAATAAGGATAATAAAACTAGAATCTAGATATAAGCCTAATATTGGTGCATGACCTGTCCATAGATGCACTGTGACCCGAGGCACATTTTTTGACCTATCTGGGTTTGACCTTGGTGACCCCCCCCCAGTAATTTTTAACTTTAGATACAGAAGAGCTTCAGTTCACAACGTTTATATTTGATGACTTGAGACTTGAGCTATTGAAGTGCCTTGCATCTTGCATAATAACCAAAAACCCGCTGAAGATCAACGGAGAAGATACGATATAGATCTAGATATATATAATATATTTATTTAGATCTACGTATGATATTCTGTGACACGCCTTCTTGATCATCGTTTCAGTCTCAAGTTTTTGTCAGTAAAGATTACCCAAAGTAAGTAAGGATTGTAGATCTAAATTACTATTTAGAAGTTAAAATAAGAAGACAAACATCCTGAATGCTACCCGGAGTCTAGATCTTGATCTAGATCCTGAATCCGGTATGGCAGGTTTCACAAAATGGTCCATCCCCATTTCCTTTTTTGTCAAAATGTACATGTTATATTTTTTTACAAGTGTCATATACCATGTTAAAGCTTAGAACATGAGGATTCCAGATAGATCTATATGACTATATGTTCTAGTAGTAGATTTCTAGAATGTAGAATCTAATGATGCAACTATGAATAATGCACATTAGATTCTAGATCTGGATCTATCGACTGTCAAAGTAATAATAATACATTTTGGTTTGTTAAAGATTTTTCTTGTTTTGTTTTGTTTATTGTTGGCAATATTAGTAATTTTTACAAATTTAGATTTAGAGTGGTGTAAAGTTAAAAGATGGATTTACAGTCTGTATCCCCGCTCAAGTGCAAGCTCACCGACTACATCCTTTATCCCCCGGCAGGCCATTTCATTCAAAGTCCTTCTCAACTCCCGAGGGAGCATACAGTATACAAGCCCATTAGGCTTTTCGTACTAACACTAACAGAATCTTTCTTACCTATAGCTGGGTACTCATTCACACCTGAGTCAAATGAGGAAAAAATGTAAAGTACCCTTCCTAAGAATACAACATTGAGAAAAAGCTTCACCTGTGCTAGCCATGGGACCAGTGTCGTTGTGATTACCAGTTCAGAGCGCTATAGTTCAGCTACAATGCCTCTTGTCAACAGGACTATAACATCAGCACACTAGTACAGCTGGTCAGTTCTGTTTGATGTGTCTATTAAAATATCTCTTTATTTAACTAAAAATTCTCTTTATTTCAATCAAATCTCTCATTTAAGAAACAAGTTTTTTTCATCATTTTGATTGTACAGCCATCAAGCACTTGTATCATTTCGCCTTTTATTCTTTCAGTTATCGGTGGTCAACAGTGAAAGGAACTCTTGGTAAAAAACTAATGATGTCAAGCTTTGACTGTCTCCCCTATTATGCTCAAGGAAAGGTGGTGTCTGGCTTTGGAAGAGGAAGCAAGGACCTAGGTATTCCAACAGGTAAGCCGAACTAAAGAATTTGAAATTGAAGTAATGTTCCACCATTAATTGTTTTGTAGTATATGGCAATACATGTAGTTGTATTTGGGAACTGGCCGACTTTGTCATGATTTTTGTCATTCTGTGGGAGGTACTGCTAGGTCTTATTCTTTGCCTTTCATTTTTTCACAGTATGTTTATATCTCGCTTTCTTCTTTTAACTAATCCCGAGATCACGATAAGGTATGTTCTAGTGAATTGAAGCTGAAGCTTCTCCTGCTCCTCCTTTTCAAACGTGTTCTCTCTTTTTAAAATTTTGTGCACGAGGTGAGAGTTATTTTTCATGACGCGATTTTTACCAGTCTGTTAAGTTCATAGTAAATATAATGATTTTGCTCGCAAGTCGTATAATTTGTATGTATGGTACTGGTAATTATATTTTTTCATGAATTCTGCCTTGCCTGTGGTTGTTTGACAAGCTTTGATGGTAGTTGGTGGTTCATACTTCTTTCCTGATCTCTTTCCCATGCATAGGTGGGTGGTTGGCGGGTGCAAATGGTAGATCCTGCTTCTCTCCTTTCACTCTGTTACTTGTCTTTTATCTTGCTGTTTCCTCTTAATTCAACTCGAGATCACCACAATGGTGGACAGGGTAAATTTCAATGAAACAATTAAACCCATGCATAGCTGCCAACCAGTACCTAAAAAACGTTTTAGTATGTTGTCTTTTGGCTTTGTATCTGTATTTACCTTGAAAAGTTTGTATATGAAATTTCTTTTTTTTAAACCCTTTAGTGTATGGAGAAATTGTGGTGAAAATCCGGTGATGCCTTTCTGAGTTTGCAAAACTACCATTGCACTTCACCAAAATGGCCAGCAATCGGCAGACTTTTTGTTATTTGCCTGAAAGGGGTTAATTCGAGTTAAGTTATCAGTGTTTTCTGAAATAATATGGGCCATCTGGCAAGTTAGAAACAGGTTGCGCGTCCAGAGTATTTTTCCGATTTGGAAATGTTAGCAGCTATGCATGTCTTCCACTTCCATCTTGCTGTTTCTTCTTTACTCACTTGAATTTAACGGGATATGGTGGACAGAGTAACTTCCAATGAAAAGCCCTGAGATCACCTTATATGGTGGATGGGATATATTTCTATCAATCAATCAAACAGCTTTTCTTATTTTCTCTTTTACCTTCCAGCGAATTTCCCCCAGGATGTGGTGAGCCAGTTGCCAGAGTCGTTGGAATGCGGCGTTTATTACGGATGGGCATCAGTGGACGGTGTTTGTGAGCCTGAGAAAATGGTGTTGAGTGTTGGATGGAATGTGTTTTATGGCAATGACATTAAGACAATGGTGAGGTTCACAGAGGATCGCCCTGAACAGTATTGTCGTTTATGTGTGTTTGTATGATATTTATATTAATACCTGGAAAAAAAGCGACGATGATGACAGGAATAATACTAATAAC
Organism: Doris montereyensis; assembly: GCA_037039925.1. Classification (NCBI taxonomy): domain Eukaryota; kingdom Metazoa; phylum Mollusca; class Gastropoda; order Nudibranchia; family Dorididae; genus Doris; species Doris montereyensis. Next base: position 14,767 of record JAXRKP010001163.1, read on the forward strand.
ATTAACAACAATTTGATCCTAAAACAGTTAAGATGTCAGCCACCTTTTGGGAATTTCATGAGAGGAATGTTTTGTGTATTTTACTGCGTAACCATTTTTAAATTTTTAAAAAGGGATATGAAAAGGACAGGGTCTAATACTTTCCTCAAATCATCTGCTTGTAGTCAAAGATAACAACATTAAAAAAAGAGAAAGAAGATAGGTCATTGTTTTTATATTTATCATATCACAATGTGCTCTCTTACTCTCTCCAAATTTGTTGTTAATAGTATTGCTTATAATCACTGGCTTTTAAATTAATCTCCTTTATTAATTTTAATTTAGTTTTAAATATTTTAAAATTGCTGGTTTGAATTCCTAATCATTTTAATGATCTTGGGCTGATGTACATTGTGACAATTTTCTTTTTATGGATGAGTAAATTTTTTAAAATTTGAATTTTGAAAAAGAAAATCTATTTAGGCTCCTGTTCGTATCAGCATTTTTGCTATAGAAAAAATAAATCTGAGTGTCTCTTTCTGTATCTCTTTAGTTTCCCAAGCATGTTATGCCCCAGGCGATATAGAGGCCGCCACTTTAGTGTCGCAGTGGATAGCAGAACGCTTCGGTTATGGCAATGTGAACTGGTTGTACCAAAATGTTTTCTATGTAAAAGTTACTGGATAGTGTCAAAGGGGTTTCACTTAGTGTCTTGGTACGATGAGAACAATACTGCCCAATACGAGCACGCAATTTGTCATCAGGAACAAACTCCTGCACGCGACCAACGATTACTGGTACGTGTTACGTATTTTTATTGCTGATATGACGTTGTGCTGTCTGGGCTTCACAGCAAGGGGCAGATAGCTCAAGCTAGACAACTCTCGAGACAACCAATTCGCACATCTCTGTGAGACAGCAGTCAAAGCTGACCATTCCCCCCAGACTCTTACTCAAGCTAAGGCTACGGAAAGTAGGGCTGGTCAGGTGTGAACTTTTTTTTTAACGAGTTTTAGATGTGCTGAACACACTTAACGATTGTTCCCATTGTGAAATGGATAGTGTCACGGAAAGGCAATTGAATGGATTGCATAACGCAAGACTGTATCAAGTATGATTATTAGACGAAGTCAGTATTTGATAGGAGACCGATGACAAGAAGGTGGTACCATGTGCAGAGCACAACACTCTGGGATGTTAAGGATCCTTTGGCTGTTTATAGGACAGTCTGGGCAAAATTTAAAAAAAACAATCTAGCATCGCCTTAGTTGTGGATGTGGGCAAAATCAAATCAAACCAAGTTTTAATGTTTTGTGATTTATTTTTCAACAGGAGACTCACATCTTGAAACAGTTTGATCAAGATTTTTACGGGGTTAATTTGAAAATTGCCATCTTGGGATTTATCCGACCGATGTGCAATTTTGATTCCTGGGTAAGTTTCTTGTAAATTTTTCTCCAAATCCTGATGAATGCTGACCTTGTGCTGTAACTGTTGAATCAGATTGAATGGTTGTGTTTCATCCTAACGCTCACCTATCAAACGGAAGGGAAGGGGAAAGAACGGGATCTGATTTTCAAGTTTACAAATACAAGATTGTATTAGTCATGGTTGGATTCAGCATCCCTAAATTAACAAAGTAAAGTGTTAAAAATCTTTTTTTGCATATTGTTACTATGGCAACGGTCGCCATCTTGAATTTCAGGCTATAAATATAGTTTGTTTTTAAAATCTATCTAGATCTAGTCAGTCAAATCAAATGTGATGGAAACAAAATACGTCAGGCTGTTTCCCAAGACAGAATAGAAAATCTGATGGAGCGAATTTTAGATTATTTCATTTATTTCAGTCTTGAAGAATTTAAGGGGAAAATAAAAACAGTCTGTTATTTTGTTTTGTCAATTTTGGCATAAAAATTACTCATAAACTAAAAAGTAAGATTATTTTCTAAAATAGATCTGTCTCTCTATTATTTATTATTATTATTATTGTGTTGAACTATATGTGTACATGTATTTATATTGATTGGTCAAGACACCTAGTGGTCTGATCACTGTTTGTCTTTACAATTATTGATCTATTTTAGATATGTGAAAAGGCGTGTAACGTGTAACTCCATAATATAATAATATCCTTTCGGTACTTTTTCAGGCACCTTGATTTCTGCCATTCATAAGGACATCGAAGATGCTGAAAGGGAGCTCATAAAACCAGAAAATTTAGCTTACAGGAAGAGTGCATTTTTTGAACCAACCACGCATGAAATGACAGGGGAAAAGTCAAAGCTGGTAACAAATGGAAGCAAATTGTGTAATAGTTCTTGTCAAGAAAATGAATTTTCCCAGCTTCAAGAAAATGGCGTTTCTCACCTCCAAGAAAATGGTATTTCCCAGCTTCAAGAAAATGGCGTTTCCCACCTCCAAGAAAATGGTGTTTCCCAGCTTCAAGAAAATGGCGTTTCCCACCTCCAAGAAAATGTTTCCCAGCTTCAAGAAAACGTTTCCCAGCCTCGACAAAATGGCATTTCCCAACTTCAAGACAATGGTGTTTCTCAACCTGAGCAAAATGGTTTTTCACCATCCAAACACAAGAGCATTTCCAAGCGTGAGGAGAATGCTATTCCTCAATTTCATGATAATCATAAGCTCATGAAATCGGCTTGCAGTGATAGCGTCACGAATGCTTGTGAAATCATCCTGAAAAGATCTCTATTAGGGTCGGATGCAGAGCATTCGAGTGGGACCAAAGTGGAGCTAGGCATCTCTGCGACAAAAGAAATACGGACAGTATGTGACAAGAAGATAAATTCAAAGGAAGAGACTATACAATGGGATTCTAATAATGGAAGGGTTGAGACGAGGGGACATGTTATACTTTCCAATGGTAATAGTAATGGTGTTGACTTGTTAAATCATTTGTGATAACGCTGTACAATCTTTTACAGTGTTAAATGACATAATTGCTTTGATATGTGATGAAACGCAAAATAACATCAGTCCAAGTCCGAGTGTTGCTTCACGCAAGTGTCTTAATCAGATAATTTTTCTTTGCTCTAAGCACTCCAGGATGAAATGGCGACTAAGCAATAAGTCTATGAGGGTTATTTTTGGGTTTTTTTTTTTCATTTCAAAACATGACATCATTGCACTTATTTAGTCTGTCCATGACTTTTAAAAAAATACCCACAAGTGGAAAATTGATGGTTTTATCTGGGCATTATCTTTTCTTTCCTTGTATGTTTTGGTGTTTTTAGAGGTATTTTATGTGTATGAATATAATTCACATTGATTATATGTAGAAAGGGACAAATGGACAAGAAAAATTTTTTTCTTTCAGATTTAAAGGAAAAGTGGATTCGCATAGGATCTTTCTGCTTTTTTTTTTTTTTTTGCTTTCTTTTTTTCCTTTTCTTTGCAATGCCTCAGACCCAATAATTGAAAGACAGCAAGAAAATCAAATATTTTCTTCTTAATATTTATTTTCACATTATGTAATTTATTATGCTTGTATTTACTTGAAAAGTAAATTGTAGAAAAAAAGCTTGTACATACTTTATTTGAATGAAAGACAAATTATTTTTAACGATATCAAAATACTCTAATGAGTATGACCAATCTATCCACTTGATTATCATGTGACGGTGGTTACACTCGGCCATCATGAAATGTGTCCTATGTACCTGAACTGCCCACCTGCTTTAATTCAACATATTCCTTTAACCCTGATCTTTTTGTGTCCCATAAATATGTACATAGCTGCCAACTAGTACATAAAAAATGTATTTAGTATGCTTTTTGGCTTTGAGTCGTATATTAGGGTTAATTGTATTTACAGTGCAAAAGAAACCTTAAGTTAATAACAATGACTCATAAAGATTAGGCGAAGGTTGGGAGATGTCATTCTGAGTACGCAAAACAACAAGTCCTTCGCCAGAAAGGCCGGCGATTGGCAGAGTTTTAGTAATTTACTCAAGTTAAATCATCAATGTTATCTGGAATATACATAACGGACCATCGTGCAAGTTAGAATAAGCTTGCATTGTCAGAGTCTGTTTTATGTTTTATTTTATTTGTAAAGGTCGGCAGCTACGTATAGAAGACATGCCTGGAGGTGAGAAGGTATTTATTTGTGTGCATCTTGTTTTTCTTACCGTAAAGAAAATTTCTTAAAGAGAGTTTAGTTCTTCAGCACTCCATTTTGTCTTTCCAGTGTCTTTAAATTAACTTTTGTTTGCAAGATTTCTTTCACTTCTTACAGCTATGTGAAATAAGGTTTGTTTCTTAATGGGTTTCAGCATTTGTTGAGGAATTACGGGAAAGAAGCTGGCAGACTGGAATTAGTTTTTGGATCTTAACATGTGCAGACTGGGCAAGGGTGACTCTTGAGTTTGTGAAAGACTATGGGATTAAAGCTATGTCATTGGTAATCTACATAAAAACTCCCAAGCATTCCGTATTTCAAACATATTTTGTTCTGTATAGTGTCTATAGATCTATCAATTTCTTCTTCAACTTAAGAGTTTGTATTTTTTATTTTCCTTGGACTTAGCATGGGACCAGGATATCTCATCTGACAATTGTTGTGTTTCTGTGTAGAGGATTTTAATATCTCCCCCCCCCCCCCCGCCCCCTCCCCAAATAAAAAAATTAGTGCATATTAGGCACCATTGCATGTATTATATACATACTGTCGTATCGATGAGAGCATTGCAATGCAATTTCTAATTGTACTTCTCGATTTGCAAGTTCTGAATACATTTACAGATGGGATTGCTCATGTATTAGAATTTTATTATTTATTATAAGTATATAATGGGGTGAATCACATGTGTATCTTACATCGAATAAGGGGATCAATGTGTCATGCTAGTGTTGTCCTTACTTTGATTACTTAACCTCTGCAGCTATAGGTTACTGCTAGTCTTGCAATACCTCACTGCTTAAAAATCTAGTGTTTTTAATGATGATTAAAGTAGAGTTGTTGTTACTATGGGTTCCCTCAAGTGATATGGAGGAATAGTGGTGATCTACCTTAATTTAACTTATTGTGTAAGACGAGGCCAGGATTTAAGAATCTTAGAGTCAGTAGGCACTCTCTCTCTGTCAATAGTGTCAACTTATGGGGCTGAAATAAGATAAAAATAGAAAACCCACCAATGTGGTGTCGTCATCACGTCCTTCTGTATGTTAGCTTTGTTCACACCAACTCTCTCCTGTAACGTTGAATTCCCTCCCATCGGTTCCAGTATAGGAGTATCAAAGTGTACATTTACATCACATATGTTGACTTCATTTTGATCATGACGCTGTCTCATTGGGGATTTAGGGGGGGGGGGGGGGGTCACTATGTTGTTGTAGCTTATTGATGTTGAATCTCATTTAGCAGGGATGTTCTGGGTTTCAGGTCATATTTTTCATCATATCTGACAGAATTGACAGAATTAATGATCTCAGTTGTTTATCATTGAGCAGACATTAGTTCTGTGCATCAGTTTATTAATACATGGAAAGAGGTTGGTAGGTGCCGCTGCTGGAAGGTCTTTCCTCTTTTCTTTCACTCTTTTGCACACAGATCTTTCATCTTGCTGTTTCCTCTGAATTCAATCTGAAATCATCTGATACGATAGACGTTGTATATTCTGATAAATGGTAATATTTATACATGTATTATTTTTAGAATAAATTGATCTTTTATTCAGCGTGCATGTGAAATAATGGTTGTTCATTTTCCCTTGTTTTCAGCTGCTAAAATTGTACCATCAGCGTGTGCTTTCTTCTAGAGGTTCAAAGTTGAAGCTAGAAACAATAGCAATGCTGTGTCTTATTCAAAAGCTGTTACACATGTTTTTAGCATTGAAATTGTATCGCGCCCAGAGTGCCCCGTTCGGGAGGGGCGTATGGCGCAATATACATGTTTACTTTATTATTATTATTGTTACTGTGACTGTATTGATTTTTTCTGATGATCAGGCTTCAACAGATAGTTGAGGTCATGATGATCCCATTTTACACTCTCTTATATTTCTTTTTATTCAAATATCTCAGAATCACAATCAGAATTTACATACAATGTATATTTATTTACTTCTGCCATAGCTAGATTGTCACAGTTAACTGATATATGTACGGTAACTATTTATTACAATGTCCAGTTTACATTTTGAAAAGATGCTGTGAAATCTTGAAGGCATATGGTGTTTTTTTTGTTGTTGTCTTTTTTGATTTAATACACTCTTACTTTTGGTTTTTTCTCATTTTCCAATTATGACCGGGGGGGGGGGGGGGGGGGGTTGGGGGTTAGAAAATTCCTTAACATCCACTAGTACCCCAGACTATGTGGCAATTAAGAGTTGGAAAGGGACTCAGTGGTTGAGAGGCAAGGTGTCGGGTTTCTCAACCGAAACGTTATTTTTGTGTCCGTCAGGTTGAAAATGATCTCAATTATTTTTTTTCCCAAGTAAAACCCACTCCCTTGGTTCAGGTAGGTGAATCAACACTTAGCCCCATTGGAGACGGACAATAGAAGGAGATCCTGTGTGCAGATCACAATACTCTGTGCATGTTAAAGATCCCTTGGGTATTTACAGGGCAGTCTGGGCAAAATTATGAAATCAGGCTAAAAACCATGAGATCACCTTATTTGTGAATGAGGGTAAAATCAAATCAAATCAAATCAAAGCAAGGTTGATTTGAGGAGTTGGGGGTGGAAGTGGAGGGGGTGGGGCAGCAGATTATATATGATGAAAAAAAAAAATGCCCCTGTTCTTCATATTTGAATCCATCAGATCTGTATATTACGTAATGAATGTAAAATTATTTCCATGATATCTGTGTGTCTTATAACTGACCATATCACTACTGCCAACTTACTGCTAAAAACATGGTTCATGCGTTTTTTTTGAGATTGTAAGCCGTTTTTTTATTATAGATTGTGCACATTAAGTTTTGTTAGCATTTTAAAATTGTACACTTTTTTCCAAGTCTTCCTCTTGTTGGCAAGTAATTTGCTACAGTATGGAATTCTCTCTTGTTGTTTTCCACTGCCAGTCCACTGTAACTTTATCCATGTTTTAACCTAAATTAAAAATTTCTCAACTCTTTGTATGTTTAAATTAAAGGAATCTGTATTTTATCTGAAGCAGATTTCTTCTGACTCTTTTTGTTTTTATTACTCTGACTCCTTTTATGTTGATTTTTATTTTTCCATTTCTCTATATGCTGGTAATGGTACTCCTTGCAGTCTTTGTTCTACAGCAGTCACTGGATAAAAGCACGCTACATAAAAGCACACTCTGTATAAACACACGCCTGACCAAATTTTTAGTATGAAATAGAAGTGTTTAAAGACACGGGCAACGCGCACAAAGGCTCGCTTTTTCTCTGAATACCTATTCATTATTGGCCTCAAAACTGGTCTTTTGGTGTATAATCATACGAGAACAGATAACACACTGTAGCGAACTAATGTGTTGGTCTTCTTCTGTCATAGTCATTATCATGCCTAGCTTCGTTAAATGATTGTCTACCCGAGCACTACCAGGATGAAGGTCCCAGACAGTCTTATGTCATGTCTAGCCTACATTCTCTTTCCCGCTCATTACGAGTTTCGAGGATCAAAAACTAAGACTTAGTAGAGTAGACTGGATGTCCAGACTTGATGCTGTGGATCGCAAATTTATTGATCGATAATCTGAAACAAATCTCAACGCATAGGATTGAGACAACGGACTGTGATATGATTATAAATAGAATGCATGTGTAGAGGAGAGTGCGACAGATGATACACTTATGCTGCTCAGAGAGAGTGAGGGTGGGGCTAAATAATGACCAATAGCCCTTAATGATTGGCTCGCTCTTGAATCTCATCGTGTGCACGTGTGTGATTATACAGCGGTGTAATCAATATTATGGCAAGACATCTTTTACCTGTAGATTTTCTGCATAACATGAGTTACGTCCTATTGAGTTCCCATAAACACGGTATGCATAAAAGCAGGTTTTTTCCGAAAAGCACCCAAAGGGCGTGCGTTTGTTCAGTGACTACTTTATTTCTATCATATGTTTGGGTTTTTGTGTCCCCCCCCCCCCCCCCCTTCACCCCTTTTTTTCCTTTTATCTTTACTCTCACCAGACCAATGAGTTGTAATGTGCTTTCAAGGTCAGTTGATAGTCTACATTTATGTATTTACGATATGTTGTCAGCACTATGTCCAATGTTACATTATAAGATAAGATAAGATATTCTTTATTGATCCTTAAACAGGAAATTACGTTGTGTTTGTTGACATAATGCTTACAATAAATAATCACTACAGAATAATTAATTAGATTAATATAATTTATAGTCTCTCTCATTCACTCATAAGGCTCTCACTCTCGTAATGCTAAATACATGGATGCAATAAAGTGAAATGATAATGTTGTACATTGATGGAATTATAATTTTGTATCAAAAGAGAGAAATGAATTAAAAATAACGACGTAGAGATGTTTTTTTTTATGTAAAAGCCTCCCACACCTACTACTTGTCTGAATTTGTGAGTTTAGGACATGAGACTCATCCTTTATGATTTTAAGTAACTGTGTGCCTTTCCTGTTTTTGTTTTTGTTGTATAAGGTAATGTGTTTATTTTAAGAAACATATTGACAACATAACACACTCACATTCTCTTACACACTCTCTCTTTCTCTCTCTCTCTCTCTCTCTCTCTCTCTCTCTCTCTCTCTCTCTCTCTCTCTCTCTCTCTCTCTCTCTCTCTCTCTCTCTCTCTCTCTCTTTCTCTCTCTCTCTCTCTCTCTCTCTCTCTCTCTCTCTCTCTCTCTCTCTCTCTCTCTCTCTCTCTCTCTCTCTCTCTCTCTCTCTTTCTCTCTCTCTCTCACACACATACCTACACGCCCACACTCACATGCATACATATTTCAAATTTCATTCCTTTTCTTTCACGTTTTAAGCTCTGAACTGACTGTGGGAAGCAAATTAATTGATGATCTTTGTAACATTAGATCTCTCTGTATTGTCTAAAATGGCTTGTATGGTAAATCAATGAAAGAGAGCATATGTGTATAATCTATTATACCTATGTCTATGTGTACATATAAATGGATAGAGAGATAGATGCATCCATTATTGTAACCCACGAGTAGCTTGCACGAATCAACTACTTTTGACCTTGAACTTTGCACTTGTAGTTAACTTCTCAATATGGCTGTGAATCGATGTAATGTCGTTATTATTGTATGAATAGCAGAAGTTCAGAAAATTTGGAAAAACCAGATCTGTGTTTAGATATAGCAGGGTGGGCTCTTTACTTTTTGCATGATACATCTTACCCACAATTTTTGGATTTTTCATAATTAGGTAGATTTTATATCTGTAGTAGAAATAACACGTCCAAAAAAAGGAAGAGTTGCAGGCTGAAGTATGGCTGGAATGGTTTTTCTCAGAGCTCAAACGCTTAAATACTTTGGCCATATCAAATGACACGAAGATCCATGAAGGATGATTTTGGAGGGTGAAATGAGTTGGAAAATTAATAGAGGGAACCATGCAGAAGAGGAAGCATTTGGAGAAACAATAACAGAAGCAGGGAGAGTGGCACGGGACAGAGAGACATTCAGAAATGCTGTTGGGGATGCAATGTCCTACGATGAGATATGCTCTTGATGATGATGAGTGTAAAGGCATATTATTATGCAGACAACGAAAGCTAATGATGATTGGGCCCAGAACTTTGACTGTTAGAAATGAGGAAAAGATCTAGAAGTGAATGGATTTCCATGTGCCGTTTCAACTAGAAGCAAATGATTCAGTAGAGCTTTTATTTTTACGGGACGGTGAGCGGGCGCTATTGGTAGGTCTTATTTTAGTTTTTCCGTCTTTAACGTGTCTTTCTTTTGTCTTGTCATTTCCCCTGACTTAAGTATGAGATCACCCCATATAGTGGACTTGGTTAAAAAGGAACAAATGGCTTTTTAGGTTTAAAAATGAATTCTTTTCATAAAAGACACTAGATCTATCTTTTGTGCATACTCCCCTCTAACTCTAAGTATAGAATTGGTTTTTCCAAGCTTTTCAAGGTCTGTCTACTGCTTGATATGTTTCCGTAAATATTGAATACCAGAATGATTTATTTATATTATGATATATGATTGTTATGTAACATGGTGTTCAGTTTCACCTGCCTTATGGTTTATTCAAACTTCTTTTCTGCATCTATTCAATGGCCAGAAAGGGGTGGCGGATTCAGTGATCGTTCTTTCTGCGTCAAAGGCTCTGTTACCAGGCCACTGAGACTAAACCATAGTTTGCATGCAGCTTCAAAAGTTGTGAGTTTGTAATCACAATGAGACTGGTTCAAACCCCCAAACTGGTTCAAACATTGTATTCTTAGGAAAGGTACTTTACTCTTCTCTCCTCGCTTGACTCAGTTGTGAATCAGTACCCAGCTATAGGAAGAGAAATATCTTGTCAGAGTGCTAGTACGAAGTGCCTGACAGGCTGACACTGACATACTCTATGCTCTTCAGGGAGTTGAGAAGGACTTTGAATAAAATGGCCTGCTGGGGTATAAATAATGTACAGTCGGTGAACCTGCTCTTGTATGGGGATACAGACTGTGAATCCATCTTTATCATCTATACACCAGTTTTTTTATCTTATCTTCATACTCCATAGTGAAGTATTGAAATACAATGATTAGCCAAATCAGATTGTATTAGCTGTCTTTGTCTTTAAGGGACACAGAGGTCCAGAGGCAAGGTGTTATCTCTCAGCTGAAGGGTCGTGGGTTTGAGTGAAACCCGCCCCTCCCCTTGGCCCAGGTAGGTGGATGGTCACTAAGTCCCAGTGGAGACAGACAATTAAGCGGAGGTACCATGTGCAGATCACAACACTCCGTGCATGTTAAAATCCTTCGGCTGTTTAGGGCAGTCGGACAAAATTAGAAATCCTACCAAGAACCCAGAGATCACCTTAGTTGTTGGTGTGGGTAAAAATCAAGTCTTTGTTTTTTTATATGCTCTTTCCTATTGACTTATTTAATAGACCAGATATTTTTTTAGAAATCATGAGAATAAACTAGCTAGGTGTCAGAAAAACAATGATATTGTCTTTTGATTCAATCACATGCAAGTGTTTGTCTATTTTTACATTTCCGTGTCATTTTAAAGTCTGTTCTCTAAGAGATGCCAGTAGCTCAGTCAGAGCATCTTACCACCACCCAGGAGGTCATGAATTTGATTCCCAGTCCGGGCAACATGTCCTGGTCCTCCTGTCAACTCTGTAGCGAAATGGGTAGCTAGGTTTATTCAGACTTGGCAAAAGTAAAGCCAGCTGGCGGAAAACAATGACAAACTACCAGTACTACCACACTGTGCCGAATGTTGGGATTGTCAATTGTGCTTTATGGCCTCTTGTATGTCTCTGGTGGTGGTTTATTGTACAGTTTTTACTCTTCACTCTCACAGGCACTCAGTAGTCCAAATCCAGGGTGTCGGCCTCTCAACCAAAAGGTAATGGGTTCGAGTCCCGCCAATGCTCTCAAATTTTTTCAGGTAAAATCCTAAGTCAGACAACAAACAAACGAGTAAAAAGTAACAGTAAAGTAAGTCCCTTATTCAAAGTTGTTGAGCTTAGAAGAGCAGCCAGGAGTGTAAGAGTCCTGATTTTAAAAAACCCCGGCATAATGTGGTAATTTGCTATTGCTTTCCAGGCCACCTTTATTTTCGCTAAATCTGAATAGACCTAGCTGTACCCATTTAGCTGCTGGGTCGACAGAAGAGCCAAATTGTTTTGTGCCCATACTGGGAATCGAACTCGAGCCTGCTGTGCGGTAGCCAGACGCTCTACTGGCTATGAGCGCCTCTAGTAGTAATTATTCATAACCGAAACGGTACATATTTGTTTATGTCTTCCTTTGGTGGAGTTGTCACTTATTGTTGCATGTGGGTGGTTGGCGGGTGGCTTAATTCACACTGAGATCGCCGCAAATGGTGGATGGGTACATTTCAATTGTTTTAAAAATATCTTTCTTTCTTTCCTTATCAGTTCTCATTCTATCTTCCGGTGTATGGGTTTTAGATGCCCGAAATGATGTTTCTCCAGGCTGCCCTGTCCTGACAGTTTCTGTTTCCTTCCGTGAAAGTTAAATTTCTTTGCGTTAAGGCCTCTTTTATATCTTCTTCCCACTTTCTCCGAGGTCTGCCTTTTGGTCTTTTACCTTGAGTTTTAGCACTGTATACTGATTTTGCTATTCTGTTGTCATTCATTCTGTTAAGATGCCCAAACCATCTCAGTTGATTCATTTCTATCTTAGTTTTTATGCTATCTGTTTGGTTTGATCTCTTATTGTTGTGTTTCTGATTTTGTCACTTTTAGTTTTCCCTACTACTCTTCTTAGATATTTCATTTTGGCTGCCTGCACTCTACTGTATTCCCTACTGTCTAAGGTCCAGGTTTCACTGCCATAGAGGAGAGTAGGACAATAAACTGTGTTGTATACTGCCATTTTGGTTTTTGTTGACAATTCTTGTTTACCTACAAATTCCTTTCCTCGATAGTTATATATTGGATTCTCTGGCTGATTTCTTCTCTTAGTTTTCCCTCTGAGTTAACCATCACTCCTAAGTAATTATAGCTTTGAACTTGTTCCAAATTCTCCCTGCCTAATTTGAGATTTTGTGTTTTAGCTTCCCTAGTTACTAGCATTGTTTTGGTTTTCTTTGCATGTACTCTCAATCCTCTTTTATTTAGTTCATTGTTCATAATGTTGATATTCGACTGGAGGTCGTTTTCTGATTTTCCAAACAGAACTAAATTATCAGCAAATGAAAGCATTGATACATTTACTGGTTTGAGCTTTCAGATATCTACATTAATTTTCTTCATGTTTGAGGATGCCTTTTGCTGACTGAATCCATAAATGTGATAAACAAAAGAGGACTTAGGATACAACCCTGTCTTATTCCTGTATCTACATCAAATTCTTCAGATACATTTCCAGCTACTCTCACTGCACATGTTGGTTTATTGTAAAAACTTTTAATGGTTTCGATTAAATTTTGCTCTACCTTGTGTTCTTTTAAAGAATGCCATAGTTTGTTTCTCCTCACTGTGTCAAATGCCTTTTCTAAGTCAATAAAACACAGGTGCAAGTCAATGTTTCTCTCAAGGAATGTTTCTATTATTTGTCTAATTGTAAACATGTGATCTTGTACACTTCATCCTGGTCTAAATCCACTCTGGCGTTCTTCAATCTGATCCTCTACTCTTTTCCTTAGTCTCATTTCCAGAATCTGGCATACACTTTTCCTGGTACGCTAAGTAGTGATATCCCTCTATAGTTTGATCATTCCATAGTTGATCCTTTCTTATGTATTGGTACTTTCGTTTCCTTTTTCCAGTCATCTGGCACCTGTTTCGGCTTCCATGCTTCTTGACATATTGCATGTAGTAGTTTGTCTGCCTCTCTCCCTTGGTTTTTAATCACCTGGATAAACTTGATCTGCTCCTGGGGCTTTTCCTAATTTCACTTTTCTTATAGCTGTTTGAAGTTCTTCCATTGAGATATCAACATCTTCAGCTGGTCCATCTCGATTACTTGTTTCATGTTCTGAGGGATTATGTAATTGTTGAAAATACTTCCTCTACGTTTCCATGATTTAGCTATCTCCTTTCATTATTTCTCCTTTGGCGTTCTTAATTTGTCGTATTTGGCATGCTTTGGTATTTCTCATGCTCTTCATTGCTCCCCAGAACAGCTTTTGACTTCCTTCATAGCTTTCTTGAAGTCTTTCTCCAAACTCTACCCACTGTTCCTGTTTTTGCCTTCCTAACTTCCCTTGGCGAAAGTTCTTTTACTCACGTAATCTATCCTATCCTCTGGTCTCTTTGTTTGCAAGTATTTCTTCCAGGCATCTTTCTTTCTTTGATCTTTGTCTTGACATTCTCATTCCATCATGCTGTCCTTTTCCCATCTCCTTTAATTTGTTTCCTACCACAGACCTCTTCAGTACAATTGAAGAGTGTTTCTTTATATATTTGCCACTTTTCTTCTATTGTGCTTTCCTAGCAAAACCTCCTAAGATAAGCTTAGAATACTTAGATGTGGATGTGGGTAAATCAAATAATTTATTTTAAAAAAATTTAAAATAGTGTGGAATCGCCCGACATTATTATTGGTTCTGAGTGGATTTTCCAGTCTTTCAAGGCCCGGCACTCGCGATGAGCAAACTACTAAACTAAAAACTGTATTACGCCCCTTGTTCCGTAGCAAGTGGCTTCGCTTAGCAGATCTTGTTTTTGATTTTATTTTATTTAACCCACATCCCAAAACTAAAAGTGGTCTAGGGGTATGATAGGAATTTTAATTTTGCCGAGCGCTATGTAAGCAGCCAGGGATCTTGCACGTGCACAGTGGCACACGGCACACGGGCCCTCCTTTTTATTGTCCGACTCTGATGGGATTGTAATGTGTCGATCCACCTACCTGGACCAGGGGGGGGGTATGTTTTACTTTAAAAATCGATATAACTTTTCAACCAACCGGGGCTTGAATCCACAACGGTTTGGGCTGAGAGGCTGGCACCTTATCTCTGGACCACCGAGTCCCCCGCATGTCTTTCGTATATGTATAAATATGAAGGTGTGTATGTCGTGTATATATGGGTAGGTGTGTATTATGTGTCTAGTGCGATCGTGTGTGGATGTAAATGTGTAGTGTATAATTATATATACGTGAGGGTGAGTCGTATTTGTATGTGTAGGCATATAATATGTGTTTGGGTATATGTGTGTTGCAGGTATATAAATTATGTGTGTAGATCTACACATTTAATTTGTGTAAAAGAATCCTTAATGTTTGACACAGACCTGCACGCGTTCCTAAAACTCATTTGTTATACAATTATACTTACGTACAGTCAAACTAACTTTACAACAATTAGATCTATACTACAAGACAAGCTATGGATGAAAGGACAACTCCCAACTCTCCTTTTACAACGCCTAATATCTCACTCTCCATCAACAACATAGATTGTATTATCCTCAGCCATTGTCTGTTTATTTACAACTTTGATGACCACAACACTTCCAATTGATCACCACAACATTTCCAACTTTGATCACCATAACATTTCCAACTTTAATCACCATAACATTTCCAACTTTAATCACCATAACATTTCCAACTTTAATCACCATAACATTTCCAACTTTAATCACCATAACATTTCCAACTTTAATCACCATAACATT
>JAXRKP010001163.1:46685-64185 GCA_037039925.1 Doris montereyensis
CTGTGTAAATGTTGATAAAGAGAAAGCCCTAACTGTGTGAAGGTTGATAAACAGATCAGCCCTCACTGTGTAAAGGTTGATAAAGAGATCAGCCCTCACTGTGTGAAGGTTGATAAACAGATCAGCCCTCATTGTGTGAAGGTTGATCAACAGATCAGCCCTCACTGTGGCGAAGGTTTGATAAACAGATCAGCCCTCACTTTGTTTAAATGTTGATAAACAGATCATCCATCATTGTGTAAGGTTGATAAACGGGTCAACCCTCACTGTATGAAGTTTGCTAAACAGATGTCACTGTGTAATGGTTGATAAACAGATCAGCCCTCACTTTGTGAAGGTTGATAAACAGATCAGCCATCACTGTGTAAATGTTGATAAACAGATCAGCCCTCACTGCGTAAATGAAGTTTGATAAACAGAAAAACTCTCACTATGAAAAGGTTGATAAACAGATCAGTCCTCACTGTGTAAAGGTTGATTAACAGATCAGCCCTCACTGTGTAAAGGTTGATAAACAGATCAGCCCTCACTGTGTAAGTGTTGATAAACAGATCAGCCCTTGCTGTGCAAATGTTGATAAACAGATCAGCCCTCACCGTGTAAAAGTTGATAAACAGATCCCCTCAGTGTAAAGTTGATAAACTCCTCACTGTGTAAGTGTTGATTTCAGCCCTCACTGTTGATAAACAGATCAGCCGTCACTGTGTAAAAGTTGATAAACAGATCAGCCCTCACTGTATAAAAGTTTATGAACGGATGAACCGTCACTGTGTAAATGTTAAGTAAACATATCAGCCTTCACTGTGTAAAGCTGCATAAACCGATAAGCCCTCAGATTACCCTCACTGTGTAAAAGTTGATAAACAGATCAGCCCCCAGTGTGTAAATATTTATAAACAGATCGGCCCTTCAGCCCTCACTGTAAAGGTTGATAAACAGATCAGCCTTCAATGTGTAGTGTAAATGTTAATAAACGGATCAGCCCTCAATGTGTAAAGGTTGATAAAACAGATAAGCCCTCATTGTAAAGGTTGATAAACTGATAAGACAGATTAGCCCTAATTGTTTAAAGGTTGATAAACGGGTCAGCCCTCACTGTGTAAATGTCCATAACAGATCATCCCTCACATTGTAAGTGTTGATAAACAGATAAGCCCTCACTGTGTAAGTGTTGTTTAACATATCAGCCCTCAATGTGTAAAGGTTGATAAACAGATCATCGCTCACTGTGTAAATGTCGATTAACAGATCAGCCCTCACAGTGTAAATGTTGATAAACAGCTCAGGCCTCTGTGTGTGTAAATGTTGATAAACAGATAAGCCCTTATTGTGTTTAAAAGGTTGATAAACAGATAATTCCTCATTGTAAAGGTTGTAAATGTTGATAAACAGATAAGTCCAATTGTGTAATGGTTGATAAACACATTAACCCTCATTGTGTAAAGCTTGATAAACGAATCAGCCCTGACTGTGTAAATGTTGATAAACAGATCAGCCCTGACTGTGTAAATGTTAATAAACAGGGAAGTCGTCATTGCATAAATGTTGATAAATAGTTAAGCCCTCATTGTGTAACTGATTAAATACAGATAAGCCCTCATTGTGTAAATGATTAAAAACAAATAAGTCCTCATTGTGTAAATGTTGATAAAAACAGATAAGCCCTCATTGTGTAAAGGTTGATGAACAGATTAACTCTCATTGTGTAAAGGTTGATAAACAGATCATTCCTCACTGTGTAAAGGTTGAAAAACAGATCAGCCCTCACTGTGAAAGGTTGATAAACGGATCAGCCCTCGCTGTGTAAAGGTTGAAAAACGGATCAGCCCTCACTGTCATTGTAAATGTTGATAAACAGTTAAGCCCTCGCTGTGTAAAATGCAGATAAGTCATTGATTAACAGATCAGTCCTGACTGTGTAAAGGTTGAAAAAAATGCATGAGCCCTCGCTGTGTAAAGTCTGATAAACAGATAAGCCCTCACTGTGTAAAGTCTGATAAATAGATAAGCGCACGTTGTGCAAAGGTTGAAAAACAGATAAGCCCTCACTGTGTAAAGTCTGATAAATAGATAAGCGCACGCTGTGTAAAGGTTGAAAATCGGATGAACCCTCACTGTGTAAAAAGTCTGATAAATAGATAAGCGCACGCTGTAAAGTCTGATAAAGGTTGAAAATCGGATGAACCCTCACTGTGTAAAGGCTGATAAACAGATAAGCCCTCACTGCGCAAAGGTTGAAAAACGGATGAGCCCTCACTGTGTAAAGGTTGATAAACAGATAAGCCCTCACTGTGTAAAGGTTGATCAACAGATAAGCCCTCACTGTGTAAAGGTTGATAAACAGATAAGCCCTCGCTGTGCAAAGGTTGAAAAACGGATGAGCCCTCACTGTGTACAGGTCGATAAACAGGTCCTCCCTCACTGAATCCCCCCTCTCCAAAAGGAAACTTTAAATATGTCAGAGCTACCTGTCAGCGACATGCCCCAAACGAACAGTCATGTCAGAGCTACCTGTCAGCGATATGCCCCAAACGTGCAGTCATGCCAGAGCCATCTGTCAGCGATATGCCAAAGTGCAGTCATGCCAGAGCCACCTGTCAGGGATATTTAAAAGTGCAGTCATGCCAGAGCCGTCTGTCAGCGATATGCAAAAGTGCAGTCATGCCAGAGCCATCTGTCAGCGATATGTAAAGTGCAGTCATGCCATAGCCACCTGTTAGCGATATGTAAAAGTGCAGTCATGCCAGAGCCGTCTGTTAGCGATATGTAAAAGTGCAGTCATACCAGAGCCATCTGTCAGCGATATGTAAAAGTGCAGTCATACCATAGCCGTCTGTTAGCGATATGTAAAAGTGCAGTCATGCCAGAGCCATCTGTTAGCGATATGTAAAAGTGCAGTCATACCAGAGCCGTCTGTTAGCGATATGTAAAGCCGTGCAGTCATGCCAGAGCCATCTGTCAGCGAGCGATATGTAAAAGTGCAGTCATGCCATACATTCCAAACGCCGTCTAAATAAGTTAGCGATATGTAAAAGTGCAGTCATGCCAGAGCCGTCTGTTAGCGATATGTAAAAGTGCAGTCATGCCAGAGCCGTCTGTTAGTAGAATGCAGTCATGCCAGAGCCGTTAGATATGTTAAAAGTGCAGTCATACAGAGCCATCTGTCAGCGATATGTAAAAGTGCAGAACTCATGTCAGAGCTGTTCAGCACATATGTAAAAGTGCAGTCATGCCAGAGCCATCTGTCAGCGATATGTAAAAAAGCAGTCATACCATAGCCGTCTGTCAGGGATAAGTAAAAGTGCAGTCATGCCATAGCCGTCTGTTAGCGATATGTAAAAGTGCAGTCATACTGCTGCTGCTCTGTCAGCGATATGTAAAATGCAGTCATACCTTGCATCTGAGCATATCAAAAGAGCAGTCATGCCAGAGCCATCTGTCAGCGATATGTAAAAGTACAGTCAAACTAGCCGTGCGACATCTGGAGTCATGCCAATCAGAGTAAAAGTATCAGTCATGCCATGCCATCTGTTAGCGATATGCGAAAAGTGTAGTCATGTAAAAGTGCAGTCATGCAGTCATGCCAGAGCCACCATGTTAGCGATATGTAAAAGTGCAGTCATGCCAGAGCACCTTTTCTAGTTCGATTGCAGTTGGAGAATGAAATGTATCTATAATAGAAAAGTGCAGTCATTAACACCAGGCAAATTAATGGAATGAAAGTCAGTCATGCCAGAATGTCTGTATAATGACACATGTATTAAGCCACATGCAAATCAAAGACAGAAATCAAAGCCAAATATCTATAAGTGCAGTCACCATTACATCACATAACAACAAAGCGAAAATTTGATGACAAAATTTCTTCAACGAAGAATAGCTGGCTATAGTAATGCTAATGCCTGAACTATAAATAAGGCCAAATTCTGTCTATAACAAGGGAGAGGTTGTCAGATTACCTGTCAGCACATGCCCCAAACAAAATTACAGGCGCAATGAACGAACAGTCATGTCAGAGCACAGTGTGCTGGAATCAGACCACATTAATTGCAATCTTGCTGTCATTAATCAAAATGGATGTAATAAATGTATCATAACAGCTCACAGGGATAAGTATTAACACCAGGCAAATTAATGGAAGAAGGCCAAATAATAAAGCCAAACATCTATTAATAGTCATGCAAGCCATCTGTCATGTATTAAAATAAATCATATATAACACGTCTGATGGAAGTAAAATCAAAGCCAAATGTATCTATAATAACATGCCATAGCAGGTATTAACACCAGGCAAATTAATGGAAGAAATCAAAGCCAAATGTATCTATAATAACACACAGTATTAACACCAAAGCAAATTAATGAAGGAAATCAAAGCCAAATGTATCTATAACACACAGCACAGGTATTAACACCAGGCAAATTAATGAAGAAATCAAAGCCAAATGTATCTATAACACACATGTATTAACACCAACAAAATTAATGAAGGAAAATATGCAAAGCCAAATGTATTCTATAACACACAGTATTAACACCAGGCAAACTAATGAAGGAAATCAAAGCCAAATGTATCTATAACACACAGGTATTAACACCAAAACAAATTAATGAAAGAAATCAAAGCCAAATGTATCTATAATAACACACAGGTATTAACACCAAAACAAATTAATGAAGGAAATCAAAGCCAAATGTATCTATAACACACAGGTATTAACACCAGGCAAACTAATGGAAGGAAATCAAAACCAAATGTATCTATAATAACACACAGGTATTAACACTAGGCAAACTAATGGAGGAAATCAAAGCCAAATGTATTTATAATACACAGGTATTAACACTAGGCAAACTAATGAAGGAAATCAAAACCAAATGTATCTATAACAACACAGCTATTAACACTAAAACAAATTAATGAAGGAAATCAAAGCCAAATGTATCTATAATACACAGGTATTAACACCTGACAAACTAATGGAGGAAATCAAAACCAAATGTATTTATAATAACACAGCTATTAACACTAGGCAAACTAATGGAGGAAATCAAAACCAAATGTATTTATAATAACACAGCTATTAACACTAGGCAAACTAATGGAGGAAATCAAAACCAAATGTATTTATAATAACACAGCTATTAACACTAGGCAAACTAATGGAGGAAATCAAACCAAATGTATTTATAATAACACAGCTATTAACACTAGGCAAACTAATGGAGGGAATCAAAACCAAATGTATTTATAATAACACAGCTATTAACACTAGGCAAACTAATGGAGGAAATCAAAGCTGTATTAATAACACAGCTATTAACACTAGGCAAACTAATGGAGGAAATCAAAACCAAATGTATTTATAATAACACAGCTATTAACACTAGGCAAACTAATGGAGGAAATCAAAACCAAATGTATTTATAATAACACAGCTATTAACACTAGGCAAACTAATGGAGGAATCAAAGTCAAATGTATTTATAATAACACAGCTATTAACACTAGGCAAACTAATGGAGGGAATCAAAGTCAAATGTATTTATAATATCATTTATGAACATTCATAGAGCAAACTAATGGAGAAATCAAAACCAAATGTATTTATAATAAAACAGCTATTAACACTAGGCAAACTAATGGAGGAATCAAGTACTTTTACAAACCTTATTTACTAATAACACTAGCATCATATTTGCTATTAACATCATATTTCTATCATTAGGCTCATCACTAATGGAGGCTCAATCAAAGTTGCAAATCAACCTATTTGCTCATCACTAGCACCCTATTTAACACTAGTTGCAACATTCTCTATCGGCTCATCACTAATCACTAGCAGCTAGTTGCTCATCACTAGAAACTATTTGCTCATCACTCAACTAGTTGCTCATCACTTTATAATCATCACTATTAACCTAGTTGCTCATCACTAATGGAGTTGCTCATCAGTCAAACCTAGTTGCTAATATCACTAACACCTAAGTTGCTCATCACTAGCACCCTATTTGCTCATCAAAGCATCATATTTCCTCATCACGTAGCATATATTTGCTCAACATTCTTAGAGGCTAAGATAATTGCTCATCACTGTTAGTTGCTCTTCACTAGCAACCTAGTTGCTCATCACTAGCATCTATTTGCTCATCACTAGCACCCTATTTGCTCATCACTAGCATCATATTTGCTCATCACTTTTGCTCACACCCTAGTTGCTCATCACTAGCACCTAGTTGCTTATCACTAGCACCCTAGTTGCTCATCACTAGCACCCTATTTGCTCATCACTAATACCATATTTGCTCATCACTAGCACCCTATTTGCTCATCACTAGCACCATATTTGCTCATCACTAATACTCTTGTTGCTCATCACTAGCACCTAGTTGCTTATCACTAGCACCTTGTTGCTCATCACTAGCACCCTATTTGCTCATCACTAGCACCTATTTGCTCATCACTAGCACCCTATTTGCTCATCACTAGCACCCTATTTGCTCATCACTAACCCTATTTGCTCATCACTAGCACCCTATTTGCTCATCACTAATACTCTTGTTGCTTATCACTAGCACCCTATTTGCTCATCACTAATACCCTATTTGCTCATCACTAGCACCCTATTTGCTCATCACTAATACTCTTGTTGCTTATCACTAGCACCTATTTGCTTATCACTAGCACTCTATTTGCTTATCACTAGCACCCTATTTGCTTATCACTAATACTCTTTTGCTTATCACTAGCACCCTATTTGCTCATCACTAATACTCTTGTTGCTTATCACTATTTGCTCATCACTAATACTCTTGTTGCTTATCACTAGCACCCTATTTGCTTATCACTAGCACCATATTTGCTCATCACTAGCACCCTATTTGCTCATCACTAATACTCTTGTTGCTTATCACTAGCACCCTATTTGCTTATCACTAGCATATATTTGCTTATCACTAGCTATTTGCTTATCACTAGCATCATATTTGCTTATCACTAATACTCTTGTTGCTCATCACTAGCACCTATTTGCTCATCACTAATACTCTTGTTGCTTATCACTAGCACCATATTTGCTTATCACTAATACTCTTGTTGCTTATCACTAGCACCCTATTTGCTATAGCATCATTTTGCTCATCACTAATACTCTTGTTGCTTATCACTAGCACCCTATTTGCTTATCACTAATACCTATTTGCTTCACTAGCATTGCTTTATCACTAATACTCTTGTTGCTTATCACTAGCACCCTATTTGCTTATCACTAGCATCATATTTGCTTATCACTAGCACCTAATATCACTAGCACCATTGTTGCTTATCACTAGCACCTATTTGCTTATCACTAGCACTATTTGCTTATCACTAGCACCCTTTTGCTTATCACTAGCACCCTATTTGCTCATCACTAGCACCATATTTGCTCATCACTAGCACCATATTTGCTCATCACTAATACTCTTGTTGCTTATCACTAGCACCTATTTGTCACTAATGTTGCTTATCACTAGCACCATATTTGCTTATCACTAGCATCATATTTGCTCATCACTAGCACTCATCACTAATACTCTTGTTGCTTATCACTAGCACCATATTTGCTTATCACTAGCACCATATTTGCCATCATCACTAATACTCTTGTTGCTTATCACTAGCACCATATTTGCTTATCACTAATACTCTTGTTGCTTATCACTAGCACCCTATTTGCTCATCACTAGCATCATATTTGCTCATCACTAGCATCATATTTGCTCATCACTAATACTCTTGTTGCTTATCACTAGCACCCTATTTGCTTATCACTAGCACCCTATTTGCTCATCACTAGCATCATATTTGTTCATCACTAGCACCCTATTTGCTCATCACTAGCATCATATTTGTTCATCACTAATCATATTGTTGCTCATCACTAGCATCATATTTGCTCATCACTAGCATCATATTTGCTCATCACTAGCATCATATTTGCTCATCACTAATACTCTTGTTGCTCATCACTAGCACCCTATTTGCTCATCACTAGCATCCTATTTGCTCATCACTAGCATCATATTTGCTCATCACTAATACTCTTGTTGCTCATCACTAGCACCATATTTGCTCATCACTAGCATCATATTTGCTCATCACTAGCATCATATTTGCTCATCACTAGCATCATATTTGCTCATCACTGGCATCCTAGTTGGTCATCACTAGCATCATATTTGCTCATCATTAGCATCATATTTGCTCATCACTAGCATCATATTTGCTCATCACTAGCATCCTAGTTGCTCATCACTAGCATCATATTTGCTCATCACTAGCATCATAGTTGCTCATCACTAGCATTCTAGTTGCTCATCACTAGCATCTAGTTGCTCATCACTAACACATATTTGCTCATCTAGTTGCTCATCACTAGCATCCTAGTTGCTCATCACTAGCATCTAGTTGCTCATCACTAGCATCCTAGTTGCTCATCACTAGCACCTAGTTGCTCATCACTAGCATCCTAGTTGCTCATCACTAGCACCCTAGTTGCTCATAACTAACATCTAGTAGTTGCTCATAACTAACATCCTAGTTGCTCATAACTAACATCCTAGTTGCTCATAACTAACATTCTAGTTGCTCATAACTAACATCCTAATTGCTCATAACTAACATCCTAGTTGCTCATAACTAACATCCTAGTTGCTCATAACTAACACCCTAGTTGCTCATAACTAACACCCTAGTTGCTCATAACTAACATCCTAGTTGCTCATAACTAACACCCTAGTTGCTCATAACTAACACCTAGTTGCTCATAACTAACATTCCTAGTTGCTCATAACTAACACCTTAGTTGCTCATAACTAACACCTAGTTGCTCATAACTAACACCCTAGTTGCTCATAACTAACACCTTGGTTGCTCATAACTAACACCTTAGTTGCTCATAACTAACATCCTAGTTGCTCATAACTAACACCCTAGTTGCTCATAACTAACATCCTAGTTGCTCATAGTTGCTCATAACTAACATCCTAGTTGCTCATAACTAACATCCTAGTTGCTCATAACTAACACCCTAGTTGCTCATAACTAACACCTAGTTGCTCATAACTAACATCCTAGTTGCTCATAACTAACACCTTAGTTGCTCATAACTAACACCTTAGTTGCTCATAACTAACACCTTAGTTGCTCATAACTAACACCCTAGTTGCTCATAACTAACACCTAGTTACTAGTTGCTCATAACTAACACCTTAGTTGCTCATAACTAACATCCTAGTTGCTCATAACTAACATCCTAGTTGCTCATAACTAACATCTTAGTTGCTCATAACTAACACCTCATAACTAACACCTGCTCATAACTAACACCCTAGTTGCTCATAACTAACATCTAGTTGCTCATAACTAACACCTTAGTTGCTCATAACTAACATCCTAGTTGCTCATAACTAACACCTTAGTTGCTCATAACTAGTTGCTCACAACTTAGTTGCTCATAACTAACACCTAGTTGCTCATAACTAACACCTTAGTTGCTCATAACTAACACCTTAGTTGCTCATAACTAACACCTTAGTTGCTCATAACTAACACCTTAGTTGCTCATAACTAACACCTAGTTGCTCATAACTAACACCCTAGTTGCTCATAACTAACACCCTAGTTGCTCATAACTAACACCTAGTTGGTCATAACTAACACCTTAGTTGCTCATAACTAACACCCTAGTTGCTCATAACTAACACCCTAGTTGCTCATAACTAACACCCTAGTTGCTCATAACTAACACCCTAGTTGCTCATAACTAACACCTTAGTTGCTCATTATTCTCACTATGAAAATGAAATTGTTAACCAAACAGGAAACAGACTATACGCTCCAAAGTCCCCCAAAAAATGTTAGAAACTTAGCCAATAAAATCACCGACATCCATTTGTCAGATAACATTGCTCTACTCTAGAACATCCATTTGTCAGATAACATTGCTCTACTCTAGAACAGCCATTTGTCAGATAACATTGCTCTACTCTAGAACATTCATTTGTCAGATAACATTGCTCAACTCTAGAACAGCCATTTGTCAGATAACATTGCTCTACTCTAGAACAGCCATTTGTCAGATAACATTGCTCTACTCTAGAACATCCATTTGTCAGATAACATTGCTCTACTCTAGAACAATCTCATCTACTACTACTCTGCTCAATCACAGTTAGAAATGGCTGACATATTTATTAAACTGCACATCAACGAAATGAAAACTGAATATCTACTTTCTCAAATAAAACAAGCAATTTCCTAAATCAAACGAAGGTAACATACTACAACAAGCAAACGACTACATGTATATGAGCTCACAGATCATGTCTTGTAAAAAGACATACCTGTCAGAATAGCGAAAGCCTGTAAATCACTTCAAAAACTAAACACAATTTGGAAGTCAAGTCTTAACAACAACATTTAAGTAGAATTCTTCAAAGCAACAGTAGAACGAGTCCTGTCATAGGTACGGATGCGGTAGCGTAGTCGGTAGAGTGTCTAACTATCACCCAGAAGACCCAGGTTCCATTTGTGCTTTCGCTTATGCACTAGCCCCCACCTGCCCCTAGTCAAGCCACCAGCTAAGGAAATGGAAGCGAAAGTAAGGGCTGCGTGAAAATCAACGACAAACTACAACACTATGCCGTAGGTCTAGAAAAATCAGGGGTCTATTCCTGATAACCCTATGCTCAACAGACAGACAGACAGACAGACAGAGACAGAGACAGAGACACATTTTACTTTACTTTAGTGATCCATCAGATATACATTGACATTAACCCTTAGGAAAGATCAAATAGTACATGTACTAACATGCTAGAACGTTAAGAAAATATGATCACGTCCAGAATATACAAACAGCAATACTTGCCACGGTTGACTACCAACATTAACAGCAACCAAAGTCGTGGATAGATCGAAATTGAGGTGTAAAGTCGAACTTATTTACAAAGTATTTAGATAGGAACTAAGACTTGTTGCCAACAACAATGGAGGATAGAGACATATGGAGGATATAGACATATGGAGGATATAGACATATGGAGGTTATAGACATATGAAGGATAGAGACATATGGAGGATATAGACATATGGAGGATATAGACATATGAAGGATAGAGACATATGAAGGATAGAGACATATTATTATGGAGGATATAGACATATGGAGGATAGAAACATATTGAGGATATAGACATATGGAGGATATAGACATATGGAGGATATAGACATATGGAGGATACAGACATATGGAGGATACAGACATATGGAAAATATAGACATATGGAGGATATATACATATGGAGGATACAGGCAACTATGGAGAATATAGACATATGGAGAATATAGACATATGGAGGATATAGACATATGGAGGATGGAAACAGATGGAGGATATAGACATAAGGACGATATAGACATATGGAGAATAAAGACATATGGAGGATATAGACATATGGAGGATACAGGCAATTATGGAGAATATAGACATATGGAGCATATAGACATATGGAGTATACAGACATATTGCGAATATAGACATATGGAGGATATAGACATCTGGAGGATATAGACATATTGAGGATATAGACATATGGCGGATATAGACATATGGAGGATATAGACATATGGAAGAAATAGACGTATGGAGGATATAGACATATGGAAAAAATAGACATATGGAGGATATAGACATATGGAGGATATAGACAGATGGAGGATATAGACAAATGGAGGATATAAACATATGGAGGATATAGACATATGCAGGATGGAAACAGATGGAGGATATAGACATATGGAGGATACAGGCAATTATGGAGAATATAGACATATGGAGCATATAGACATATGGAGGATATAGACATATGGAAGATATAGACATGTGGATGATATAGACATATGGATGATATAGACATATGAAGGATATAGACATATGGAGGATATAGACATATGGAGGGTAGAGACATATGGAGGATATAGACATGTGGAAGATATAGACATATGGAAGGTAGAGACATATGGAGGATATAGATATATGGAGGATATAGACATAGGGACGATGAAAACAGATGGAGGATATAGACATAGGAAGGATATAGACATATGAAGGATATAGACATATGGAGGGTAGGATATAGACATATGGAGAATAAAGGTAGATTATATAGACATATGGAGGATATAGACATGTGGAAGATATAGACATATGGATGATATAGACATATGAAAGATACAGACATCTGGATGATATAGACATATGGATGATATAGACATATGGATGATATAGACGTATGGATGATATAGACATATGGAAGATATAGACATATGGATGATATAGACCTATGGAAGATATAGACATGTGGATGATATAGACATATGGATGATATAGACATATGGATGAAAGATACATATGGATGATATAGACATGTGGATGATACAGAAATATGGATGATAGAGACATATGGATGAAATAGGCATGTGGATGATACAGACATATGCATGTTACATATATATGCATGATAGAGACATATGGATGATATAGACATATGGATGATATAGCCATACGGATGATAGAGACATGTGGATGATAGAGACGTGTGGATGATATAGACATATGGATGATATAGACATACGGATGATATAGACATATGGATGATATAGCCATATGGATGATAGAGACATATGGATGATAGAGACTTGTAGATGATATAGACATATGGATGATATAGACATATGGATGATATAGACATATGAAAGATATAGACATATGGATGATATAGACATATGGATGATAGATGCATATGGATGATAGAGACATATGGATAATATAGACATATGGATGATACAGACATATGGATGAAAGATACATGTGGATGATAGAGACATGTGGAGTATATAGACATATGGATGTTAGATATATATGGATGATAGAGACATATGGATGATATAGACATATTGATGATAGAGACATATGGATGATAGAGATATGTGAATGACAGAGATATGTGAATGACAGAGACATGTGAATGATAGAGACATGTGAATGATGGAGACATGTGAGTGATAGAGACAAGTGAATGATAGAGACATGTGGATGATAGAGACATGTGAATGATAGAGACATGTGAATGATAGAGACATGTGAATGATAGAGACATGTGGATGATAGGGACATGTGGATGATAGAGACATGTGGATGATAGAGACATGTGAATGATAGAGACATGTGAATGATAGAGACAAGTGAATGATAGAGACACGTGAATTATAGAGACATGTGAATGATAGAGACATGTGAATGATAGAGACATGTGAATGATAGAGACAAGTCGATGGCAGAGACATGTGAATGATAGAGACATGTGAATGATAGAGACATGTGAATGATAGAGACATGTGAATGATAGAGACATGTGAATGATAGAGACATGTGAATGATAGAGACATGTGGATGATAGAGACATGTGAATGATAGAGACATGTGAATGATAGAGACATGTGAATGATAGAGACATGTGAATTATAGAGACATGTGGATGATAGAGACAAGTGGATGATAGAGACATGTGAATGATAGAGACATGTGGAGGATAGAGACATATATAGGATAAAGACATATGTTATATATATAGACATATGGAGGATATAAACGTATGGAGAATACAGACGTATGGAAGATTAAGACATATGGTATATAGAGACACATGAAGGATATTAACACTTGGAGGATAGAAACATATGGAGGGTAGAGACATTTGGAGGATAGAGACATATGGAGTTTAGAGAGATTCGGAGGATAGAAACATATTTTCAGTTTAGAGACATTTGGAGGATAGAAACATATGTAGTTTAGAGACATTTGAAGGAAAGAGACAGATGGAGTTTAGAGACATTTGGACGAAAGAGACATATGGAGTTTAGAGACATTTGGAGGATAGAGACATATGGAGTTTAGAGACATTTGGAGGATAGAAACATATGGAGTTTAGAGACATTTGGAGGAAAGAGACATATGGAGTTTAGAGACATTTGGAGGAAAGAGACATATGGAGTTTAGAGACATTTGGAGGATAGAGACATATGGAGTTTAGAGACATTCGGAGGATAGAAACATATGGAGTTTAGAGACATTTGGAGTATAGAGACATATGGAGTTTAGAGACATTTGAAGGAACGAGACATATGGAGGACAGAGTTGTATAGAGGATAGAGGGATATGGAGGATAGAGTTGTATGGAGGATAGAGATATAGAGGATAGAGATATGGAAAAAAAAGATGTAAACGATAGAGATATAGAGGATAGAGATATAGACGATAGAGATATAGAGGATAGAGATATGGAAAAAAGAGATGTAGACGATAGAGATATAGAGGATAGAGATATAGACGATAGAGATATAGAGGATAGAGATATGGAAAAAAAGAGATGTAGACGATAGAGATATAGAGGATAGAGATATAGACGATAGAGATATAGAGGATAGAGATATGGAAAAAAGAGATGTAGACGATAGAGATATAGAGGATAGAGATATAGACGATAGAGATATAGAGGATAGAGATATGGAAAAAAAGAGATGTAGACGATAGAGATATAGAGGATAGAGATATAGAAAATAGAGATATGGAAAATAGAGATATAGAGAATAGAGATCTAGAGATATGGAAAAAACAGATATAGAAAATAGAGATATAGAGAATAGAGATATTGAGGATATATATATGGAAAAGACAGATCTATAGAAAATAGAGATATGAACAATAGAGATATGGAAAATAGAGATATAAACGATAGAGATATAGAGGATAGAGATATGGAAAATAGAGATATAGATGATAGAGATATACAGGATAGAGATATACAGGATAGAGATATAGAAAACATAGATATACAGGATAGAGATGTGGTGGATAAAGATCTAGAGGATAGAAATATACATGATAGAGATATTTAGGATATAAATATGGAGGATAGAGATATAGAGGATAGAGATATAGAAAATAGAGATATCCAGGCTAGAGATATACAGGCTAGAGATATACAGGATAGAGATATACAGGATAGAGATATAGAAAATAGAGATGTACAGGATAGAGATATACAGGATAGAGATATGGAGGATAGAGATATACAGGATAGAGATATACAGGATAGAGATATAGAGGATAGAGATATGGAGGATATAGACATTTGAAAAATAGAGATATGGAGGACAGAGATATGGAGCATGGAGATATGGAGCATAGAGATATAGAGCATAGAGATATGGAGCATATAGATATGCAGCATAGAGATATTGAGGATGTAGACATTTGGAGAATAGAGATATGGAGGACAGAGATATGGAACACAGAGATATGGAGGACAGAGATATGGAGCATAGAGATATGGAGCATAGAGATATGGAGAATAGACATTTGGAGAATAGAGATATGGAGGATAGAGGTATGGAGAATAGAGATATGGAGAATAGAGATATGCATAATAGAGATATGGAGCATAGAGATATGGAGAATATATTATATGGAGAATAGAGATATGGAGGATAGAGATATAGAGAATAGAGATAAGGAGAATAGAGATATGGAGAATTGAGATATGTAGAATAGAGATATGGAGGATAGAGATATGCAGAATAGAGATATGGAGAATAGAGATATGGAGAATAGAGATATGGAGAATAGAGATATGGAGGATAGAGATATGGAGGACAGAGATATGGAGAATAGAGATATGGAGAATAGAGATATGAAGGATAGAAATATGTAGGGTATAGACATATGAAGAATACGGATATAGAGAATAGAGATAGGGAAGATATAGACATGGAGGATAGAGAAATGGAGGATAAGGATATGGAGAATAGAAATATGTAGGATAGAGATATGGAGAATATAGATAAGGAGGATATAGACATAGGGAGAATAGAGATATGTAGGATATAGATGTGGACGATATAGACATTTGGAGAATAGAGATATGAAGGATAGAAATATCGAGGATATAGATATGGAGCATAGAGATATGGAGCATATAGATATGGAGGATATAGATATGGAGGATATAGTTATGGAGAATATAGATATGGAGCATATAGATATGGAGCATAGAGATATGGATGATATCGTTATGGAGGATATAGTTATGGAGGATATAGATATTTTGAGCATATAGATATGAAGGA
This sequence comes from Doris montereyensis, assembly GCA_037039925.1. Classification (NCBI taxonomy): domain Eukaryota; kingdom Metazoa; phylum Mollusca; class Gastropoda; order Nudibranchia; family Dorididae; genus Doris; species Doris montereyensis. Next base: position 62,917 of record JAXRKP010001163.1, read on the forward strand.
TATAGATATGGAGGATATATATATATATATGGGAGGATATAGATATGGAGAATATAGATATGAAAGATATAGATATCGAGGATAGAGAAATTGAGGATATAGATATGGAGCATAGAGATATGGAGCACATAGATATGGAGGATATAGATATGGAGGATAGAGATATGGAGGATATAGATATGGAGGATATAGATATGGAGGATATAGATATGGAGGATATAGATATGGAAGATAGAGATATGGAGGATATAGATATGGAGGATAGAGAAAATTGAGGAAATAGATATGGAGGATATTGATATGGAGGATAAGAGATATGGAGGATTTAGCCATATGGAAAATAGATCTATAGAAAATAAAGTCATGGAGAATACAAATATGGAGGGTAGACATATGGAGAATAAGATATGGAGGATATACATATGAAGAATATAGATATATAGATATAGAGGATTTAACTATATGCAGGATAGAGCTACATAGAGAATGGAGACATATGGACGATAGAGACGTATGGAAGATAAAGACATATGGATGATAGAGACATATTGATGATAAAGACATGTGCATGATAGAGACATATGGATGCTAGATAAAATATGGTGGATAAAAACATATGTAAAGTAGAGACGTATGAATTATAGAGACATATGGAAGATATAGACATATGTAAATTATAGACATATGGATGATAGAAACATATGGATGATAGAGACATATGGATGATAGAGACATATGGATGATAGAGACATATGGATGATAGAAACATATGGATGATAGAGACATATGGATGATAGAAACATATGGATGATAGAAACATATGGATGATAGAGACATATGGATGATAGAGACATATGAATGATAGAGACATATGCAGGATAGAGACATATGGATGATAGAGACATATGGATGATAGAGACATATGGATGGTAGAGACATATGGAGATAGAGACATATGGATGATAGAGATATGGAGGATAGAGACATATGGATGATAGAGACATATGGATGATAGAGACATATGGTGATATAGTCATATTGATGATAGAGACATATGGATGATAGAAATATGGTGAAAGGAGAGACATATGGATGATAGAGTCATATGGATGATAGAGACATATGGATGATAGAGACATATGGATGATAGAGACATATGGATGATAGAGACATATGGAGGATAGAGACATATGGAGGATATAGACATATGGATGATAGAGACATATGGATGATAGAGACATATGGATGATAGAGACATATGGATGATAG
>JAXRKP010001163.1:74185-101685 GCA_037039925.1 Doris montereyensis
ATTTATCTATCTATGTATCTATCTATCTATCTATCTATCTATATCTATCTATCTATCTATCTATCTGTCTATCCGCCTCAATCTCTCCATCTATCTATCTATCTATCTTTCTATCTGTTTATATGTCTATCTATGTATCTATCGATCTATCTATCTATCTATCTATCTATCTATCTATCTATCTATCTATCTATCTATCTATCTATCTATCTATCTATTTAGAATGTACCACCACATAAACAGCAAACACGCAAACGTGCAATACTTGCCATCTAAAATCGCAATAACAAAGTCTGTGAACACCATATAGACATTTGTTCAAAATATGTAACAATGGCATACAGTAAAGTTTTACTATTTAAAGTAATCAACACACACACACGCACACACACACACACACACACACACACACACAATAATTACATATAACTTACAACCTTGCAAGCATGTTACCGATCAACAATAGAATATTTCAAACAAGGAAATAATGTCAAAAACTAAAAAGATCTCAATGTCTCAAATAATAAACACATGCAAATACCTTCAGGTCATTGCAACCTAATAAAATCCACACAATAGAGTTATACCACATATAGAACATGTCCTGTGACTTCAAGGAAAAAAATGAACAATAACAATTGAAGATTCAGTTTTATCTCTCACCAAAGTCATCTTTTAAATATTATAGTTAATGATTCATCCAGTCACATAAGCATATTTGATTACACTACCCGACCTAAGAGATCATTATCAACATTATCATTGCGTTGAACATGATGAATCCTAAAGTTATTGCTCTGAAAATCAAAACAATTCTAGATGTGAATTTCATTACAAAACACTCTAACATACACATATATAACCCAACTTGTTTGACTGCTCAATTAATTGCAAGACATTCACGCTCTATCACTGAGTAGAAGGAAACTCAATTGAAGCTAACGACAGAGAATATCTCTATCACTGAGTAGAAGGAAACTCAATGGAAACTATCGACAGAGAATATCTCTATCACTGAGTAGAAGGAAACTCAATGGAAACTAACGACAGAGAATATCTCTATCACTGAGTAGAAGGAAACTCAATGGAAGCTAACGACAGAGAATATCTCTATCACTGAGTAGAAGGAAACTCAATGGAAACTAACGACAGAGAATATCTCTATCACTGAGTAGAAGGAAACTCAATGGAAACTAACGACAGAGAATATCTCTATCACTGAGTAGAAGGAAACTCAATGAAAACTAACGACAGAGAATATCTCTATCACTGAGTAGAAGAAACTCAATGGAAGCTAACTACAGAGAATCTTCAGAAGAAGAGAACCCCTGTCGATCAAGTGTTTCGGCCCTTGACTTCCTTACACTCTTATGGGGCCGGGCTGCATCTAGGTCATGATTCATACATGCTCCTCTGTCTTTATATATATATATATATATATATATATATATATATATATTTGTATATATCATTGTACATATAAATATATATATGTATATATATATGTATATATATATATTGTTTTGGTCTGGTTTGATTCTCGGCCGGTCACCCATCCAAGAACTGACCACGCTCGTAGTTGACTGTTCTAGTTGATCATTGTTTTATTCCACGCTGCCATTTGAACATCTATACGTATATCGTATTTGAAGCAAGCTCTCCTCTTTTTGACCGGATCCAGCTGGTGCTCTTTTCCGCTGTTTCTGCCAGCTGCTTGGGGGCTCTAGTGCGTTTGTTTCCTGTAATTGAGATCTGTTTTAGTAAATGAATAAGTAGATTCTCCTACTACCCTCTCGCGTCAACTTTTACTGCCATTACTCTGGTCATAAATCCGGCATTCTGGAAGTCATTGGCCAGATCGCAGTACTTTGCAGATTTGTACTGGTGAGCTTAGTAGATTCTGCTCTCATAAGATACTGTCAGCTCAATCATGACAATTTATTTGGTGTATGGAGTTTGACTGGAGTAGTATATCATGTCTCATTCCACTCGTCCTTATAACCTGGGGTGGTTCTCGCAATCTGGAAGGTCTGCTGAGAGGTTCCAGTCATCAGCTCCATATAATATACACCGTTGGTTGGAGGTGATCTTCACAGGTTTTCCTATCGATGTCCTGGTTCTTTCTGTTCCAACGAAGAAGAGTGGTAGCTGGTATTTGTGGTTTTCCTCTAGCCGAACGTATGATTAATGCTAGCTTCTGGAGTTTAGGCTTATCAAGTCTTCATGACCTCCAACTACACTTTTCTTGAGTGAATGTCCTACAAAGTGGATCTGAGGGGATCCGATCACACACTTGATCGGTTTCACAGTCATGTCAGCTTCCTGCAGACGTCTAAACAGCTCCTCTAGGGTACACACATGCTCCTTCCAAGTCTCTGTATACACCAGTGAATCATCTACATAGGCCGTCACGTGGTACATGTCGTGTATACACTAGTGAATCATCTACATAGGTCGTCACGTATTACATGTCGTGTATACACTAGTGATTCATCTACAAAGGCCGTCACGTATTACATGTCGTGTATACACTAGTGAATCATCTACATAGGTCGTCACGTATTACATGTCGTGTATACACTAGTGAAATCATCTACATAGGCCGTCACGTGGTACGTGGTACATGTCGTGTATACACTAGTAAATCATCTACAAAGGCCGTCACGTATTACATGTCGTGTATACACTAGTGAATCATCTACATAGGTCGTCACGTATTACATGTCATGTATACACAAGTGAATCATCTACATAGGCCGTCACGTGGTACATGTCGTGTATACACTAGTGAATCATCTACATAGGCCGTCACGTGGTACATGTCGTGTATACACTAGTGAATCATCTACATAGGCCGTCACGTGGTACATGTCGTGTATACACTAGTGAATCATCTACATAGGTCGTCACGTGGTACATGTCGTGTTTACACTAGTGAATCATCTACATAGGCCGTCATGTGGTACATGTCGTGTATACACTAGTGAATCATCTACATAGGTCGTCACGTGGTACATGTCGTGTATACACTAGTGAATCATCTACATAGGTCGTCACGTGGTACATGTCGTGTTTACACTAGTGAATCATCTACATAGGCCGTCACTTGGTACATGTCGTGTATACACAAGTGAATCATCTACATAGGCCGGCACGTATTACATGTCGTGTAAACACCAGTGAATCATCTACATAGGCCGTCACATATTACATGTCGTGTAAACACCAGTGAATCATCTACATAGGCCGTCACGTATTACATGTCGTGTATACACCAGTGAATCATCTACATAAGTCGTCACGTGGTACATGCCGTGTTTACACTAGTGAATCATCTACATAGGTCGTCACGTGGTACATGTCGTGTATACACCAGTGAATCATCTACATAGGCCGTCACGTGGTACATGTCGTGTATACACTAGTAAATCATCTACATAGGCCGTCACGTGGTACATGTCGTGTATACACCAATGAATCATCTACATAGGCCGTCACGTGGTACATGTCGTGTATACACCAATGAATCATCTACATAGGCCGTCAAGTGATGCATGTCGTGTATACACCAGTGAATCATTTACATAGGCGTCACGTGGTACATGCCGTGTATACACCAGTGAATCATCTACATAGGTCATAGCATCTGGACAAATTAACAATGCTTTCCTATTGGTCACAGCATCTGGACAAACTAACAATGCTTTCCCATGGTCATGGCATCTGGACAAACTCACAATGCTTTCCCAGGGTCATGGCATCTGGACAAACTTACTATGCTTTACTATTGGTCATAGCATCTGGACAAACTTACAATGCTTTAATATTGGTCATAGCATCTGGACAAACTCACAATGCTTTCTTATTGGTCATAGCATCTGGACAAACTAACAATGCTTTCCCATGGTCATGGCATCTGGACAAACTCACAATGCTTTCCCAGGGTCATGGCACCTGGGCAAACTCACAATGCTTTCCCAGGGTCATGGCATCTGGACAAACTCACAATGCTTTCCCAGGGTCATGGCATCCGGACAAACTCACAATGCTTTCCCAGGGTCATGGCATCTGGACAAACTGACAATGCTTTCCCAGGGTCATGACATCCGGACAAACTCACAATGCTTTCCCAGGGTCATGGCATCCGGACAAACTCACAATGCTTTCCAATGATCACGATCGTAGCCTTTGGTACATCATCATCCCTGACTTTGATTTGACGGTAACCTTTACTCAGATCGAGTTTGGAGAAAAGTTGTCACCAACTAAATTTTGAAGCACGTCTCTGTCTGGGACTCTCTGTCTATAACTGTCTGTCTAGAACTCTCTGTCTAGAACTCTCTGTCTAGAACTCTCTGTCTAGAACTCACTGTCTAGAACTCACTGTCTAGAACTCACTGTTAAGAACTCACTGTCTAGAACTCACTGTCTAGAACTCACTGTCTAGAACTCACTGTCTAGAACTCACTGTCTAGAACTCTCTGTCTAGAACTCACTGTCTAGAACTCACTGTCTAGAACTCACTGTCTAGAACTCACTGTCTAGAACTCACTGTCTAGAACTCACTGTCTAGAACTCACTGTCTAGAACTCACTGTCTAGAACACTCTGTCTAGAACTCTCTGTCTGTAACTCTCTGTCTAGAACTCACTGTCTAGAACTCTCTGTCTAGAACTCACTGTCTAGAACTCTCTGTCAAGAACTCTCTGTCTAGAACTCTCTGTCTAGAACTCTCTGTCTGTAACTCTCTGTCTAGAACTCTTCGTCTGAAACTCTTTGTCTAGAACTCTTCGTCTGTAACTATTTGTCTAGAACTCTTCGTCTGAAACTCTTTGTCTAGAACTCTTCGTCTGTAACTCTCTGTCTAGAGCTCTTCGTCTGAAACTCTTTGTGTGTAGAACTCTCTGTCTGGAACCCTCTGTCTAGAACTCTCTGTCTAGAACTTTCTGTCTGTAACTTTCTGCCTAGAACTTTCTGTCAGGTACTCTCTGTCTAGAACTCTCTGTCTGTAACTCTCTATCTAGAACACTCTGTCAGAATTCTCTGTCTAGAACTCTCTGTCTAGAACTCACTGTCTAGAACTCACTGTCTAGAACTCTCTGTCTAGAACTCTCTGTCTAGAACTCTCTGTCTGTAACTCTCTATCTAGAACACTCTGTCAGGAATTCTCTGTCTAGAACTCTCTGTCTAGAACTCCTGTCTGTAACTCTCTGTCTAGAACGCTCTGTCTAGAACTCTCTGTCTGGGACTCTCTGTCTGGAACTCTCTGTCTGGAACTCTCTGTCTAGAACTTTCTGTCTAGAACTCCCTGTCTGTAACTCTCTGTCTAGAACTCTCTGTCTGGGACTCTCTTTTTAGAATTCTCTGTCTGGAACTCTCTGTCTAGAACTCTCTGTCTAGAACTCTCTGTCTAGAACTCTCTGTCTGAACTCTCTGTCTGGAATTCTCTGTCTAGAACTCTCTGTCTGAAACTCTCTGTTTGCAACTTTCTCAATTGCTACAAAAATTATAAATCACTAGACTCGTTTAAAAGATCGTTGAAATCATATTTTGTGTACTCTGCATCTGATACACTAAGATGAATGTGTGGTTGTAATAGCTTAGGTGTGTATATGTGTTTTCGATGTATTAATGATTAACTTTTATCACTTAGGTATGTATATGTGTTTTCGATGTATTAATGATTAACTTTTATCACTTATGTATGTATATGTATTTTCGATGTATTAATGATTAACTTTTATCACTTAGGTATGTATATGTGTTTTCGATGTATTAATGATTAACTTTTATCACTTAGATATGTATATGTGTTTTCGATGTATTAATGATTAACTTTTATCACTTAGGTATGTATATGTGTTTCGATGTATTAATGATTAACTTTTATCACTTAGGTGTGTATTATTTGTTACCCGTGCTTGAATCATAATGTTCTATATCACACTGTTATTTTAAAGCGCCTCTCACCATATTTTGACATATATTGGCGTTATATAAATTATTAACTACTATCATTATTAATATTGGTCTTTGACTATCACGTTTATTCATCCAAAGTGTAAGACATTTGTAATCTATTTTCTGTACATTTCAGGTTGTTTGGGCAAAATCAACAAAAGTTGGCTGTGGCCTGAAACGTTGCAGTGCTCTTATCACCAGCAGTGGTCATGTTCTTGAGGATTGGACCTTCCTGGCATGTTACTACACTCCCCAGTGAGTAGTCTATCTGTGTCTTGATATGTTACTACACTCCCCAGTGAGAACTCTACCTGTGTCTTGATATGTTACTACACTCCCAAGTGAATACTCTATCTGTGTCTTGATATGTTACTACACTCCCCAGTGAGTACTCTATCTATGTCATGGCATGTTACTACACTCCCCAGTGAATACTTTATCTATGTCATGGCATGTTACTACACTCCCCAGTGAATACTCTATCTATGTCTTGATATGTTACTACACTCCCCAGTGAATACTCTATCTATGTCTTGTGTCTTGGAATACTCTATCTGTGTCTTACATATTACTACTCCCCAGTGAATACTCTATCTGTGTCTTGATATATTACTACACTCCCAGTGAATACTACTCTATCTGTGTCTTGATATGTTACTACACTCCCAGTGAATACTCTATCTGTGTCTTGATATGTTATTACACTCCCTACAGTGAATACTCTATCTGTGTCTTGATATGTTACTACACTCCCAGTGAATACTCTATCTATGTCTTGATATGTTACTACACTCCCAGTGAATACTCTATCTGTGTCTTGATATGTTACTACACTCCCAGTGAGTACTCTATCTGTGTCTTGATATGTTACTACACTCCCCAGTGAATACTCTATCTGTGTCTTGATATGTTACTACACTCCCCAGTGAGTACTCTATCTGTGTCTTGATATGTTATTACACTCCCCAATGAATACTCTATCTGTGTCTTGATATGTTACTACACTCCCAGTGAATACTCTATCTGTGTCTTGATATATTACTACACTCCCCAGTGAGTACTCTATCTGTGTCTTGATATGTTACTACACTCCCCAGTGAGTACTCTATCTGTGTCTTGATATGTTACTACACTCCCCAGTGAATACTCTATCTGTGTCTTGATATGTTACTACACTCCCCAGTGAGTACTCTATCTGTGTCTTGATATGTTACTACACTCCCAGTGAGTACTCTATCTGTGTCTTGATATGTTACTACACTCCCCAGTGAGTACTCTATCTGTGTCTTGATATGTTATTACACTCCCCAATGAGTACTCTATCTGTGTCTTGATATGTTACTACACTCCCCAGTGAATACTCTATCTGTGTCTTGATATGTTACTACACTCCCAGTGAATACTCTATCTGTGTCTTGATATGTTACTACACTCCCCATGGAGTACTCTATCTATGTCATGGCATGTTACTACACTCCCCAGTGAGTATTCTATCTATGTCATGGCATGTTACTACACTCCCCAGTGAATACTCTATCTATGTCTTGATATGTTACTACACTCCCAGTGAATACTCTTTCTATGTCTTGATATGTTACTACACTCCCCAGTGAATACTCTATCTGTGTCTTGATATGTTACTACACTCCCCATGGAGTACTCTATCTATGTCATGGCATGTTACTACACTCCCCAGTGAGTATTCTATCTATGTCATGGCATGTTACTATACTCCCCAGTGAATACTCTATCTGTGTCTTAATATGTTACTACACTCCCCAGTGAATACTCTATCTGTGTCTTCATATCTTACTATACTCCCAGTGAATACTCTATCTGTGTCTTGATATGTTACTACACTCCCATTGAATACTCTATATGTGTCTTGATATGTTACTACACTCCCCCAGTGAATACTCTATCTGTGTCTTGATATGTTACTACACTCCCCAGTGAATACTCTATCTGTGTCTTGTCTTAATATGTTACTATCCCCAGTGAATACTACTACACTCCCCAGTGAATACTCTATCTATGTCATGGCATGTTACCTGAATACTTATCTATGTCATGGCATGTTACTACACTCCCCAATGGACCTGCTTATCTTCATAATCATCATAGTTATTATTCATTGTGCTTATCTTCATAATCATCATATTTATTATTCATTGTGCTTATCTTCATAATCATCATAGTTATTATTTATTGTGCTTATTTTCATAATCATCATAGTTATTATTCATTGTGCTTATCTTCATAATCATCATAGTTATTATTTATTGTGCTTATCTTCATAATCATCATAGTTATTATTCATTGTGCTTATCTTCATAATCATCATAGTTATTATTTATTGTGCATATCTTCATAATCATCATAGTTATTATTCATTTTTTTCAATGAATGTACTGTTCTTGATCTCCCCTCTCCTCTTGCAACTCACAGAGGCAACAAACCGGTGCCCACCTGCACTTGGGACTGGAGACCATACACGAAGTGAAAATTAGAGGCCTTGGAATGACATTACGCAATGACAGACATCTACTTAGATTGCAATGGACCTGCTTTTCTTGTACTATTCAAAGCGAATCATTTCTTCTTTTTTTAAGTCCTTGTTTGTTTTTTGTGTTTTTTTTTTTAGATGTTTCCATTATCTCACAAAACATGTTGATGTTGATAGAATATCTTCTAAAAAAAACGAGAAACATGTTGACATTTTTAAAAGAGTCACTTTCTGGCTGATTTTGAAGAAAATAAAGAAATAACTGAAAACTGTTGAGTTTGTGTTCTTTTTTATTCAAACTATTCGAATCTTTATTTTATTTTTCACTGACTGAAGTAACACGCTCGCCATTATCAGATGGTATGAAAGCGTTGTTCTAATGGGAACAAGAAGAGCAACTTCTCAGTTTGATTGCATGTAGCTATTGTTTTGTGTACAGTCTGTTGTATATAGATAGTGTTTTGTGTACAGTCTGATTGCATGCAGATCTTGTTTTAGGCACAGTCTGATTGCATGTAGATCTTGTTTTAGGCACAGTCTGATCGCATGTAGATAGTGTTTTAGGTACAGTCTGATTGCATGTAGATCTTGTTTTAGGCACAGTCTAATTGCATGTAGATAGTGTTTTAGGCACAGTCTGATTGCATGTAGATAGTGTTTTAGGTACAGTCTGATTGCATGTAGATAGTGTTTTAGGTACAGTCTGATTGCATGTAGATAGTGTTTTAGGCACAGTCTGATTGCATGTAGATAGTGTTTTGTGTACAGTCTGTTGTATATAGATAGTGTTTTGTGTACAGTCTGATTGCATGTAGATAGTGTTTTGTGTACAGTCTGATTGCATGTAGATAGTGTTTTGTGTACAGTCTGTTGTATATAGATAGTGTTTTGTGTACAGTCTGTTGTATATAGATAGTGTTTTAGGTACAGTCTGATTGCATGTAGATAGTGTTTTAGGTACAGTCTGATTGCATGTAGATAGTTTTTAGGTACAGTCTGATTGCATGTAGATAGTGTTTTAGGCACAGTCTGATTGCATGTAGATAGTGTTTTAGGTACAGTCTGATTGCATGTAGATACTGTTTTAGGTACAGTCTGATTGCATGTAGATAGTGTTTTAGGTACAGTCTGATTGCATGTAGATAGTGTTTTAGGTACGGTCTGATTGCATGTAGATAGTGTTTTAGGCACAGTCTGATTGCATGTAGATAGTGTTTTAGGTACAGTCTGATTGCATGTAGATAGTGTTTTAGGTACAGTCTGATTGCATGTAGATAGTGTTTTAGGTACAGTCTGATTGCATGTAGATAGTGTTTTAGGTACAGTCTGATTGTATATAGATAGTGTTTTAGTGTACAGTCTGATTTCATGTAGATAGTGTTTTAGGCACAGTCTGATTGCATGTAGATAGTGTTTTAGGTACAGTCTGATTGCATGTAGATAGTGTTTTAGGTACAGTCTGATTGCATGTAGATAGTGTTTTAGGTACAGTCTGATTGCATGTAGATAGTGTTTTAGGTACAGTCTGATTGCATGTAGATAGTGTTTTAGGCACAGTCTGATTGCATGTAGATAGTGTTTTAGGTACAGTCTGATTGCATGTAGATTGTTTTAGGCACAGCCTGATTGCATGTAGATAGTGTTTTAGGCACAGTCTGATTGCATGTAGATAGTGTTTTAGGTGCAGTCTGATTGCATGTAGATAGTGTTTTAGGTACAGTCTGATTGCATGTAGATAGTGTTTTTAGGTGCAGTCTGATTGCATGTAGATAGTGTTTTAGGTACAGTCTGATTGCATGTAGATATTGTTTTGGTACAGTCTGATTGCATGTAGATATTGTTTTGAGTACAGTCTGATTGCATGTATATATTGTTTTAGGTAAAGTCTGATTGCATGTAGATATTGTTTTGAGTAAAGTCTGATTGCATGTAGATATTGTTTTAAGTAAAGTCTGATTGCATGTATATATTGTTTTGAGTAAAGTCTGATTGCATGTAGATATTGTTTTGAATAAAGTCTGATTGCATGTAGATATTGTTTTGAGTAAAGTCTGATTGCATGTAGATATTGTTTTAGGTAAAGTCTGATTGCATGAATGATATTGTTTTAGGTAAAGTCTGATTGCATATAGGTATTGTTTTAGGTACAGTCTGATTACATGAATGTATTGTTTTAGGTAGTCTGATTGCATGAGGTATTGTTTTAGGTACAGTCTGATTACATGGAGGTATTGTTTTAGGTACAGTCTGATTGCATGAATGTATTGTTTTAGGTACAGTCTGATTGCATGGAAGTATTGTTTTGAGTACAGTCTGATTGCATGGAAGTATTGTTTTGAGGTACAGTCTGATTGCATGGAATATTGTTTTAGAGTATAGTCTGATTGCATAGAGGTTTTGTTTTGAGTACACAAATTTGTGGCTTTGGGATGTTTTTTGTTTGTTTTGACCCCTAGGTCATCATACAGTCTCATCTTCATCCGTTTTGTTTGTTTTGACAGGAAACAGTCTCATCTTCATCCGTTGTTTATTGACAGGAAACTCTCATCTTCATCCGTTGTTTATTGACAGGAAACTCTCATCTTCATCCGTTGTTTATTGACAGGAAACTCTCATCTTCATCCGTTGTTTATTGACAGGAAACTCTCATCTTCATCCGTTGTTTATTGACAGGAAACTCTCATCTTCATCCGTTGTTTATTGACAGGAAACTCTCATCTTCATCCGTTGTTTATTGACAGGAAACTCTCATCTTCATCCGTTGTTTATTGACAGGAAACTCTCATCTTCATCCGTTGTTTATTGACAGGAAACTCTCATCTTCATCCGTTCTTTATTGACAGGAAACTCTCATCTTCATCCGTTGTTTATTGACAGGAAACTCTCATCTTCATCCGTTGTTTATTGACAGGAAACTCTCATCTTCATCCGTTGTTTATTGACAGGAAACTCTCATCTTCATCCGTTGTTTATTGACAGGAAAATCTCATCTTCATCCGTTGTTTATTGACAGGAAACTCTCATCTTCATCCGTTGTTTATTGACAGGAAACTCTCATCTTCATCCGTTGTTTATTGACAGGAAACTCTCGTCTTCATCCGTTGTTTATTGACAGGAAACTCTCATCTTCATCCGTTCTTTATTGACAGGAAACTCTCATCTTCATCCGTTGTTTATTGACAGGAAACTCTCATCTTCATCCGTTGTTTATTGACAGGAAACTCTCATCTTCATCCGTTGTTTGTTTTTGTATGGTTTGGGGCGAGGGAAGAGGATCGGTGGAGGTTGTGAACGTTTGCTTAGTTTCTTGTACGAAATGGCGAGGTGCAGATGATGGGTGAAGATGGAGAACCGAGGTGCACTGTGATGGCAACCGAGGTGAGATTACAAACGAGAGTGTCTAAGTTGATGTGATGGCTACCGAGGTGCACTGTGATGGCTAACCGAGGTGCACTGTGATGGCTAACCGAGGTGCACTGTGATGGCTAACCGAGGTGCACTGTGATGGCTAACCGAGGTGCACTGTGATGGCTAACCGAGGTGCACTGTGATGGCTAACCGAGGTGCACTGTGATGGTGCACTGTGATGGCTAACCGAGGTGCACTGTGATGGCTAACCGAGGTGCACTGATGGCTAACCGAGGTGCACTGTGATGGCTAACCGAGGTGCACTGTGATGGCTAACCGAGGTGCACTGATGGCTAACCGAGGTGCACTGTGATGGCTAACCGAGGTGCACTGTGATGGCTAACCGAGGTGCACTGTGATGGCTAACCGAGGTGCACTGTGATGGCTAACCGAGGTGCACTGTGATGGCTAACCGAGGTGCACTGTGATGGCTAACCGAGGTGCACTGTGATGGCTAACCGAGGTGCACTGTGATGGCTAACCGAGGTGCACTGTGATGGCTAACCGAGGTGCACTGTGATGGCTAACCGAGGTGCACTGTGATGGCTAACCGAGGTGCACTGTGATGGCTAACCGAGGTGCTCTGTGATGGCTAACCGAGGTGCACTGTGATGGCTAACCGAGGTGCACTGTGATGGTGCACTGTGATGGCTAACCGAGGTGCACTGTGATGGCTAACCGAGGTGCACTGTGATGGCTAACCGAGGTGCTCTGTGATGGCTAACCGAGGTGCTCTGTGATGGCTAACCGAGGTGCTCTGTGATGGCTAACCGAGGTGCTCTGTGATGGCTAACCGAGGTGCTCTGTGATGGCTAACCGAGGTGCTCTGTGATGCTAACCGAGGTGCTCTGATGGCTAACCGAGGTGCTCTGTGATGGCTAACCAAGGTGCTCTGTGATGGCTAACCGAGGTGCATAGTGATGGCTAACCGAGGTGCTCTGTGATGGCTAACCGAGGTGCTCTGTGATGGCTAACCGAGGTGCTCTGTGATGGCTAACTCTGAGGTGCTCTGTGATGGCTAACCGAGGTGCTCTGTGATGGCTAACCGAGGTGCTCTGTGATGGCTAACCGAGGTGCTCTGTGATGGCTAAACAAGGTGCTCTGTGATGGCTAACCGAGGTGCTCTGTGATGGCTAACCGAGGTGCTCTGTGATGGCTAACCAAGGTGCTCTGTGATGGCTAACCGAGGTGCTCTGTGATGGCTAACCGAGGTGCTCTGTGATGGCTAACCGAGGTGCTCTGTGATGGCTAACCGAAGGTGCTCTGTGATGGCTAACCATAGGTGCTACTAGTGATGGCTAACCGAGGTGCTCTGTGATGGCTAACCGAGGTGCTCTGTGATGGCTAAACGAAGATGCTCTGTGATGGCTAAACGAGGTGCATAATGATGGCTACCGAGGTGCTACTGAGGTAATGATGGCTACTCGAGGTGCTCTGTGATGGCTAACCGAGGTGCTACTGTGGTGGCTGCTCTGTGCTCTGTGATGGCTAACTGAGGTGCTAATGATGGCTAAACGAGGTGCTCTGTGATGGCTAACCGAGGTGCTCTGTGATGGCTAACCGAGGTGCATAATGATGGCTAACCGAGGTGCTCTGTGATGGCTAACCGAGGTGCTCTGTGATGGCTAACCGAGGTGCTCTGTGATGGCTAACCAAGGTGCTCTGTGATGGCTAACCGAGGTGCTCTGTGATGGCTAACCGAGGTGCTCTGTGATGGCTAACCGAGGTGCTCTGTGATGGCTAACCGAGGTGCTCTGTGATGGCTAACTCGAGGTGCTAATGATGGCTAACTCGAGGTGCTAATGATGGCTAACCGAGGTGCTAATGATGGCTACTCGAGGTGCATAATGATGCTAACCGATGGCTAACTCGAGGTGCTCTACTCGAGGTGCATAATGAGGTGCATAATGATGGCTACTCGAGGTGCATAATGATGGCTACTCGAGGTGCTCTGTGGTGGCTAACCGAGGTGCATAATGATGGCTACACGAGGTGCATAATGATGGCTACTCGAGGTGCATAATGATGGCTACTCGAGGTGCATAATGATGGCTAACTCGAGGTGCTCAGTGGTGGCTACTCAAGGTGATGGCTAACTCGAGGTGTTCTGTGATGGCTACCGAGGTGCTCTAATGATGGCTAACCGAGGTGCATAATGATGGCT
Source organism: Doris montereyensis (assembly GCA_037039925.1). Classification (NCBI taxonomy): domain Eukaryota; kingdom Metazoa; phylum Mollusca; class Gastropoda; order Nudibranchia; family Dorididae; genus Doris; species Doris montereyensis. The sequence goes on from JAXRKP010001163.1 coordinate 88,224, forward strand.
AACTCGAGGTGCTCTGATGGCTAACTGGTGAGCTGGTGATGGATACTCGAGGTGCATAATGATGGCTACTCGAGGTGCATAATGATGGCTAACTCGAGGTGTAATGATGGCTACTCGAGGTGCATAATGATGGCTACTCGAGGTGCTCTGTGATGGTTAACCTAGGTGTTCTGTGATGGCTAACCGATGTGCTCTAATGATGGCTAACCGAGGTGCTCTAATGATGACTAACCGAGGTGCTCTGTGATGGCTAACTCGAGGTGCTCTGTGATGGCTAACCAGGTGCTCAGTGATGGCTAACCGAGGTGCTCTGTGATGGCTACTCGAGGTGCATAATGATGGCTACTCGAGGTGCATAATGATGGCTACTCGAGGTGCATAAAACGACGGTGATGGCTACACATAATGATGGCTGGTGCATAATGATGGCTACTCGAGGTGCATAATGATGGCTACTCGAGGTGCATAATGATGGCTACTCGAGGTGCATAATGATGGCTACAGGTGCGAGGTGCATAATGATGGCTACTCGAGGTGCATAATGATGGCTACTCGAGGTGCATAATGATGGCTACTCTCTGTGATGTGAAGGAGGTGCATAATGATGGCTACTCGAGGTGCATAATGATGGCTACTCAAGTGCATAATGATGGCTACGAGGTGCATAATGATGGCTACTCGAGTGCATAATGATGGCTACTCGATATAATGATGGCTACTCGAGGTGCATAATGATGGCTACTCGAGGTGCTAATGATGGCTACTCGAGGTGCTAATGATGGCTACTCGGTGATGGGCTCTGTGATGGCTACACGAGGTGCATAATGATGGCTACTCGAGGTGCATAATGATGGCTACTCGAGGTGCTCTGTGATGGCTAACCGAGGTGCTCTGATGGCTACACGAGGTGCTCTGATGGCTAACCGGTGAGGTGCATACTCGAGGTGCTATAAGGTGCCTGGCTGGCTACTCTGATGGTGAGGTGCTCTGGAATGATGGCTAACTGCTCTGTGAGGTGCTCTGTGATGGCTAACGAGGTGCTCTAATGATGGCTACTCGAGGTGCTGATGGCTATAATGCTCTGTGCTGGCTAACGAGGTGCTCTGTGCATGGATGGCTGGATGGCTACTGCATAATGACGCTGGCTACTGATGGTACTGGAGGTGCAGTGATGGCTATTGCATGTGATGGCTACTCGAGTGCATGATGGCTACTGAGGTGCTAATGAGAGCTACTCGTGAGGTGCTCTGCATGATGGCTAACTCGAGGTGCTCTGTGATGGCTACTGTGATGGATGGCTACGGAGGTATAATGAGGTGCTCTGTGATGGCTACATCGGCTAACGAGGTGCTCTGATGGCTAGAGGTGCTCTGAGAGGTGCTCTGTGATGCTACACGAGGTGCTCTGTGGTGGCTAACGGAGGTGCTCTGTGATGGCTAACGGAGATGCTCTGTGATGGCTAACGGAGGTGCTCTGTGATGGCTAACGGAGATGCTCTGTGATGGCTAACGGAGATGCTCTGTGATGGCTACACGAAGTGCTCTGTGATGGCTAAACGGAGGTGCTCTGTGATGGCTAACGGAGGTGCTCTGTGATGGCTAACGGAGGTGCTCTGGCTAACGATGGCTATTACGAGGTGCTCTGTGGCTGGGTGCTCTGTGATGGCTAACGGAGGTGCTCTGTGATGGCTATGGCAACGGAGGTGCTACACGTGATGTGCTAACGGATGTGCTCTGTGGTGGCTAGAGGTGCTCTGTGATGGCTAACGGAGGTGCTCTGTGATGGCTAACGGAGGTGCTCTGTGATGGCTACACGTGGTGCTCTGTGATGGCTAACGGAGATGCACTGTGATGGCTACACGAGGTGCTCTGTGGTGGCTAACGGAGGTGCTCTGTGATGGCTACACGAGGTGCTCTGTGATGGCTATACGGAGGTGCTCTGTGATGGCTAACGGAGGTGCTCTGTGATGGCTAACGGAGGTGCTCTGTGATGGCTAACGGAGGTGTTCTGTGATGGCTACACGAGGTGCTCTGTGATGGCTAACGGAGATGCTCTGTGATGGCTACACGAAGTGCATAGTGATTAACTTATTGCTGGGATGGGTCATTTGTTGTGCCATAGCCACGTGACTTTATGTAACCTATGGCTGGGACTGGGTCATTTGTTGTGTCATGACCACGTGACGTTATGTAACTTTAAGCTGAGATTGGGTCATTTGAAATGTCATGACCACGTGACTTTGTATACCTTATCGCTGGGACAGGGTCATTTGCTTGGTATTGACCACGTGATTTTATGCAAGTTATAGCTGGAAATGGGTCATTTGCTGGGTCTTGACCACGTGACTTTATGTAACTTATGGCTGAGACTCGGTTATTTGTTGCGTCATGACAACGTCACTTTATGTAACTTATAGCTGAAACTGGGTCATTTGTTGGGTCTTGACCACGTGACTTTATGTAACTTATGGATGAGACTCGGTTATTTGTTTTGTCATGACAAAGTAACTTTATGCAACTTATAGCTGAAACTGGGTCATTTGTTGGGTCTTGACCACGTGACTTTATGAACCGTATGGCTAAGACTGCGTTATTTGTTGTGTCATGACGACGTGACTTTATGTAACTTATAGCTGAGCCTGCGTTATTTGTTCTGACATGACTACGTGACTTGATGTAACTTATGGCTCAGACTTGGTTATTTGTTGTGTCATGACCACGTGACTTCATGTAACTTATGGTTGATACTGCGTTATTTGCTGTGTCATAACCACGTGACTTTATGTGAGTTATGGCTGGGACCGGGTCATTTGTTATGTTGTGACCACGTGACTGTATGTCACTTATGGCTGAGACAGGTTTATTTGTTGGGTCATGACCACATGATTTGATGTCACTTATAACTGAGCCTGGTTTATTTGTTGGGTCTTGACCACGTGATTATATGTATATTATGGCTGAGATTGAGTTATTTTATGGGTCATGACGACGTCACTTTATGTAACTTATGGCTGATATTGAGTTATTTGGTGGGTCAGGACCACGTGACGTTAAGTAATTTATAGCTGAGACCGAGCTTTTTGTCGGGTAATCATCACGTGACTTGATGTAACTTACGGCTGAGACTGGGTTATTTGTTGTGTCATGACCACGTGACTTTATGTAACTGATGGCTGAGACTGGGTTATTTGTTTGATCATGACCACGTGACTTTATGTAATTGATGGCTAGGACTGAGTCATTTGTTAGGTCATGACCACGTAACTTGATGTAACTGATGGCTGAGACTGGGTTATTTCCTGTGTCGTAACCACGTGACTTTATGTATCTTATGGCTGAGGCTGGATTATTTGTTGGGTCATGACCACGTAACATTATGAAACTCATGGCTGAGACAGGTTTATTTGCTGTGTCATTAACACGTAACTTTATGTAAATGATGGCTGAAACTGGGTTATTTGTTGGGTCATAACCACGTGACATGAAACTTATGGCTAAGACTGGGTTATTTGTTTGGTCATTGCCACCTGACTTTATGTAACTTATGGCTGAGCCTAAGTTATTTGTTGTGTCATGACCACGTGACTTTATGTAGCTCATGGTTGATACTGGGTTATTTGTTGGGTAATTACCACGTGACTTCATGTAACTTATGGCTGGGACTGGATCATTTGTTGTGTCATGACCACGTGACTTTATATAACTTATGGCTGAGACTGGGTTATTTGTTTGGTCATGACCACGTGACTTTATATAATATTGCTGAGACTGGACTATTTGTCGGGTTATGATCACGTGATTTGATGAAACGTATGGCTCAGACTGTTATTTTCGCGTTTTAACCACGTGACTTTATGTCACTTATGGTTGAGACTGGCCTTTTTGTCGGGTTATGACCACTTGACTTCACGTAACGTATTGCTGAGACTGGCCTTTTTGTCGGGTCATGACCACGTGACTTTATGTAACTTATAGCTGATATTGGTTGTTTTCGAGTCTTAACCACGTGACTGTAAGTAACTTGTCGTGTGACTGATATATCATGATGATACATAATATTAATAGTAATTATTTAAGTAAGATGATCCGATCTACTTCATAGGCAATTCAATTCAGACCACTGGACGTTGTATTGCTTGTTTTAGTAAACAACAAATAAACGCGAACAAATACATTCTTATGATTTGATCATGAAGTCATGAAGTCATGAAGTCATGAAGTGATGAAGTCATGAAGTCATGAAGTCATGAAGTCATGAAGTCATGAAGTCATGAAGTCATGAAGGCATGAAGGTCATGAAGTCATGAAGTCATGAAGTCATGAAGTCATGAAGTCATGAAGTCATGAAGTCATGAAGTCATGAAGTCATGAAGTCATGAAGGCATGAAGTCATGAAGTCATGAAGTCATGAAGTCATGAAGGCATGAAGGCATGAAGTCATGAAGTCATGAAGTCATGAAGTCATGAAGGCATGAAGGCATGAAGTCATGAAGTCATGAAGTCATGAAGTCATGAAGGCTTCTAACTTCTACATAAAGCCAATTGATCATGATCGGAAACAAAACCCTGAGACGATCATCTCTGACACACATATTTAATTCCAAATAAATAAACACACCAAGCACATAATTCAGTATGAAAAGAGGTGGACAATAAAGGCACGCTCACAGGGCACATGTGATAGAAAAAAAAATCACTTCCAGGTGACTTATTTAAATACCTGCATGTTCTTACGTACGGTTGAAAATTGTATAAATTGGTCATAAATAAAAGGCGAACGTAATAATATGACTATTATGCTACTTTGCGCATACAAGTTAAATCGAATCAAGTCAATTTGTGATGCATTCACTATTGTGTTGGGTAGTTTATCTTTTGTTCTAATCATGTCTTGTCTCAATGCATCATAGAAAGCCAACAGGTTAAACCTTTTTTGTGTTTGTTCTGACGTAAGCAGTCATGGCGTTATCACATGACGTAAAAGCCGATTGAGAACAAAGAACTGAGGTGAGAATCATGACATGTTTTTTGTGATACAACGTGCGATATCTAGCACATTATGTAACTATCAGATGTAAACAAAGAGAGTGATTGCCGCTTGTCACAACGTTACCGATAAAGATAAAACGGTTCATAACGCCGAGGAAGTACAATTAAGTGCCCCAGTTTATTGTTAATTCATAATGAATACCATTAAAGTCCTGCTTAATCGTCTTACTCAACCTTCACGCTATCAACCTTTCAATAAGTCAATTAATTACATTTTGGCGCTGGGTAATATTTAATATGAAATAGGTTGCACCGTCCTACTCATTCCATTAAGCACCAGATGTAAAGCCTGTGGTAGACTTTGACCTTTTCTCTTCGTGATGCATTTGATTTGTTTCGAAGCCATGTATGTTTTAATGCAGCCATTTGGATACTTCTCATTGCAGGGGAACAAGAAAGATACTGATAACAAACAATACGGTACAAACTCATACGACACGAGTTACTAGACGTTATGTAACACCAAACAAAACATTTGATGCTCTCTGTTCAATGAACTGATTTTCCGGGCGGATTTTCTGCAGCTTCGCGGAGCTGATAGTCTCGGACATTGTCTTGTGGCGATGTCTAAACACGCTGAAAGGTCAATTCTTTCAGACTTCAGGTCCTGTGTATGCCACGTCAAGGCCAGATTAACACCTGTCTTTACACCATTGCTGAATATCGGACCACCGGCCTCTTATCTGATTGGCAGGCTATGTTTTCAGCAACAGTTAATCAGTCCCCCTCTCTCTCTCTCTCTCCCTCTCCCTCCGTCTCCCTCCGTCTCCTCTCTCTCTCTCTCTCTCTCTCTCTCTCTCTCTCTCTCTCTCTCTCTCTCTCTCTCTCTCTCTCTCTCTCTCTCTCTCTCTCTCTCTCTCTCTCTCTCGCTCTCTCTGTGTCCCTCCCTCCCTCCCTCTCTCTCTCTCTCTCTCTCTCTCCCTCCCTTCCTCCCTCCCTCCCTCCTCCCTCCCTCCCTCCCTCCTCTCTCCTCTCCCTCCCTCCCTCCCTCCCTCTCTCTCTCTCTCCCTCCCTCCCTCCTCTCTCTCTCTCCTCTCTCCCTCTCTCTCTCTCTCTCTCTCTCTCTCTCTCTCTCTCTCTCTCTCTCTCTCTCTCTCTCTCTCTCTCTCTCTCTCTCTCTCTCTCTCTCTCTCTCTCTCTCTCTCTCTGCCCGGACGAGCTAGTAACAAAAAAAAACTTTCAGTACTGGAAGGTGTGGCAGAAACAGCATGTTCTTTGTTAACATCAAGGAAGCGATATGTGAGTGGCAGTACATGGCAAAATGTCACCGGAAATACAAGGAGTGCAGAAACGAGGAATGCGAAAACAAAATGCAAATACTACAGCAATTTTGAAGCTTTGGAAGCCTCAACAAAGATCGATGGAATGCAAAGCTGATGGAAGCAAAGACCATGACGTCAAGTGTTTTAAATGTGGGAAACAAGTTCATACGCTGAAAAACTGTGTTGAAGCTGGTGGAGATGGACGTGATTATGGCCTCAAGTGTTAGGGTGTGGTGGCAAACAAGGCCTTACGGTGAGGTACTGTCAGGTGTGGAATCAGATGCAAGGAATCGCCCCGAAGAAGGCGCGTGCAATGCTAATGAGCCCCCGCGAAGGAAGTCTTGAATGATGGCGATTCGACGGAAGTTGCGATGATGAACGCCAAAGCCCAGACTACGGACGGAATGCCAAAGCCCAGACTACGGACGGAATGCCAAAGCCCAGACTACGGACGGAATGCCAAAGCCCAGACTATGGACGGAATGCCAAAGCTCAGACTACGGACGGAATGCCAAACCCCAGACTACGGACGGAATGCCAAAGCCCAGACTATGGACGGAATGCCAAAGCCCAGACTACGGACGGAATGCCAAAGCCCAGACTATGGACGGAATGCCAAAGCTCAGACTACGGACGGAATGCCAAAGCCCAGACTATGGACGGAATGCCAAAGCCCAGACTACGGACGGAATGCCAAAGCCCAGACTACGGACGGAATGCCAAAGCCCAGACTATGGACGGAATGCCAAAGCCCAGACTACGGACGGAATGCCAAAGCCCAGACTACGGACGGAATGCCAAAGCTCAGACTACGGACGGAATGCCAAAGCCCAGACTACGGACGGAATGCCACAGCTCAGCACGTACGCGATCACAAATTGTGGAATTTGCATACAGTGCAGACATGTACAGGATACGAGGTTACCACTGATGTGGAGTTTCCTGTTTCCTAGGAGACCAGGAAGTTGATGACATGAGAGACACGGGCTGTGAAGGCCTTATAGTGCGTCGGAGGTTAGTGAGAAATGAGGAGCTCACTGGAAAGAAGTGCTTTATAGCGAGAGCTGAGGAGCTCACTGGACAGAAATGCTTTATAGCGTCTACAGGAAGCTGGTCTGACAGTGAAACACACCGAGGAGATGTCTGGACGTCTACAGGAAGCTGGTCTGACAGTGAAACACACCGAGGAGATGTTTGGACGTCTACAGGAAGCTGGTCTGACAGTGAAACACACCGAGGAGATGTTTAGACGTCTACAGGAAGCTGGTCGGACAGTGAAACACACCGAGGAAATGTTTGGACGTCTACATGAAGCTGGTCGGACAGTGAAACACACCGAGGAGATGTTTGGACGTCTACAGGAAGCTGGTCTGACAATGACACCAACCGAGGAGATGTCTAGACGTCTGCAGGAAGCTGGTCTAACAGTGATACCCACCGAGGAGATGTCTAGATGTCTGCAGGAAGCTGGTCTGACAATGATACCCACCGAGGAGATGTCTATATGTCTGCAGGAAGCTGGTCTGACAATGATACCCACCGAGGAGATGTTTGGACGTCTACAGGAAGCTGGTCGGACAGTGAAACACACCGAGGAGATGTTTGGACGTCTACAGGAAGCTGGTCTGACAGTGAAACACACCGAGGAGATATTTGGACGTCTACAGGAAGCTGGTCTGACAGTGAAACACACCGAGGAGATGTCTAGACGTCTATATGAAGCTGGTCTAACAGTGAAACACACCGAGGAGATGTTTGTACCTCTACAGGAGGCTGGTCTGACAGTGAAACACACCGAGGAGATGTCTAGACGTCTGCTGGAAGCTGGTCTGACAGTGAAACACGCCGAGGAGATGTCTAGACGTCTGCTGGAAGCTGGTCTGACACTGAGATCCAACAAATGTGTGTTGGGAGACTCTGAGATCGACTTTGTGCGACATGCACTAAAGAAAGCTGTTGCTGCACTGCATGAGGACAACATCTCCAGAGAGGGACGCTCCAAGACCCAACACCAAGAAGCAAGTCAAATCATTTTTAGGATTAATTGGCTATTATCAAAGTTGTATACCTAATCTTGTTGCTGTGGGAACGCCTTTGTCAGATTAATTGAGAACGGACCAGCCTAATGGGATAGGGATATTTGTATTTGAAATATATAATTGCATGCAAACGTGTGTTGTATTTCTCTAATGTGAAGACAGAGTTTGTGTTAAGTATAGGCGTTTCTAATCGTGGTATTAATGATACTTTAATGCAGGACGACAATGGCCGTGTGGTGTAATTAGTATCCTTGTGTGACTAGATTGTATAGTTAAATAATTGTAAATGAAGGATGCCATTTTGTGAGATATTAAACTGAAGCTTGAATTGTTATTGTTCATTTCCCCTGGACGTCACAGGGACCGTTTTATATGATGTATGACACCACTGGGTACGATGTCATTATGTGGGCATAAGTTGGAGGCATTTGCGTGTGTTTATTATTTAAGACTTTAAGATTTCCCAGTTTTTGACAAGATACCATGTTTGAATACATTCTATTGCTGATGTATAACATAGTCAAAGGTTGTGAGTTATATGATGACAAAGTCAAAGTTGTGAGTTATATGATGACATAGTCAAAGGTTGTGAGTTATATGATGACATAGTCAAAGGTTGTGAGTTATATGATGACATAGTCAAAGGTTGTGAGTTATATGATGACATAGTCAAAGGTTGTGAGTTATATGATGACATAGTCAAAGGTTGTGAGTTATATGATGACATAGTCAAAGGTTGTGAGTTATATGATGACATAGTCAAAGGTTGTGAGATATATGATACATAGTCAAAGGTTGTGAGTTATATGATGACATAGTCAATGGTTGTGAGTTATATGATGACATAGTCAATGGTTGTGAGATATATGATGACATAGTCAAAGGTTGTGAGATATGTGATAACATACATAGTCAAGTCAATGGTTGTTAGTCAAAGGTTGTGAGATATATGATGACATAGTCAAAAGTTGTGAGATATATGATGACATAGTCAAAGGTTGTGAGATATATGATGACATAGTCAAAGGTTGTGAGATATATGATGACATGGTCAAAGGTTGTGAGATATATGATGACATAGTCAAAGGTTGTGAGTTATATGATGACATAGTCAAAGGTTGTGAGATATATGCATTTATTGTGTGTGTTCTGATTACTTGAAATGTTGAGCATTTTACTATATGCCATTGTTTTATAAATTGAAGAAATGACCATATATTAACATACCTTGTTATTTCAATTTGAGATGTCAAGTACCCTATGGTAGAATACTGACTGAATGCGAACGAGCGTTGGCTCTTAATGTAAATGTATCTTCCACCGGGTACCTGTAACCGTCCTTCAGGTACATGTAACCGTCCTTCGGATACAGATAATCATCTTCGGGTACATGTAACCATCCTTCGCGTACATGTAACCGTCCTTCGGATACAGATAACCATCTTCGGGTACATGTAACCATCCTTCGCGTACATGTAACCATCCTTCGGGTACATGTAACCGTCCTTCGGGTGCATGTAACCGTCCTTCGGGTAAATGTAACCGTTTTTCGGGTACATGTAACCATCCTTTGCATACATGTAACCATCCTTCGGGTACATGTAACCGTCCTTCGGGTACATGTAACCGTCCTTCGGGTGCATGTAACCATCCTTCGGGTAAATGTAACCATCATTCGGGTGCATGTAACCATCCTTCGGGTACATGTAACCATCCTTCGGGTGCATGTAACCGTCCTTCGGGTACATGTAACCGTCCTTCGGGTACATGTAACCATCCTTCGGGTAAATGTAACCGTCTTTCAGGTACATGTAACCATCCTTCGGGTGCATGTAACCATCCTTCGGGTGCATGTAACCATCCTTCGGGTAAATGTAACCGTCTTTCATGTACATGTAACCATCCTTCGGGTACATGTAACCGTCCTTCAGGTACATGTAACCGTCCTTTGGGTGCATGTAACCGTCCTTCGGGTGCATGTAACCATCCTTCGGGTGCATGTAACCATCCTTCGGGTAAATGTAACCGTCTTTCAGGTACATGTAACCGTCCTTCGGGTAAATGTAACCGTCCTTCAGTAAATAATCATCTTAAGGAGGGAGTGATGTAACAGAGTTACTTGTACTTGTGAAGGGGATTTCCTCAAGTACAGGAAACATGTATGACGTAATCGATATTAGCGTGCGTGAAACCCCTAGCCAGTTGATGACGTGGTCGGTTTGCTAACGATTCGATTATTTCATCAAGGGAATTTTCTAGTCTAATATCGAAGTATGTCGCTCAAAGCGTTTGGAACCGTGTGGAATTTCCGATTATTGAGTTGTCTTGGTGTTGATTATAAATAACGGGGTTGCCTCATGACCAGGGAGAGATGTACAACAAGGTAGTGTTGATTATAAATAACTGGGGTTACCTCATGACTAGGGAGAGATGTACAACAAGGTAGTGTTGAATATACATAACGGTGGTTGCCTCGTGACCAGGGAGAGATGTACAACAAGGTAGTGTTGAATATACATAACGGTGGTTGCCTCGTGACCAGGGAGAGATGTACAACAAGGTAGTGTTGATTATAGATAACGGTGGTTGCCTCCTGACCAGGGAGAGATGTACAAGAAGGTAGTGTTGATTATAAATAACGGGGGTTGCCTCCTGACCAGGGAGAGATGCACAACAAGGTAGTGTTGATTATAAATAACGGGGGTTGCCTCCTGACCAGGGAGAGATGTACAAGAAGGTAGTGTTGATTATAAATAACGGGGTTGCCTCGTGACCAGGGAGAGATGTACAAGAAGGTAGTGTTGATTATAAATAACGGGGTTGCCTCGTGACCAGGGAGAGATGTACAAGTAGGTAGTGTTGATTCCACCTTTGTGTTATGCCAACATTGTAAGTTTGCTTCATCTCATTGATTCATTCTGGACTCTGAGTATGATAAATGGCTTTGGTGTTACTAGATTGTCTACGTCAACTTCTAGATCTAGACAGCAAATACATGTATGCATACATACATACACACGTACATACATACATACTTACATACATACATACATACATACACACACATACATACATACATACATACATACATACATTCATACATACATACATACATACATGCATACATACCTACATCCGTATATACATACATACATACATACATACATACAAACATACATACATACATACATACATGCATAATATACATACCTACTTACATTAAAATGCATGCATACAATCTATACGCATATACATACCTACACCACATACATATTCACTTACATGCATACATACACGAAAACACGTACATATTAACCAACATGAATGCTTGTATACATATCCAAATAAACACAAATATACTTATATACATACAAACATACATACATACATACAAACATACATACATACATACATGCATACACACATATATGCTTATTGTTATTAACATTATGTCTAAAGAGTTATTAACGAGTCGTAGGTATCATGTATGAGTCATGTTTTGTGTCGTGTACGAATATATCTAACTGACTTGTGTACATCATATACCAATATATCTACCTGACTTGTGTACATCATATACCAATATATTTAACTGACTTGTGTACATCATATACCAATATATCTAACACACTTGTGTACATCATGTACCAATATATCTAACTGACGTGTGTACATCATATACCAATATATCTAACTGACTTGTGTACATCATATACCAATATATCTAACTGACTTGTGTACATCATATACCAATATATCTAACTGACTTGTGTACATCATATACCAATATATCTAACACAGTTGTGTACATCATATACCAATATATCTAACTGACTTGTGTACATCATATACCAATATATCTAACTGACTTGTGTACATCATATACCAATATATCTAACTGACTTGTGTACATCATACCAATATATCTAACTGACTTGTGTATATCATATACCAATATATCTAACTGACTTGTGTACATCCTATACCAATATATCTAACTGACTTGTGTATATCATATACCAATGTATCTAACCCACTTCTGTATATCATATACCAATATATCTAACTGACTTTTGTACATCATATCCCAATATATCTAACTAACTTGTGTACATCATATACCAATATATTTAACTGACTTGTGTACATCATATACCAATATATCTAACTGACTTGTGTACATCATATACCAATATATCTAACTGACTTGTGTACATCATATACCAATATATCTAACTGACTTGTGTACATCATATACCAATATATCTAACTGACTTGTGTACATCATATACCAATATATCTAACACACTTGTGACATCATATACCAATATATCTAACACACTTGTGTACATCATATACCAATATATCTAACTGACTTGTGTACATCATATACCAATATATCTAACTGACTTGTGTACATCATATACCAATATATCTAACACACTTGTGTACATCATATACCAATATATCTAACACACTTGTGACATCATATACCAATATATCTAACTGACTTGTGTACATCATATACCAATATATCTAACTGACTTGTGTACATCATATACCAATATATCTAACTGACTTGTGTACATCATATACCAATATATCTAACACACTTGTGTACATCATATACCAATATATCTAACACACTTGTGACATCATATACCAATATATCTAACTGACTTTTGTATATCATATACCAATATATCTAACTGACGTTTGTATATCATATACCAATATATCTAACTGACGTTTGTATATCATATACCAATATATCTAACACACTTGTGTACATCATATACCAATATATCTAACACACTTGTGACATCATATACAAATGTATCTAACTGACGTATGGACATCATGTATTAGTAGATCGAAATTCTAATGAGAACCAAGGTTGGACCTATTTGACATCAGAAGACACAATGAATAGTATTATGGTCGTTGTGGATGAAGCAGCAGTATCCCCCGCCGGTTAAATGTGAAACGACAGTGCCTACCATTGTATCGGAGATCTCAAACGGACAATCTGAATCGAAGTCTTGTAGAATCTCAAAAGGACAATCTCAATGAAAGTCTTGTAAAACCTCAAACAGACAATCTCAATCGAAGT
>JAXRKP010001163.1:106685-151685 GCA_037039925.1 Doris montereyensis
TTGGCTTGTTCTATCAATAGTACAGTTCAAATCATTGCTTGTATTCCATTTCGTTTGGCTGAAATAAGTTACAAGGCCAACCTTCATAGAATAAGTTACAACGCCAGGCTTCCTAAGGACAATGTGGGTATTTACAACACCAAGGCTTTCTCAGGGCAGGGTGGGTATTTACAACACCAAGGCTTCCTCAGGGCAGGGTGGGTATTTACAACGACAAGGCCTCCTCAGGGCAGGGTGGGTATTTACAACACCACGTCTTCCTCAGGGCAGGATATTTACAGCACCAAGTCTTCCTCAGGGCAGGGTGGGTATTTACAACGACAAGGCCTCCTCAGGGCAGGGTGGGTATTTACAACGACAAGGCCTCCTCAGGGCAGGGTGGGTATTTACAACGACAAGGCCTCCTCAGGGCAGGGTGGGTATTTACAACACCAAGGCTTCCTCAGGGCAGGGTGGGTATTTACAACACCAAGTCTTCCTCAGGGCAGGGTGGGTATTTACAACACCAAGGCTTCCTCAGGGCAGGGTGGGTATTTACAACACCAAGGCTTCCTCAGGGCAGGGTGGGTATTTACAACACCAATGCTTCCTCAGGGCAGGTGGGTATTTACAACACCAATGCTCCCTTAGGACAGGTTATTTACAACACCAATGCTCCCTTAGGACAGGTTATTTACAACACCAATGCTCCCTTAGGACAGGTTATTTTACAACACCAATGGGACATGGTTATTTACAACACCAATGCTCCCTTAGGACAGGTTATTTACAACACCAATGCTCCCTTAGGACAGGTTATTTACAACGCCAAGGCTCCCTTAGGACAGGTTATTTACAACGCCAAGGCTCCCTTAGGACAGGTTATTTTCAACGCCAAGGCTCCCTTAGGACAGGTTAATTAAAACGTCAAGGCTCCCTTAGGACAGGTTATTTAAAACGCCAAGGCTCTCTTAGGACAGGTTATTTACAATGCCAAAGCTCCCTCAGGACAGATTACTTACAACGCCAAAGCTCCCTTAGGACAGGTTATTTACAACGCCAAGGCTCACTGAGGGCAGGTTAATTACAACGCCAAGGTTCCCTCAGGATAGGTTATTTACAACGCCAAGGCTCTCTCAAGGCAGGTTCATTACCACGACACGGCTCTCTCAAAGCAGGTTAATTACAACGCCAAGGCTCTCTCAAGGCAGGTTAATTACAACGCCAAGGCTTCCTCTGGACAGGTTGTTTACAACGCCAAGGCTTCCTCAGAACAGGATATTTACAACGCCAACGCTCACTCAGGGCAGTTGTTTTTGGTCTGTTACCAATCCCTTGACCGTATAAGACCTTCCCTAACAGCCATGTCATGATATATCTAGTTTGGCTTGTTACCAATCCTTTGACGATATAATATCTGCACTAACGGTCATGTCAAGAGAGATCTATTCTCAGCGAGCGATACATCAATGGTATCATAGATGTGATAACACTCAATACTCGATAAAGCCAAAGTAGACTTTGCTCTTTCTTTGAATAAGATTAGTTGATGTTTAAGATAGGCATACCCTTTAATGTTTTTACCGGAAAAGTCTATCTAAAACGACTAAATCGATGTAAAAAACAAAGATGATATAGCGATTGTTGGAGTGTTGAAGTTTGCTGTTTTTCGTATTGTCATGTCAATGTGATAGTATGTGATAAAGGAACATGACGTAACTACCAAGGCCATGGGCAATAAATTTACACTTGTAGAGCGCGTTGCTCTAGGCGGCAAAGCAAATTGATTAAAAGGGCGACATAACCTTGCATAACAAGCTGAATAATGCAACAACAAAAAACAGAATATAAGAAAAAGGGAGACACGAAATTACCATTGCTTTAAAGATACAAGAACAATGTTCATTACATGATATATTTATGATATTTTAACTCCTGTTAAACTTTATGTTTGCATAGTTTTCATTTAAGAAAATAAATCTATATTATATATAATTCTCATTTGGTTGTTCTTTGTTCGCCAAGGGCGCTGATGCCAAGCCATTAAGACTAACCACATTTTACATGTCGGTTCTAAATGTGATCCCAAGATTTTTTTTAATTTGGGGAAATTATCTACCACAAGTGACGTTTAATTATTGAACAATGCATTGTTTCCCGCTATTTTGAACAGGTTTTATAATTAAAAACTTGAAATAGTACCGTTGAAGCCTACGTATTCACGGTAATGGATACTGACCCATTCTAGTAATCGTACTTGGTATTACGCGGGCCGTGAGATGCTTATATGATACAATATCATCTGCTTAACTTTACAATATATTAATCTTAATTTAGGTTAAAAAAACAAAGAAAAAAAAACAAGTCATGAAAATGCATGTTTATAAACCTTGAATAAAGATCGTAAAAACACACATGAATTTTTTTTTTTTTTTTAAACAACAGCACCCCCCGACTCCTGCACACCCAAAACTGATGGACAAACAGTTAAAACAGTTAGACGGCAGTTAGAAGGTTAAGTGCAGGGATAACCGATCTCGCTGACAAAAACAATACAACAACCAAAATTATTGAAGACATGGGGTTCTCCGATTGTGGCGTCATTCTGCGCAAGCCAAATGTGCTCTGTCTAAGCATTCAACTTAAGATGATTTGCGGCCTGTCTAAATATTCAATTTAAAACGAATTTTGCTCGGACTGTAAATTCAATTTAAAGCGAAATACACCCTATCTAAGCATTCAGTTTAGAACGAAATACACCCTGTCTAAAACTCAATTTAAAGCGAAATGCACCCTGTCTAAAAACTCAATTTAAAACAAATACACCCTGTCTTAGCACTCAATCTAAAGCAAATGCACCCTCTAAACACTTTAAAACAAATGCACCCTGTCTAAAAACTCAATCTAAAACAAATGCACCCTGTCTAAACACTCAATCTAAAAAATGCAAATGCACTAAACACTCAATCTAAAACAAATGCACCTTAGCACTCAATCTAAAGCAAATGCACCCTGTCTTAGCACTCAATCTAAAGCAAATGCACCCTGTCTAAACACTCAATCTAAAACAAATGCACCCTGTCTTAGCACTCAATCTAAAACAAATGCACCCTGTCTAAACACTCAATTTAAAGCAAATGCTTCTATTCTGTCTAATGATTCGGTAAAATAATTGTAACGAGCTGGTGGAAACGTTGTGGTAGATTTCTGTCAGAGAAACATGTTTCGGTATTGATTAATATGTCTGCCATAGACCGTTTTCCCAATTCTAAACGCTATAAAGACTCCGGGCGATGGACTATTTCCTTAGGATTTCTTAATAAAGATAAAAGATAGATTGATGAATCATATTTCATTGAAGCAAAGCGGTTTTTCCTCTCTCCCCCATCAGATAGCAGCTCTAAATCTGTGACATGCTTTGAAGATGACCTCTGCGGCTGGGGTTGGTAACTCACATCCATCGTCTGTACTATTGGGCCAGGGGAAATGACTCAACAGGAACGCCAGACCGATTGGACCTTCATGGGACCAAATGCACTGTTGCTGTTGTCATTGTTGTTGTCGTCGTTCTTGTTGTTATTGTTGTTGTTGTTGTTGTTGTTGTTGTTGTTGTTGTTCTGGGGGTTCAATTTAAAGCAAATGCTTCATTCTGTCTAATGATTCGTTCTGTAAAATAATTGTAACGAGCTTGGTGGAAACGTTGAGATTTCTTCTTCTTGTCAGGAACTTCTTTTCTTCTTCTTCTTCTTCGATCCTCTTCTTCTTCTTCCTTTTTTCCCAATTCTTCTTCTTCTTCTAAAGACTCCTTCTTCTTCTTCTTCTTCTTCTTCTTCTTCTTCTTCTTCTTCTTCTTCTTCTTCTTCTCCTTCTTCTTCGATGGACTTCTTCTTCCTTTTCTTGTTTCTTAATAAAGATTGTTAGATTGGTTCTTCTTCTTTGTCATTGAAGTTGTTCTTCGTTCTTGTTGTTATTTTGTTCCCTTCATCAGTTTCTTTTTCTTCTTCTTCTTCTTCTTCTTCTTCTTCTTCTTCTTCTTCTTCTTCTTCTTCTTCTTCTTCTTCTTCTTCTTCTTCTTTCTGTTTTCTTGTGACTTCTTTTCTCTTCTTCTTCTTCTTCTTCTTCTTCTTCTTCTTCTTCTTCTTCTTCTTCTTCTTCTTCTTCTTCTTCTTCTTCTTCTTCTTCTTCTTCTTCTTCTTCTTCTTCTTCTTCTTCTTCTTCTTCTTCTTCTTCTTCTTCTTCTTCTGGGGGTTGGTCTTCTTCTTCTTCTTCTTCTTCTTCGTCTGTTCTTCTATTGGGCCAGGGGAAATTCTTCTTCTTCTTCTTCTTCTTCTTCTTCCTTCTTCTCCTCTGGACTTCTTCTTCTTCTTCCTTCTTCTTCTTCTTCATGGTAAGACTTCTTGTTATTGTTGCTGTTGTTCTTGGTGTTGATCTTCTTCTTCTTCTTCTTCTTCTTCTTCTTCTTCTTCTTCTTCTTCTTCTTCTTCTTCTTCTTCTTCTTCTTCTTCTTCTTCTTCTTCTTCTTCTTCTTCTTCTTCTTCTTCTTCTTCTTCTTCTTCTTCTTCTTCTTCTTCTTCTTCTTCTTCTTCTTCTTCTTCTTCTTCTTCTTCTTCTTCTTCTTCTTCTTCTTCTTCTTCTTCTTCTTCTTCTTCTTCTTCTTCTTCTTCTTCTTCTTGGTTCTGTTGCTTCTTGTCATTGTTCTTCTTCTTCTTTTCTTCTTCTTCTTCTTCTTCTTCTTCTTCTTCTTCTTCTTCTTCTTCTTCTTCTTCTTCTTCTTCTTCTTCTTCTTCTTCTTTTCTTCTTCTTCTTTTCTTCTTCTTCTTCTTCTTCTTCTTCTTCTTCTTCTAATTCTTCTTCTTCTTCTTCTTCTTCTTCTTCTTCTTCTTCTTCTTCTTCTTCTTCTTCTTCTTCTTCTTCTTCTTCTTCTTCTTCTTCTTCTTCTTCTTCTTCTTCTTCTTCTTCTTCTTCTTCTTCTTCTTCTTCTTCTTCTTCTTCTTCTTCTTCTTCTTCTTCTTCTTCTTCTTCTTCTTCTTCTTCTTCTTCTTCTTCTTCTTCTTCTTCTTCTTCTTCTTCTTCTTCTTCTTCTTCTTCTTCTTCTTCTTCTTCTTCTTCTTCTTCTTCTTCTTCTTCTTCTTCTTCTTCTTCTTCTTCTTCTTCTTCTTCTTCTTCTTTACTTCTTCTTCTTCTTTTTCTTCTTCTTCTTCTTCTTCTTCTTCTTCTTCTTCTCCTAATGTATCTGCCTCACCAATATATTCTCTTTTCTCTACATCTTTTGCATTGAAATTGAATTTAAATCTAGTATCTACATCTTTGCCATTGAAATGGAATGTAATCTAGTATCTACATCTTTGCCATTGAAATTGAATGTAACCTAGTATCTACATATTTAACATTGAAATTGAATTTAGTCTAGTTTCTACATCTTTGCAAGTGAAATTGAATGTAATCTAGTATCTACATCTCTTGCATGGAAATTGAATTTAATCTAGTAGCTACATGTTTTGCCATTGAAATTGAATTTAGTCTAGTATCTATATCGTTGCCACTGAAATTGAATTCAATCTAGTATCTACATCCTTGACATTGAATTTGAATTTAGTCTAGTATCTACATTTTTTTTCCCATTGGAATTGAATTCAATCTAGTATCTACATCTTTGCCATGGAAATCGAATTTAATCTTATATCTACATCTTTGACATGGAAATCGAATTTAATCTATTTTCTACTTCTTTCTGCCATGGAAATTGAATTTAATCTATCATCTACATCTTTGCCATGGAAATTGAGTTTAATCTATTTTCTACATCTTTTGCCATGGAAATTGAGTTTAATCTATTTTCTACATCTTTGTCATGGAAATTGAATTTAATCTAATATCTACATGTTTGCCATGGAAATTGAATTTAATCTAATGTCTACATCTCGGTCTATGCTCTTCCTCTTTCTTTCCATCGATGGCTCTTGTATAACTTGATGTCTTTCATCATTACCACTTTCACTGAAACCAATAGTAGCCGTCGCTACAATACTGATGTGTTATGTCTTCTCTTAATCTCAAATTAATCAACGATTCCCTGATGGGTTTACCTGGCAACAGTTGAACACAGTAACGGCTGTTGAAAAATGACTGAAATGATCATGAGGACTTCACAGTGCTGAAATGCTTTTTGAAACGGATATCAACGCACACTCAGTGTTGAAACAATTTTTAGTGATAGTTTCTAATTTTCTGCTATCACTCGAAGTGATTGAAATCATCACTAGAAGAAATCCATCCCTTATTTCTTCCTCTTCATATCGCATTATAATTGACGATTATGCGAGGGCATGGATCAGCCATATTGTTTGGCTAGCAACAGAGGAAGAGGTAAATACGTTATAAAGGGATTGAAATAAACTTCACAATGACAAGGACTTCACAATGACAAGGACTTCCTGACAAGGACTTCACAATGACAAGGACATGACAAGGACTTCACAATGACAAGGACATGACAAGGACTTCACAAAGACAAGGACATGACAAGGACTTCACAATGACAAGGACATGACAAGGACTTCACAAAGACAAGTGACAAAAGGACATGACAAGGACATGACAAGGACTTCACAAAGACAAGGACATGACAAGGACTTCACAATGACAAGGACATGACAAGGACTTCACAATGACAAGGACATGACAAGGACTTCACAAAGACAAGGACATGACAAGAATTCATGACAAGGACTTCACAATGACAAAGACATGACAAGGACTTCACAATGACAAGGACATGACAAGGACTTCACAAAGACAAGGACATGACAAGGACTTCACAATGACAAGGACATGACAAGGACTTCACAACGACAAGGACATGACAAGGACTTCACAATGACAAGGACATGACAAGGACTTCACAATGACAAGGACATGACAAGGACTTCACAAAGACAAGGACATGACAAGGAATTCATGACAAGGACTTCACAATGACAAGGACATGACAAGGACTTCACAAAGACAAGGACATGACAAGGACTTCACAATGACAAGGACATGACAAGGACTTCACAACGACAAGGACATGACAAGGACTTCACAATGACAAGGACATGACATGGACTTCACAATGACAAGGACATGACAAGGACTTCACAAAGACAAGGACATGACAAGGAATTCATGACAAGGACTTCACAATGACAAGGACATGACAAGGACTTCACAAAGACAAGGACATGACAAGGACTTCACAAAGACAAGGAATTCATGACAAGGAATTCATGACAAGGACTTCATGACAAGGAGTTCAAGTGACAAGGACTTTCATGACAAGGGACTTCACAATGACAAGGACTTCATGACAAGGACTTTCCTGACAAGGACTTCATGACAAGGACTTCATGACAAATATTTCACAATGTCAAGACATAACAAGGACTTCATGACAAGACATGACAAGGACTTCATGAGCAGGATTTCATGCAAGGACATGACAAGGACTTCGCGACAAGGATATGACAAGGACTTCATGACAAGGACTTCATGACAAGGACATGACAAGGACTTCCTTACAAGGACTTCATGACAAGGACTTCATTACAAGGACTTCATGACAAGAACTTCATGATAAGGACTTCATGACAAGGACTTCATGACAAGGACTTCACAATGACAAAGACTTCACAATGACAAGAAATTCACAATGACAAGGACTTCATGACAAGGACTTCATGACAAGGACTTCATGACAAGGACTTCACAATGACAAGGACATGACAAGGACTTTATGACAATGACTTCATGACAAGGACTTCATGACAAGGACTTCACAATGACAAGGACATGACAAGGACTTCACACTGACAAGGACTTCACAATGAAAAGCACTTCATGACAAGGACTTCATGACAAGGACTTCATGATAAGGACTTCATGACAAGGACTTCGCCGACAAGAACTTCATGACAAGAACTTCATGACAAGGACTTCATGACAAGGACTTCACAATGACAAAGACTCACAATGACAAGAAATTCACAATGACAAGGACGTCACAATGACAAGAATTTCACATTAAACAAGGAGTTCACAATGACAAGGACTTCATAATGACAAGGACTTCATGACAAGGACTTCATGACAATGACTTCATGACAGGAACTTCATGACCAGGACTTCATGACAAGGACTTCATGACAAGGACTTCGCGACAAGCGGACTTCATGACAAGGACTTCATGACAAGGACTTCACAATGACAAGGACTTCACAATGACAAGGACTTCACAGTGACAAGAACTTCCCAATGACAAGGACTTCCAAAATGACGAAAACTTCACAATGACAAGGACTTCACAATGACAAGGACTTCACAATGACAAAGACTTGACAATGACAAGGACTTCACAATGACAAGGTCTTCACAATGACAAAGACTTGACAATGACAAGGACTTCACAATGACAAGGACTTCACAATGACAAGGACTTCACAATGACAGGGACTTCACAATGACAATAACTTAATGACAAGGACTTCACAATGACAAGGACTTCACAATGACAGGGACTTCACAATGACAATAACTTAATGACAAGGGCTTCATGACAAGGACTTCATGACAAGAACTTCATGACAAGGACTTTATGACAAGGACTTCGCAGTGACAAGGACTTCATAATGACAAGGACTTCACAATGTCAAGGACGTCATGACAAGGACTTCACAATGACAAAACTTCGTAATGACAAGGACTTCATGAGAAAGACTTCATAATGACAAGGACTTCATGACAAGGACTTCATAATGACAAGGACTTCATGACAAGAACTTCATAATGACAAGGACTTCATGACAAAGACTTCATGACAAGGACTTTATAATGACAAGGAATTCATAATGACAAGGACTTCATAACAAGAACTTCATTACAAGAACTTCATGACAAGAACTTCATGACAAGGACTTCACAATAACAAGGACTTCACAATGACAAGGACTTCACAATGACAAGAACTTTCACAATGACAATGACTTCACAATGACAAGGACTTCACAATGACAAGGACTTCACAATGAGAAGGACTTTACAATAACAAGAACTTCATGACAAGGACTTCATGACACGGACTTCATTATCACAAGGACTTCATGACAAGGACTTCATGACAAGGACTTCATGACAAGGACTTCATGACAAGCGGACTTCATGACAAGTACTTCCATGATAAGAACTTCATGACAAGGACGTCACAATGACAAGAACTTCACAATGACAAGGACTTCACAATGACAGGAACTTAACAATGACAAGGACTTCACAATGACAAGGACTTCACAGTGACAAGGACTTCACAATGACAAGGACTTCACAATGACAAGGACTTCAGGACACGGACTTCACAATGACGAGGACTTCACAATGACAAGGACTTCATGACAATGACTTCTTCATAATGACAAGGACTACATGACAAGGACTTCACAATGACAAAGACTTCATGACAAAGACTTTTTATGACAAGGACTTGACAATGACAAGGACTTCACGACACGGACTTCACAAGGACAAGAACTTCATGACAAGGACTTCACAATGACAAGAACTTCACAATGACATGGACTTCATGACAAGGACTTCATGACGATGACTTTACAATGACAAGGACGTCATGACTAGGATTTCACAATGACAAGGACTTCACGACAAGGACGTCACAATGACAAGGACTTCACGACAAGGACTTCACAATGATAAGGACTTCATGACAACGACTTCCATACAAGGTCTTCACAATGACAAGGACTTCATGACAAGGTCTTCACGACAAGGACTTCACAATGACAAGGCATTCATGACAAGGACTTCATGACAAGGACTTCATGACAAGGACTTCATGACAAGGGACTTAACAATGACAAGGGCTTCATGACAAGGACTTCATGACAAGGACTTCATGACAGGGACTTCATGACAAGGACTTCACAATGACAAGAACTTCATGACAAGGACTTCATGACAAGGACCTCACGACAAGGAATTCATGACAAGGACTTTATGACAATGACTTCATGACAAGGACTTCACAATGCCAAGGAATTCATGACAAGGACTTCATGACAAGGACTTCACAATGACAAGGATTTCATGACAAGGACTTCATGACAAGGACTTCATGACAAGGACTTTATGACAAGGACTTCATGACAAGGACTTTATGACAAGGACTTCATGACAAGGGCTTCATGACAATGACTTCACAATGACAAGGTTTTCATGACAAGGACTTCATGACAAGGACTTCATGACAAGGACTTCACGACAAGGATGTCACAATGCCAAGCACTTCACAATGACAAGGGACTTCATGACAAGGACTTCATGACAAGGACTTCATGACAAGGACTTTATGACAAAGACTTCACAATGACAAGGACTTCATGACAAGGACTTCATGACAAGGACTTCACGACAAGGACTTCATGACCAGGACTTCATGACAAGGACTTCATGACAACGACTTCATGACAAGGACTTCACGACAAGGACTTCATGACAAGGACTTCACGACAATGAGTTCATGACCAGGACTTCATGACAAGGACTTGATGACAAGGACTTCATGACAAGGACTTCCAATGATGAAGTTCTGTTTGAAAAGAATGGAAAATGCAAACTAAACTAAAACGATGAGACATATTTTGCTGACAGTTCTGCCACTTTCTATGTCATTAGTCTTAAATATATACAGACAGACAGTGAGACAAGGGCATGTGATTATTGTAAATATATACAGACAAACAGTGAGGCAAGGGGCTGTCATTAGTCTTAAATATATACAGACAAGCAGTGAGGCAAGGGGATGTCATTAGTCTTAAATATATACAGACAAACAGTGAGGCAAGGGGATGTCATTAGTTGTAAATATATACAGACAAACAGTGAGTCATAGGGATGTTATTATTCTTAAATATATACAGACAACCAGTGAGGCAAGGGAATGTCATTAGTTGTAAATATATACAGACAAACAGTGAGGCAAGGGCATGTTGC
Organism: Doris montereyensis; assembly: GCA_037039925.1. Taxonomy (NCBI): domain Eukaryota; kingdom Metazoa; phylum Mollusca; class Gastropoda; order Nudibranchia; family Dorididae; genus Doris; species Doris montereyensis. The sequence continues at coordinate 117,705 of JAXRKP010001163.1, forward strand.
AATGCCAAAATAACCACCAACTAAGAATTAATTGATACCTCCATCCGTCTGCCACTCTGTACAAAACGTCAGTCCAATTCCCAAACAACAACCAGCAGAATGATATTACAAAACCCGTCTGCCACTCTGTACAAGACCTCAGTCCAATGCACAAACATCAACTAACTCAAACTGTATCCGTCAGCCACTCTGAACAGCCCAAACATCAACCAACTCAGAATGATATTATAACTGTATCCGTCAGCCACTCTGTCCAGCCCAAACATCGACCAACTCAGAATGATATTATAACTGTATCCGTCAGCCACTCTGAACAGCCCAAACATCGACCAACTCAGAATGATATTATAACTGTATCCGTCAGCCACTCTGATACAGCCACTCCTGAAACATCAACCAACTCAGAATGATATTATAACTGTATCCGTCAGCCAAACATCAACAGACCCAGAATGATATTATAACTGTATCCCAAACATCAACAGCAACTCAGGATGATATTATAACTGTATCCGTCAGCCACTCTGAACAGCCCAAACATCAACTAACTCAGGATGATATTATAACTGTATCCGTCAGCCACTCTGAACAGCCCAAACATCAACTAACTCAGGATGATATTATAACTGTATCCGTCAGCCCTCTGAACAGCCCAAACATCAACTAACTCAGGAATATTATAACTGTATCCGTCAGCCACTCTGAACAGCCCAAACATCAACTAACTCAGGATGATATTATAACTGTATCCGTCAGCCACTCTGAACAGCCCAAACATCAACTAACTCAGGATGATATTATAACTGTATCCGTCAGCCACTCTGAACAGCCCAAACATCAACTAACTCAGGATGATATTATAACTGTATCCAGCCCAAACATCAACTAACTCAGGAAGATATTATAACTGTATCCGTCAGCCACTCAACCAACTCAGAATGAACAGCCCAAACATCAACTAACTCAGGATGATATTATAACTGTATCCGTCAGCCACTCTGAACAGCCCAAACATCAACTAACTCAGGAACTGTATCCGTCAGCCACTCTGAACAGCCCAAACATCAACTAACAGGATGATATTATAACTGTATCCGTCAGCCACTCTGAACAGCCCAAACATCAACTAACTCAAGATGATATTATAACTGTATCCGTCAGCCACTCTGAACAGCCCAAACATCAACTAACTCAGGAAGATATTATAACTGTATCCGTCAGCCACTCTGAACAGCCCAAACATCAACCAACTCAGAATGATATTATAACTGTATCCGTCAGCCACTCTGAACAGCCCAAACATCAACTAACTCAGATGATATTATAACTGTATCCGTCAGCCACTCTGTAGCCCAAAAGGCTTTACCTACGTTTAATTTTGATCTACTTTTCGAGAGAACTCAGATAAAACTCTCACTAGATGGCATCGACGGTCTTGTTCTGCAGTATAGTGTGACTCACCTGAGATCATCATCTCCTCTTATTTCTTTCTCCATGTCCTCTGTGTCCTCCACGTCTCGAGTCGGCCTTTACCTCTTTCCTCGTTGTTTGGGTTGTTTTTGTTTTATGACTAAGGAAACGAAGATTGATGTGTTAGTTAATTTGAAATTGTTGGTTGACTTGCTTAAATGTTTATCTGTCTAGGAAACAATGAATGATGTCAACATCATAATATCACATATTTTTTGTCTGTACATAAAGGCGATAGTCAGAGCATGGGTCATTTTGTGTACGCCGCTACAAGAGACCTTGCGTCAAACAACGGGGAAACAGCGTGCCTTCTTTCTCAGCCTTTTACGACCATCTCACAGACATCTTTCACTTTCTGGTTTCACATGAAAGGTAGAAATTCTGGTACAATGAGCTTGGACCTACTCAGTATGGCAGGTGTTTCCCAACAGAAATGGCACGTCAGCGGTCTTCATAGTGGCGGGTGGAACTTTGCCAGTGTTTCGATTCCAGCTGGTATAGGTCTCAAGGTTTGTCGTAGACAGTTAGTACCACACATTTAGTGACGAGTCCTGTCGTACTTTTAACAGGTGACCGTAACGGGGACTTGTATTAGCTATAAAAGGTTTTGAAAAAAATTTTAATTTTTTTTTGTGCGAGAAAACTACGCCTAATGCACATATTTTGATGTCGCTTAATAAACAAAAAAAAATGTTTAAATCAATAGAACAAATTTGAGAATCTTCTATGGGCAAAATGTCTTCTTTGAAATTCACAAAAGTGTCCACGTGTTTGTGCTCTGAAAGAATATACTGGGTAATGAAATCAATAATCACTTTTTGCCCTTGTCAATAAATGGTGTGTCTACAGAAGTGAAGAATAGAAACGAATAAGCTATATCAAGTGGTAATGTTTGAACGGGGCCTATTCATCCTATGAATCCTGGCATGCAGGGATGGGAAATATATTTCTAGGTTCACCAACAGTTTTTTGCAAATCATCAATAATTGTGCATTTGAAATCATGTTTATGTTTTTACTTTTTATCTCCCGCACTCCTCTTCTGCCCCAAAACAGAATGTTTGATTATCATTGTCACTGTTTTGATGACATTTGTCCATAGCTCCAATTTAAATCAAAAGCCACATATCGTTTTGGAGCAGACGTTGCACTCGATGACCTTATCCTGGAGACACAAACACCAGGTATGTAAATCAAAAGCCACATATCGTTTTGGAGCAGACGTTGCACTCGATAACATTGTCCTGGACACAGAAGCAACAGGTAACACACCGACTCAAACTCTATTTCAAACAATGACGTCATTATTTATATATGTTATTAAATATAATATATTATGTATATATTATTAGAGTTTATGTGATAAGACAGCAGACAACACAATATATATCGTGGGTGCTATTTAAAAAAATCTAAACCTAGATCTTGCGTACTTGCTGATGTTGTGATTATGGCATACAATTTCGTTTCTTTACAAAAGCACATTTTTTTAAAAAAAAACACAACTTTCAATCAGTTCTGTTTTGGGCAAATAGTCAAAACGTTGTCGATAGATTACCCTGAAATGTGCTTTCCGACACAATTATCTAATTTTAGCTTGACATCTACGTTTGAAATGTCCTTTTCGACCCAATTATCTAATTTTAGCTTGACATCTACGTTTGAAATGTCCTTTCCGACCCAATTATCTAATTTTAGCTTTAGATCTAAATTTTAAATGTCCTTTCCGACCCAATTATCTAATTTCAGCTTTAGATCTAAGTTTGAAATGTCCTTTCCGACCCAATTATCTAATTTTAGCTTTAGATCTAAGTTTGGAATGCTCTTTCCGACCCAATTATCTAATTTTAGCCATATATCAAAGTTTGAAATGTCCATGTAGAAAACATAGATCCAGATCATTTGGTTGGGAAGATTTGTTTTAAACCGAATGAAATCCTATCGTTCTGCAGATGTAGATCTAATAATGATAAATTCATACTCAGATCCAGTACATAATTAATTATTATATTTTCCTATTTCGTTTTGTTAGTTTTGTTTTCAAGCATAGTAGGATAATAAAAAAAGGCAAGGCCGCAAAAAGTGTTTAAATTATAATTAATATGTACAGTCAATAAAAGCATCAATGACGTTCTCTATAACGAGATCCCCGTTAAATTTGATTAGTTAATTACACGATTATTAATCACAGATTTGGAGATCATGAAAGAAACAAGTAAACTTTACGTCATTGGAGTATTGACGTCTACGATGTAACATCCATTGATCGCTTAATAACGACTGGAGATGTGACTATAGATTTTGCCCTTTTCTTTTACTAAATTATGCAAAAAGCACACACGCTCACATATAAATCATATTTACATAATATAATGTATATACATTTATATATATATATATATATATATATATATATATATATATATATATATATATATATATATATATATATATATCACAAATGAATCTATATCACATATTCGTAATACATAACATAACAATAATGTGTGTGATAATAGTTTAGAACTTCACGAAAACATATTGACCGATTCAATTGTCTCAAGCACGACAGCTTACATGGCGTTCATCACTTTTCTCTTTTTCTTCTCTTGTTAACGTGTAGTGAAGAGGAACACTCCTCCAATCCCATCAACAAGGAGACGAACCACGGAAAAGTCGCCTTTCTATAAAGAAGAAATTACGACCCAAGACAACCACCCGGTCGCCACAACTCTCAGCCCGACGTGTCTCGATGACGTGGGTGGCTTGCCAGGTTGTGATTTCGACTCATCTTGGTGCGCCTTCAGACACAATTTTTGGGAAGACAGCAGTGGCCTTGAGTGGGTCAGAGGTCAAAGGCTACCGTCTTCATCTACCGATATGGGATCGAAAAAAGGTCAAAGGCAATGTATTTTATTAGGTTACTTCCGTATTGATATGTTATTTTGGTAAAGTAGGAAACAGTTGTTCATTTGGGGGGGGGGGAGGAACCACCCTTGATATCATTTCCTATCCCTCTTACAGTGTTTAGTCAACAAGAATATGATCTCTGTCATCGTCTTTTTTGTTATTGTTTCTGCTCTTCTTCGCGTATTAGTACATGTTCTTGTTCTTGTATTAGTACATGTTCTTGTTTTTGTTTTAGTACATGTTCTTGTTCTTGTTTTAGTACATGTACTTGTTCTTGTATTAGTACATGCTCTTGTTCTTGTTTTAGTACATGGTCTTGTTCTTGTATTAGTACATGTTCTTGTTCTTGTATTAGTACATGTTCTTCTTCTTCTTGTATTAGTACATGTCCTTGTTTTTGTTTTAGTACATGTTCTTGTTCTTGTATTAGTACATGTTCTTGTTCTTGTATTAGTACATGTTCTTGTTCTTGTATTAGTACATGTTCTTCTTCTTGTATTGTACATGTTCTTCTTCTTCTTGTATTAGTACATGTTCTTCTTCTTGTTTTAGTACATGTTCTTGTTCTTGTTTTAGTACATGTTCTTTTTCTTCTTGTATTAGTACATTTCTTGTTCTTGTTTGAGTACATGTTCTTGCTCTTGTATTAGTATATATCTTGTTCTTGTTTTAGTACATGTTCTTGTTCCTGTATTAGGAAATGTTCTTGTTCTTGTTTTAGTACGTGTTATTTTTCTTGTTTTAGTACATGCTATAGCTCTTGTTTTAGTACATATTATTGTTCTTGCATTAATAAAGGGTCTTGTTCTTGTTTCAATATATGTTCTTGCTCTTGTATTAGTACATGTTCTTGTTCTTGGTTTAGTACATGCTCTTGTTCTTGTTTTAGTACATTTTCGTGTTCTTGTATTAGTACATATTCTTGTTCTTAGTTTAGTACACGCTCTTGTTCTTGGTTTATTATGCGTTCTTGTTTTTGTTTTTGTATAGTTCTTGTTCTTGTATTATTACATGTTCTTGTTCTTGTTTTAGTTCATGTTCTTGTTCTTGTATTAGTACATGTTTTTGTTCTTTTTAGTACATGTTATTCTTCTTGTATTAGTACATATTCTTGTTCTCGTTTTAGTACATGTTTTTTTTTTGTTTTAGTACATGGTATAGCTCTTGTTTTAGTACATATTATTGTTCTTGTATTAGTACATCTTCTTAGTCTTGTTTCAGTATATGTTCTTGTTCTTGTTTTAGTACAGTTTGTGTTCTTGTATTAGTGCATGTTCTTCTTCTTGTATTAGTACATGTTCTTTTTCTTGTTTTAATGCATGTTCTTGTTCGTGGTTTAGTACATGTTTTTTTTTTATTAGTACATGTTTTTCTTTTTTTAGTACATAATCTTGTTCTTGTTTTAGAACATGTTTCTTGTTCTTGTTTTAGTACAGCTTTTGTTCTTGTATAAGTGCATGTTCTTGTTCTTGGTTTAGTGCAATTCTTGTTCTTGTTTTAGAACACGTGTTTTTCTCGTTTTATTACATCTTCTTGTTCTTGTTTTAGTACTTGTTCTTGTTCTTGTTTTAGGACACTTTTTGCTCTTGTTTTAATACAGTTCTTGTCTTTGTTTTAGTACATGTTCTTGTTCTTGTTTTAGTACATGTTCAAGTTCTTGTTTTCGTGTAATACTTGTTCTTGTTTTAGTAAATGTTCTGGTTCTTGTTTTAGTAGAGTTCTTTTTGTTTGGTTTAGTACTTGTTCTTCTTCTTGTTTTAGTACATCTTTTTGTTCTTTTTTAACACATGTTTTTGTTCCTGTTTTAGTACATGTTCTTGTTCTAAATTTAGTACATGGTCTTGTTTTCGTTTTAGTACAGCTCCGGTTCTTGTTTTAGTACAGTGCTTGTTTTCGTTTTAGTACAGTTATTGTTTTAGTGCAGTTCTTGTTCTTGTTTTAGGATATGTTTGTGTTCTTGGTGACAATGTTGTTGAAGTTTTCTTTCATTGTGTTTCCTCTTTATCTTCTTTTTGTTCTTGTTCTCCTCCTCGTCTTCTTCATCCTAATTCTTTCTTCTTCGTGTTACTCGTGTTCTTATTTCTCTGTTTCTCTTTCTTGGTGTTGTAGCTATTCTTGTTCTTGTTGTCGTTCTTCTTCTTTTTCAATATCTTGTTTGAGATTATTTGTCATATACGAATTTGAATGTCAAAATGTTCTCCATGTAGGACGAAAGTGTTTCTCTACATAATCATCTACTGACCAACCATCCTCCTCCTCACACTCCCCATCATCTCTCCTTCTCAAGTGTTCTATCAATTTAAATTTGATAGAAAAATCCGATCAAAAGCAAAAACTTCTTTAATGTATCAAGCATGAATTGTAGCTTTAGTAAATGTATAAATTTATTGTAACGTTAGTCAATGTATGGATTAACTGTAGCGTTAGTAAACGTATTAACTTAACTGTAGTGTTAGTAAACGTATTAATTTAACTGTAGCATTAGTAAACGTATTAATCTAACTGTAGCGTTAGTAAACGTATTAATTTAACTGTAGCGTTAGTAAACGTATTAATTTAACTGTAGCGTTAGTAAACGTATTAATTTAACTGTAGCGTTAGTAAACGTATTAATTTAACTGTAGCGTTAGTAAACGTATTAATTTAACTGTAGCGTTAGTAAACGTATTAACTTAACTGTAGCGTTAGTAAACGTATTAATTCAACTGTAGCGTTAGTCAACGTCTAAATGAACTGTAGCGTTAGTCAACATGTAAATGAATTGTAGTGTTAGTCGAAGTATGCAATAGTTGTAGCATTACTCAACGTATCAATGAACTCTAACGTCAGTCAATGTACAAATCAACTCTAGCGTTAGCCAATGTATAAATGAACTCTAGCGTTAGTGAATGTATAAATAAACGCTAACGTTAATCAATGTATAAATAAACTCCAGCGTTAGTCAATGTATCAATATACTGTAACGTTAGTCAACATATAATTCAACTGTAGCGTTAGTCAACGTATCAATGAACTCTAGCGTTAGTCAACATATAACTTAACTCTCACGTTACTCAACGTATATCTTAACTATAGCGTTAGTCAACGTAAACAACTCTCGCGTTAGTCAACGATAACTTAACTGTAACGTTAGTCAACGTATAACTTAACTGTAACGTTAGGCAACGTATAACTTAACTGTAATGTTAGTCAACGATAACTTAACTGTAACGTTAGTCAACGTATAACATAACTGTAACTTTAGTCAACGTATCACATAACTGTAACGTTAGTCAATGTATAACATAACTGTAACGTTAGTCCACGTATAACTTAATTGTATAGCGTTAGTCAACGTTAACATAACAGTAACATTAGTCAACGTATAACATAACTGTAGCATTAGTCAACATATAACAAATCTCGCGTTACAACGTATAACTTAACTCTAGCATTAGTCAACATATAACTTAAATCTCCCGCTACTTAACATATAACTTAACTGTTAGTCAATGTACTTAATTGTAGCGTTAGTCAACATATAATTTAACTGTAGCATTAGTCAACGTATAACTTAACTGTAACGTTAGTCAACATATAACTTAACTGTAACGTTAGTCAACGTATAACTTAACTGTAATGTTAGTTGAACGTATAACTTAAATGTAACGTTAGTCAACGTATAACTGAATTGGGTTAGTCAACATATAACTTAATTAGTTAGTCAACGTATAACTTAACTGTAACATTAGTCAACGTATAACTTAACTGTAGCGTTAGTAACTGTAACGTTGTAACATTAGTCGTATAACTTAACTGTAACGTTAGTCAACGTATAACTTAACTGTAACATTAGTCAACATATAACTTAACTATAACGTTATAACGTCTAACTTAACTGTAACGTTAGTCAACATCTAACTTAAATCTAGCGTTAGTCAACGTATAACTTAACTATAACGTTAGTCAACATATAACTGTAGCGTTAAATCTAACGTGAACGCGTTAAACGTATAACTTAAATGTAGCGTTAGTCAACATCTAACTTAACTATAACGTTAGTCAACGTCTAACTTAACTGTAGCGTTAGTCAACGTATAACTTAACTATAACGTTAGTCAACGTATAACAACTGTACCGTTAGTCAACGTCTAACTTAATTATAACGTTAGTCAACGTCTAACTTAACTGTAGCGTTAGTCAACGTATAACTTAACTGTAAGCGGTAGTCAACGCCTAACTTAACTGTAACGTTAGTCAACGTATAACTTAACTGTAAGCGTTAGTCAACGTATAACTTAATTGTAGCGTTAGTCAACGTATAACTTAACTGTAGCGTTAGTCAACGCTGTAAGCGTTAGTCAACGTATAACTTAACTGTAACGTTAGTCAATGTATAACTTAACTGTAGCGTTAGTCAACGTCTAACTTAACTGTAACGTTAGTCAACGTATTACTTAACTGTAGCGTTAGTCAACGTATAACTTAACTGTAGCATTAGTCAACGTATAACTTAACTGTAACGTTAGTCAACGTCTAACTTAACTGTAGCGTTAGTCAACGTCTAACTTAACTGTAACGTTAGTCAACGTATAACTTAACTGTAGTGTTAGTCAACGTCTAACTTAACTGTAACGTTAGTCAACGTATAACTTAACTGTAGCGTTAGTCAACGTATAACTTAACTGTAGCGTTAGTCAACGTATAACTTAACTGTAGCGTTAGTCAACGTCTAACTTAACTGTAGCGTTAGTCAACGTATAACTTAACTGTAACGTTAGTCAACGTCTAACTTAACTGTAACGTTAGTCAACGTATAACTTAACTGTAGTGTTAGTCAACGTCTAACTTAACTGTAACGTTAGTCAACGTATAACTTAACTGTAGTGTTAGTCAACGTCTAACTTAACTGTAGTGTTAGTCGACGTCAACGTCTCAACGTCTAACTTAACTGTAACGTTAGTCAACGTATAACTTAACTGTAGTGTTAGTCAACGTCTAACTTAACTGTAACGTTAGTCGACGTATAACTTAACTGTAACGTTAGTCGACGTATAACTTAACTGTAGTGTTAGTCGACGTATAACTTAACTGTAGTGTTAGTCGACGTATAACTTAACTGTAACGTTAGTCAACGTATAACTTAACTGTAGCGTTAGTCAACATATAACAATTGTTAGTCAACGTTAACTGAACTGTAGGTTATCAACGTATAACTTAACTTAGCGTTAGTCAATGTTAACTTAACTGACGTTACTCAATGTATAACTTAACTGTAACGCGTCTAACTTAACTGTAACGTTAGTCAAGTATTACTTAACTGGCGTTAGTCAACGTGACTTAACTGTAGCATTAGTCAACGTATAACTTAACTTCGTTAGTCAACGTCTAACTTAACTTAGCGTTAGTCAACGTCTAACTTAACTGTAGCGTTAGTCGACGTATAACTTAACTGTTTAGTCAACGTCTAACTTAACTGTAGCGTTAGTCAACGTCTAACTTAACTGTAGCGTTAGTCGACGTATAACTTAACTGTAACGTTAGTCAACGTGTAACTTAACTGTAGCGTTAGTCGACGTATAAATGACAGGTATGTTTTGAGTAACCTGACTATGAATTGCCAAGTTGAAGCGGATATTATGTTTGTTCAAGCCCTGGCAGTAGAAGGGGATGACAATTTTCATTTTATCTTCTTCTTCATCTTTTTTATTTACTTTATCTACTATCCTTTTATCTGCTATCCTTTTTCTCTACTACTCTTTTATCTGCTACCGTTTAGCGATTTTCTGTTGTGACATTACATTTATTTTGTTTTGTAGTATCTTGTTGAAAGTTTACATTTGGCATAGATAAGAAAATGTTGGAATGATGACAGTTTAGATCTTTTTTGTTTGTTTTGTCTTCAATGGGATAGATTGATGAAGGGACAATGGAGCGAGTTGATAAGTTAAATCATTGGCTTTCCATTCAATTTCTATGGGATTGATGGATGAAGGGACAATGGAGCGAGTTGATAAGTTAAATCATTGGCTTTCCATTCAATTTCTATGGGATCGATGGATGAAGGGACAATGGAACGAGTTGATAAGTTAAATCATTGGCTTTCCATTCAAATACAAGTTGCAAATGGGTATTGTCCCTTGGCTGAGTGCTACACATCAGATACTGCTATATAATTCTAGAAACAAAACTGTCAGTTTACGCGACTCCCCATGTCAAAAATCCGTCAGTTTCGACTTAAGACTTAAAGATAAAGTAGCGCAGATATGTGTTACTCTCTGTAGCATTGGAATGCCCAAAACCCAACAACAGGGTTTGCCCACATAACTAGCACGATCAAACAACTAAAAAGACGTGTCCTTTTCAGTTCTGTTCGTTCATGAATGACCGTAGGTCGTAGGGGCAAGTGGTGAGTCACCAGTTACGAGGCTTGCAAGGGGATGGGATACTAAGCTTTACAATACAACACATCTGTTGAATATCAAACGTCCTACATACTAGTAAAGCTATCGCTCAAAAACTATATTTCTTGTAATTAAAATGTCAGTAAATTATTGTTGTTACTTACAATTTTGGTGCGAGGACCTGATACTTGCGCCAGAAGATTCCTGACACGAGATTCCCGCCGCTAGACTTCCATCCTTAACGAAAAAAAACCCGACTCAGTCGTGCTGTGCATGAGAGGCGACTCAAGCCCTTACAGCACATGCCAGAGCTGATTCTTTTATAGTCATAACAGAGACCAGTTTCTGTTCACTGCATCAGAAACCACGCAACAATGTTTAGAGAAAATAGCCCCAATGCTAGTAAAAGATCACCTTCCTGCAGCAAGCATTTATTGCTCAAGTCCATTACTGCTACGTCATTTTTCAATTCATTTGATTTTACCCATAATCCACTAGAAAACGAGATCTGCTTTCTTTTTGGCAGGGTCTTTAACTTCAACCATACTACCCTTTACACAGCAAAGGAATCATTAAAGCGTGACAATCTGCACTAAAGATCTCCCTTTCACCTGCCATCCACGATGGGGCATAGCTTTGGACTACATACCTGTACAAGGAGATGGGGGTTGTATTACATACATGTACAAGGATGGGGGTTGTATTACATACCTGTACAAGGGGATGGGGGCTGTATTACATACCTGTAGAAGGGGTTGGGGTTGAATTACATACCTGTACAAGGAATGGGGGTTGTATTACATACCTGTAGAAGGGGATGGGGTTTGAATTACATACCTGTACAAGGGGTTGGGGTTGAATTACATACCTGTACAAGGGGTTGGGGTTTTATTAAATACCTGTACAAGGGGATGGGTTTGAATTACATACCTGTACAAGGGGATGGGGTTGTATTACATGCCTCTACTAGGGGATAGGATTTGAATTACATACATGTACAAGGGGATGGGGGTTGTATTACATACCTGTACAAGGGGATGGGGGTTGAATTAAATACCTGTACAAGGGGATAGGGTTTGAATTACATACCTAGACTAGGGGTAGGGTTGAATTACATACCTAGACTAGGGGATAGTGTTTAAATTAAATACCTGTACAAGAGGATGGGGTTGTATTACATACCTTTACTAGGGGATAGGGTTTGAATTACATACCTGTACAATGGGATAGGGTTTGAATTACATACCTGCACAAGGGGATGGGGTTGTATTACATACCTGTAGAAGGGGATGGGTTTTGAATTACATACCTGTACAAGGGGTTGGGGTTGAATTACATACCTGTACAAGGGGTTGGGGTTTTATTAAATACCTGTACAAGGGGATGGGTTTGAATTACATACCTGTACAAGGGGATGGGGTTGTATTACATACCTCTACTAGGGGATAGGATTTGAATTACATACATGTACAAGGGGATGGGGGTTGTATTACATACCTGTACAAGGGGATGGGGTTGAATTAAATACCTGCACAAGGGGATAGGGTTTGAATTACATACCTAGACTAGGGGTAGGGGTTGAATTACATACCTAGACTAGGGGATAGTGTTTAAATTAAATACCTGTACAAGAGGATGGGGGATGGTATTCCATACCTTTACTAGGGGATAGGGTTTGAATTACATACCTCTACAATGGGATAGGGTTTGAATTACATACCTGTACAATGGGATAGGGTTTGAATTACATACCTGTACAATGGGATAGGGTTTGAATTACATACCTGTACAATGGGATAGGATTTGAATTACATACCTGTACAATGGGATAGGGTTTGAATTACATACCTGTACTAGGGGATAGGGTTTGAATTACATACCTGTACAATGGGATAGGGTTTGAATTACATACCTGTACAATGGGATAGGGTTTGAATTACATACCTAGACTAGTAGATGGGAGTAGTACTACATACCTAGATTAGTAGATGGGGTTGTATTACATACCTAGACTAGTAGATGGGGGTTGTATTACATACCTAGACCAGTAGATGGGAATAGTACTACATACCTAGACTAGTAGATGGGGGTAGTACTACATACCTAGATTAGTAGATGGGGGTTGTATTACATACCTAGACTAGTAGATGGGAATAGTACTACATACCTAGACTAGTAGATGGGGGTTGTATTACATACCTAGACTAGTAGATGGGGGTTGTATTACATACCTAGACTAGTAGATGGGGTTGTATTACATACCTAGACTAGTAGATGGGGGTAGTACTACATACCTAGACTAGTAGATGATGGTTGTATTACATACCTAGACTAGTAGATGGGGGTAGTACTACATACATAGACTAGTAGATGGGAGTAGTACTACATACCTAGACTAGTAGATGGGGTAGTACTACATAACTAGACTAGTAGATGGGGGGTAGTACTACATACCTAGACTAGTAGATGATGGGGTATTACATACCTAGACTAGTAGATGGGGGTAGTACTACATACCTAGACTAGTAGATGATGGTTGTATTACATACCTAGACTAGTAGATGGGGGTAGTACTACATACCTAGACTAATAGATGGGGGTAGTACTACATAACTAGTAGATATGGGGTAGTACTATGGACTAGTAGGGTACTATACCTAGACTAGTAGATAGGGGTAGTACTACATACCTAGACTAGTAGATGGGGGTAGTACATACCTAGACTAGTAGATAGTAGTAACATACCTAGACTAGTAGATGGGGTAGTACTACATACCTAGACTAGTAGATGGGGGTAGTACTACATACCTAGACTAGTAGATGCAGGTAGTACTACATACCTAGACTAGTAGATAGGGGTAGTACTACATACCTAGACTAGTAGATAGGGGTAGTACTACATACCTAGACTAGATAGGGTAGTACTAAGTAGATAGCAGATAGGGGTAGTACTACATACCTAGACTAGTAGATGGGGTAGTACTACATACCTAGACTAGTAGATAGGGGTAGTACTACATACCTAGACTAGTAGATAGGGGTAGTACTACATACCTAGACTAGTAGATAGGGGTAGTACTACATACCTAGACTAGTAGATAGGGGCAGTACTACATACCTAGACTATAGATAGGGTAGTACTACATACCTAGACTAGTAGATAGGGGTAGTACTACATACCTAGACTAGTAGATAGGGGTAGTACTACATACCTAGACTAGTAGATAGGGGTAGTACTACATACCTAGACTAGTAGATAGGGGTAGTACTACATACCTAGACTAGTAGATAGGGTAGTACTACATACCTAGACTAGTAGATAGGGGTAGTACTACATACCTAGACTAGTAGATAGGGGTAGTACTACATAACTAGACTAGTAGATAGGGGTAGTACTACATACCTAGACTAGTAGATAGGGGTAGTACTACATACCTAGACTAGTAGATAGGGGTAGTACTACATACCTAGACTAGTAGATAGGGGTAGTACTACATACCTAGACTAGTAGATTGGGGTAGTACTACATACCTAGACTAGTAGATAGGGGTAGTACTACATACCTAGACTAGTAGATAGGGGTAGTACTACATACCTAGACTAGTAGATGGGGTAGTACTACATACCTAGACTAGTAGATAGGGTAGTACTACATACCTAGACTAGTAGATAGGGTTGTAGTACATATCTAGACTAGTAGATGAGGTTGTATTACATACCTAGACTAGTAGATGATGGTTGTTGTATTACAGTAGATGAGGTTGGAATTTACACTAGACCAGGGGCTGAGGTTGTATTACATACATAGACTAGGGGATGAGGTTGTATTACATACCCAGACTAGGGATGAGGTTGTATTACATACATAGACTAGGGGATTAGGTTGTATTACATACATAGACTAGGGATGAGGTTGTAATACATACATAGATTAGGGGTTGATGAGGGATTGTTGTATTACATACATAGACTAGGGGATAGGTTGTGATTACATACATAGACTAGGGGATGAGGTTGTATTACATACATAGACTAGGGGATGAGGTTGTAATACATACTTAGGCTACGGGATGAGGTTGTATTACATACATAAACTAGGGGGATGAGGTTGTATTACATACATAGACTAAGGATGAGGTTGTATTACATACATAAACTAGGGGATGAGGTTGAATTACATACATAGACTAGGGATGAGGTTGAATTAAACATACTACATAGACTAGGGGATGAGGTTGTATTACATACATAGACTAGGGGATGAGGTTGTATTACATACATTAGACTAGGGGATGAGGTTGAATTACATACATAGATCAAGGGGATGAGGTTGTATTACATACATGAACTAGGGGATGAGGTTGTATTACATACATAGACTAATAAGATATTGTATTACATAAATAGACTAGGGATGAGGTTGAATCACATACTTAGACTAGGGGATGAGGTTGTATTACATACTTAGACCCAGGGATGAGTTGAATTACATACTTAGACCAGGGAATGAGGTTGAATTACATACATAGACTAGGGGATGAGGTTGTATTACATACTTAGACTAGGGGATTACGGTTGTATTATATACTTAGACCAAGGGATGAGGTTGAATTACATACATAGACCAGGGGATGAGGTTGTATTACATACTTAGACTACGGGATGAGGTTGAATTACATCCTTAGACCAGGGGATGAAGTTGAATTACATAAATAGACCAGGGGATGAGGTTGAATTACATACTTAGACTAGGGATAGGGTTGTATTACATACTTAGACCCTAGGGATGAGGTTGAATTACATACTTAGACCAGGGGATGAGGTTGAATTACATACTTAGACTAGGGGATAGGGGTTGTATAACATACTTAGACTAGGGGATAAGGTTGTATTATATACTTAGACCAAGGGATGAGGTTGAATTACATACATAGACCTGGGGATGAGGGTTGTACTACATACTTAGACCAGGGGATAAGGTTGAATTACATATTAAGACCAGGGATGAGGTTGAATTACATACTTAGACCAGGGATGAGGTTGAATTACATACCTAGACCAGGGGGTGAGGTTGAATTACATACATAGACCAGGGGGTGAGGTTGAATTACATATACTTAGACTAGGGGGATGAGGTTGAATTACATACATAGACCAGGGGTGAGGTTGTATTACATACATAGACTAGGGGATGAGTGTTGAATTACATACATAGACAAGGGGATGAGGTTGAATTACATACTTAGACAAGGGGATGAGGTTGTAATACATACTTAGACAAGGGATGAGGTTGAATTACATACTTAGACAAGGGATGAGGTTGTATTACATATTAGACAAGGGGATGAGGTTGTATTACATACTTAGACAAGGGGATGAGGTTGGAATTACATACTTAGACAAGGGGATGAGGTTGAATTACATACTTAGACAAGGGGATGAGGTTGAACATACATAGACTTAGACAAGGGGATGAGGTTGAATTACATACTTAGACAAGGGGATGAGGTTGAATTACATACTTAGACAAGGGGATGAGATTGAATTACATACTTAGACAAGGGGATGAGGTTGAATTACATACTTAGACCAGGGGATGAGGTTGAATTACATACTTAGACAAGGGGATGAGGTTGAATTACATACTTAGACAAGGGGATGAGGTTGAATTACATACTTAGACAAGGGGATGAGGTTGAATTACATACTTAGACAAGGGATGAGGTTGAATTTGACATACTTAGGACAAGGGGATGAGGTTGAATTACATACTTAGACAAGGGGATGAGGTTGAATTACATACTTAGACAAGGGGATGAGGTTGAATTACATACTTAGACAAGGGGATGAGATTGAATTACATACTTAGACAAGGGATGAGGTTGAATTACATACTTAGACAAGGGGATGAGGTTGAATTACATACTTAGACAAGGGGATGAGGTTGAATTACATACTTAGACAAGGGGATGAGGTTGAATTACATACTTAGACAAGGGGATGAGGTTGAATTACATACTTAAACAAGGGGATGAGGTTGAATTACATACTTAGACAAGGGGATGAGGTTGAATTTGCCGAAATAGTAGAGAAAAGGTTGTAACCCACCGGGATTTAAATTCACTATCGTTTGGGGATGAGAGGCCAACACTCTGCCTGATGAACACCGCGCGAACCCACACCTGAGACAAGAACATCGTCTGTTTCCCTTCAGTGGTCCAAATAATACTCTCTGTTTGTGGGTTACAAATAATACTCTCTGCTTAGTGGGTTACAAATAATACTCTCTGTTTAGTGGGTTACAAATAATACTCTCTGTTTAGTGGGTTAGAAATAATACTCTCTGTTTAGTGGGTTACAAATAATACTTCTGTTTAGTGGGTTACAAATAATACTCTCTGTTTAGTGGGTTACAAATAATACTCTGTTTAGTGGGTTACAAATAATACTCTCTGTTTAGTGGGTTAGAAATAATAATGTTTACATGACATTGATGCTTTTTAAATTTTGTTTTAAGGATGAGGTAAAATATATTAAGTGCTAAAGAAACAGCTTTTGGGGGTGATTCTTATAATGTGTTCCATATGTGTTCCATTGCATATGTGTTCTATTGCATATGTGTTCTATTGCATATGTGTTCTATTGTATATGTGTTCTATTGCATATGTGTTCTATTAATATGTGTTCTATTGCATATGTGTTCTATTGCATATGTGTTGTATTGCATATGTGTTCTATTGCATATGTGTTCCATTGCATATATGTTCTATTGCATATGTGTTCTATTGCATATGTGTTCTATTGCATATGTGCTCCATTGCATATGTGTTCAATTGCATATGTGTTCAATTGCTATGTGTGTTCAATTGTATATGTGTTCAATTGTATATATGTTCCATTGCATATGTGTTCTATTGCATATGTTTTCTATTGAGATATGTGTTCCATTGCATATGTGTTCTATTGCATATGTGCTCGGTGTGAGTTTTCCATTGAGGTTCTATACCTGGATATGTGTTCAATTGTATGTCAGGCTTTTGTTTTGTTTTTTTAGACATGTTGATTGGAACATGCCTATGCTTCTACATTCAGACAACAATTCGAAGATTGGATTCCCGTCTCAATCTGAGACTAACAAGAACCAATAGTAGATGTAATGTTACAACGTTGTTTTTCATGACGTAATGTTATTTTTTTCTCACCTAGATTCGTTCGTGTACCTGGACATATATGACCAGAATGTACCTGTAGGTTCAAAGGCAGCGTTTAAGGACACATTCTTGATTGGAACATCACTGCTGTTTGTGTAGAGTTCCGATACCTTACAGATGGAATAGAACCACCAACCATAGCCGTATACAATGAAGTCGTTGGAGGTGACAATGAGAATACAGATTGGTTGATTGGAAAGGTCAAGGATAACTCACAAGGTCACTGGAAGATAGCTAGGTTCGAAAGCTGTGTCAACTGAACTCATTTGTAAGTGAATTACAAATTTATTGTCGTCCGAATGAAGTTAACATGATTAGATATACTCAAACACAATAATATATATATACATGTCACCTAACGTGTAATTCTTTATCGCCCAACCCATTTGCTCTCTTGTTCTCCGTTACTTTCTCTCTCTCTTTGTCTGACTGTCTCTGTCTGTGTCTCTATTTCTGTCTGTGTCTCTGTCTCTGTCACTGTCTCTGTCTGTCTGTCTGTCTGTCTGTCTGTCTGTCTTTCTCTGTCTCTCTATGTCTCTCTCTCTCTCTCTCTCTCTCTCTCTCTCTCTCTCTCTCTCTCTCTCTCTCTCTCTCTCTCTCTCTCTGTGTTCTATTGCATATGTTTTCTCTTGCATATCTCTCCATTGCATATGTGTTCTCTTGCTCTCTCTGTCCATTGCATATGTGTTCCATTGCATATGTGTTCTATTGTATATGGAAATAATTGTATGTCAGGTATTTTTGTTGATTTTTTAGACATGTGTAACATGCCTATGCTTCTACATTCAGACAACAATTCGAACATTGATTCCCGCCCCAATCTGGAGACTAACAAGATATAAAGATGTATATATTACCGTTGTTTATATGACGTAATGTTATTTTTTCTCACCTAGGATTCGTTCGTGTATGGACATATAACTGGTGAATGTACCTAGGTTCAAAGGCAAATATATATACAATATCTCCCTTGGAACATCACTGCTCTCTCTCTAGAGTTCCGATACCTTACAGATGGGAATAGGAACCACCAACCATAGCCGTCTCTCTTGAGGTCTAATGAGAATCTCTCTGATCTCTCTCTCTCACAAGGTCACTAAGATCTCGAAAGCTCTCAACCGAACTCATTTGTAAGTGAATTACAAATTTATTGTCGTCCGAATGAAGATAACTGATTAGATCTCAAAACACAATAATATATATCTACATGTCTCTCACCAACGTGTAATTCTTTATCGCCCAACCCATTTGCTCTCTCTCTCCGTTACTTTTCTCTGTGTTCTCTGCTCTCTCTCTCTCTCTGTCTGTCTCTCTGCCTGTCTGCTGTCTGCCTCTGTCTCTCTCTCTCTCTCTCTCTCTGTCTCTGTCTCTCTGTCTCTCTCTCTGTCTGTCTGTCTGTCTGTCTGTCTCTCCTGTCTCTCTCTCTCTCTTTCTCTCTCTCTCTCTCTCTCTCTCTCTCTCTCTCTCTCTCTCTCTCTCTCTCTCTCTCTCTCTCTGCTCTCTCTCTCTCTCTCTCTCTCTCTCTCTCTCTCTCTCTCTCTCTCTCTCTCTCTCTCTCTCTCTCTCTCTCTCTCTCTCTCTCTCTCTTCTCTCTCTCTCTCTCTCTCTCTCTCTCTCTCTCTCTCTCTCTCTCTCTCTCTCTCTCTCTCTCTCTCTCTCTCTCTCTCTCTCTCTCTCTCTCTCTCTCTCTCTCTCTCTCTCTCTCTCTCTCTCTCTCTCTCTCTCTCTCTCTCTCTCTCTCTCTCTCTCTCTCTCTGTGTCTGTCTCTGTCTCTGTCTCTCTCTCTGTCTGTCTGTCTGTCTGTCTGTCTGTCTCTCTCTCTCTCTCTCTCTGTCTCTCTCTCTCTCTCTCTCTCTCTCTCTCTCTCTCTCTCTCTCTCTCTCTCTGTCTCTCTCTCTCTCTCTCTCTCTCTCTCTCTCTCTCTCTCTCTCTCTCTCTCTCTCTCTCTCTCTCTCTCTCTCTCTCTCTCTCTCTCTCTCTCTCTCTCTCTCTCTCTCTCTCTCTCTCTCTCTCTCTCTTTCTTTCTTTCTGTCTCTCCCCAGACCTGTATAATAAAGGTGACTCTGGTGGAATTAGTAATAATTGATGGCGCATTTGAATAACAGGGAATCTGATAAAGGAACATGTTAATTTGTCATCGAGTTGTTATGATTAGGGTCAGCTAATATTGTGTTACTGTTTTTTTTTGCCCTTTTAAGAATACGTGACTACGTTCTTATGTTTGCTTTGATTTTGTGTTTTGCTTTGATTTTGATTTGTGTCGGTTTGTTTTGCTTTGTTCTGTTTTTTTGTTTTATTTTTTTGTCGTATCTGGAAGGGTGCAGTATTACCAGTGTTAAGTAGAAGAAAACGCAACATCTATAACTAGAAATAATCTGTCATTACCAGTCATTGAGTGTAAATATATGGGCTATCAATGCTGCAATATTTAAACCTTTTTCATCGTTGAAATATAGGCGTTAACTTAGAGATCTTATTCAATTATTCAAATTGTTCAGAAATTGATGATTTAACATGATTTTGTTTGGTTTTAATATTCACTTTACACCACCGTACGAAGTGATACTTTTTTTTAAATCTGTCACATAGAAAGGTCTTAGATTTGAACTCAACATTTATGTGGATAAAGACTCGATTGGTTTTACTTGACTATTTCTCTAACATGTATTTCTACATTATGCTGATTGATTGAATGCTTTGTATTTTGCGCTTTGTTTTTGGTTCTATATCATATATGTTTGTAATACATAATTTATGATCAAAGATATACAATTTAAAGGTCATTTAAAGGTCATTTAAAGGTCCATACCTACTTAATTCTCAACTCATATTATATTGCATTGTATTATATTGTAAAGCAATCAAAACCTAATTTCGTTATTGCATGGTTTCCTTACGTTAAGATCTTACCACTGAGAGCAACAGAAGCCATATCACATAGAATAATACCATATCATATAGAATAATACCATATCACATAGAATGATACCATATCACATAGAATAATACCATATCACATGGAATAATACCACATCACATAGAATAATACCACATCACATAGAATAATACCATATCACATAGAATAATAGCATATCACATAGAATAATACCATATCACATAGAATAATACCATATCACATATAATAATACCATATCACATAGATGATAATACGTGACACTTTGTCATATAAGATAATGTGTCCTATTCTCACTTTGTCATAGAAGATAATGTGTCCTATTCTCACTTTGTCATATCAGATAATGTGTCCTATTCTCACTTTGTCATAGAATATAATGTGTCCTATTCTCACTTTGTCATACAAGATAATGTGTCCTATTCTCACTTTGTCATAGAATATAATGTATCCTATTCTCACTTTGTCATATCAGATAATGTGTCCTATTCTCACTTTGTCATAGAATATAATGTGTCTTATTCTCACTTTGTCATACAAGATAATGTGTCCTATTCTCACTTTGTCATAGAATATAATGTGTCCTATTCTCACTTTGTCATAGAAGATAATGTGTCCTATATTCACTTTGTCATAGAAGATAATGTGTCCTATTCTCACTTTGTCATATAATATAATGTGTCCTATTCTCACTTTGTCATAGAAGATAATGTGTCCTATTCTCACTTTGTCATACAAGATAATGTGTCCTATTATCACTTTGTCATAGAATATAATGTGTCATATTCTCACTTTGTCATATAAGATAATGTGTCATATTCTCACTTTGTCATATCAGATAATGTGTCCTATTCTCACTTTGTCATATAAGAGAATGTGTCCTATTCTCACTTTGTCATATAAGATAATGTGTCCTGTTCTCACTTTGTCATAGAAGATAATGTGTCCTGTTCTCACTTTGTCATATAAGATAATGTGTCATATTCTCACATTGTCATATCAGATAATGTGTCATATTCTCACATTGTCATATAAGATAATGTGTCCTATTCTCACTTTGTCATATAAGATAATGTGTCCTATTCTCGCTTTGTCATATAAGATAATGTATGACACTTTGTCATATAAGATAATGTGTCCTATTCTCACTTTGTCATATAAGATAATGTATGACACTTTGTCATATAATGTCTGACACTTTGTCATATAAGATAATGTGTCCTATTCTCACCTTGTCATATAAGATCACTATTATAGATAATGTATGACACTTTGTCATATTAATGTATGACACTTTGTCATAGAAGATAATGTGTGACACTTTGTCATATAAGATAATATATGACACTTTGTCATATAATATAATATATGTATGACACTTTGTCATATAAGATAATGTGTGTCACTTTGTCATATATTATATGACACTTTGTCATATAAGATAATGTATGACACTTTGTCATATAAGATAATGTATGACACTTTGTCATATAAGATAATAATGTTTGTCATAGAAGATAATGTCTATTTTCACTTAGTCATATAAGATAATATATGACACTTTGTCATAGAAGATAATGTGTCCTATTTTCACTTTGTCATATAATGTATGATTTGTTATATAATGTATTTTCACTTTGTCATATAAGATAATGTATGACACTTTGTTAAAGAAGATAATGTGTCATATATCAAGATAATTTGACATAATAGATAATGTATGACCTATTTTTCATTTGTCATATAAGATAATGTATGACACTTTGTCATATAAGATAATGTATTTTCACTTTGTCATATAAGATAATGTATGACACTTTGTCATAGAAGATAATGTGTCCTACCCTTTGTCATATAAATAATGTATGACACTTTGTCATATAAGATAATATATGACCTTTGTCAGATAATGTATGACACTCATATGACACTTTGTCATATAAGATAATAATGACACTTTGTTATAGAAGATAATATGACACTGTGTCATATAAGATAATGTATGACACTTTGTCATATATATAAGATAATGTATGACACTTTGTCATAGAAGATAATGTGTCCTATTTCACTTTGTCATATGTATGACACTTTGTTATAGAAGTTAATGTATGACACTTTGTCATAGAAGATAATGTATGACACTTTGTCATATAAGATAATGTATGACACTTTCTCATAGAAGATAATGTGTCATATAATGTATGACACTTTGTCATATAAGATAATGTCTGACACTTTGTCATATAAGATAATGTATGACACATTGTCATATAAGATAATGTATGACACTTTGTCATAGAAGATAATGTAATTTGTCATATAAGATAATGTTCACTTTGTCATATAAAGTAATGTATGACACTTTGTCATAGAAGATAATGTATGACACTTTGTCATATAAGATAATGTATGACACTTTGTCATAGAAGATAATATGTCATAATATAATGTATGACACTTTGTTATAGAATATAATGTATGACACTACTAGAAGATAATGTATGACACTTTGTCATATAAGATAATGACACTTTGTCATATATGATAATGTATGACACTTTGTCATAGAAGATAATGTATGACATTTTGTCATAGAAGATAATGTATGACACTTTGTCATAGAAGATAATGTATGACACTTTGTCATATAAGATAATGTATGACACTTTGTCATATATGATAATGTATGACACTTTTGTTATAGGAATATAATGTATGACACTTTGTCATCATGAGTTTGTCATATATGATAATGTATGACACTTTGTCATATATGATAATGTATGACACTTTGTCATAGAATATAATGTATGACACTTTGTCATATAAGATAATGTATGACACTTTGTCATATATGATATTGTATGACACTTTGTCATATATGATAATGTATGGCACTTTGTCATAGATAGATAATGTCATGACACTTTGTCATATATGATATTGTATGACACTTTGTCATATATGATAATGTATGACACTTTGTCATAGATGATAATGTATGACACTTTGTCATAGAAGATAATGTATGACACTTTGTTATAGAAGATAATGTGTCCTGTTCTCATTCATTATGTGTTGATATATATATCATAAAATCAAGACACAAATAAGGTTAAGTAAAGCACGCTCCATATCACTAGAAATAAAGCAAGCTTCATATCACTAGAAATAAAGCAAGCTTCATATCACTAGAAATAAAGCAAGCTTCATATCACTAGAAATAAAGCAAGCTTCATATCACTAGAAATAAAGCAAACTTCATATCACTAAAGCACGCTCCATATCACTAGAAATAAAGCAAGCTTCATATCACTAGAAAATAAGCAAGCTTCATATCACTAGAAATAAAGAAGCTCCATATCACTAGAAAATAAAGCAAGCTTCATATCACTAGAAATAAACAAGCTTCATATCACTAGAAATAAAGCAAGCTTCATATCCCTAGAAATAAAGCAAGCTTCATATCACTAGAAGTAAAGCAAGCTTCATATCACTAGAAATAAAGCAAGTTCCATATCACTAGAAATAAAGCAAGCTTCATATCCTATAAATAAAGCAAATTCCATATCTAGAAATAAAGCAAGTACGATGTCACTAGAAGTAAAGCTTCATATCACTAGAAATAAAGCAAGTCGATATCAATAGAAATAAAGCAAGCTTCGATATCACTACAAATAAAAGCAAGCTCGATATCACTAGAAGTAAACAAGCTCGATATCACTAAAAGTAAAGCAAGCTCGATATCACTAGAAGTAAAACAAGCTCGATATCACTAGAAGTAAAGCAAGCTCAATATCAATTGATAAAAGCAAACTCCCATATCATAAGTAAAGCAAGCTCCATATCAATAGAAGTAAAGCAAGCTCGATACACTACAAGTAAAGCAAGCTCCATATCACTAGAAGTAAAGCAAGCTCCATATCACTAGTAAAGCAAGCTTCGATATCACTAGAAGTAAAGCAAATTCCATATCACTTGAAGTAAAGCAAGCTCCATATCACACAAGTAAAGCAAGCTCCATATCATTTGCAAGCTCGATATCAATTGAAGTAAAGCAAGCTCCATACATCAATTGAAGTAAAGCAAGCTCCATATCACTACAAGTAAAACAAGCTCCATATCAATTGAAGTAAAGCAAGCTCGGATCCAATACTATTTGGAAGAAAACAAGCTCCATATCACTAGAAGTAAAGCAAGCTCCATATCAATTGAAGTAAAACAAGTTCCATATCACTGGAAGTAAAGCAAACTCCATATCAATTGAAGTAAAGCAAGGTCCATATCAATTTGAAGTAAAACAAGCTCCATATCAATTAAAGTAAAGCAAGCTCCATATCAATTGAAGTAAAGCAAGCTCCATATCAATTAAAGTAAAAGCAAGCTCCATATCATTTGAAGTAAAACAAGCTCCATATCATTTGAAGTAAAAGCAAGCTCGATATCAATTGAAGTAAAGCAAGCTCCATATCAATTTGAAGTAAAACAAGCTCCATATCACTGGAAGTAAAGCAAACTCCATATCAATAGAAGTAAAGCAAACTCCATATCAATTGAAAGTAAAGCAAACTCCATATCAATTAATAAAGCAAACTCCATATCAATAGAAGTAAAGCAAACTCCATATCAATTAAAGTAAAGCAAACTCCATATCAATAGAAGTAAAGCAAACTCCATATCAATTAAAGTAAAGCA
This sequence comes from Doris montereyensis, assembly GCA_037039925.1. Classification (NCBI taxonomy): domain Eukaryota; kingdom Metazoa; phylum Mollusca; class Gastropoda; order Nudibranchia; family Dorididae; genus Doris; species Doris montereyensis. The sequence continues at coordinate 143,290 of JAXRKP010001163.1, forward strand.
AGCTCCATATCAATTGAAGTAAAGCAAGCTCCATATCAATTAAAGTAAAAAACTCCATATCAATAAGCTCCATATCAATTAAAGTAAAGCAAACTCCATATCAATTAAAGTAAAGCAAACTCCATATCAATATAAAGTAAAGCAAACTCCATATCAAAGTAAAGCAAACTCCATATCAATTAAAGTAAAAAACTCCATATCAATTAAAGTAAAGCAAACTCCATATCAATAGAAGTAAAGCAAGCTCCATATCAATTAAAGTAAAGCAAACTCCATATCACTTGAAGTAAAAACAAGCTCCATATCAATTAAAGTAAAGCAAGCTCGATATCAATTGAAGTAAAGCAAGCTCCATATCATTCGAAGTAAAACAAGATCCATATCATTTGGAGTTGATCGTATAGTAATCACGAGTCGAATCCAGATTTTTTCTAGACTTTTGACATGATGTGATAGTTTCTCACACCGTGTTTTACTTTAGCGAGCTTGAAGCATGATATATTTACATTTTTTTTTATCAACCTTGATCATGCATTTTAAGGTGCAAAAAATTCCCCTCAATGTCATTACAGTGTTCATCCTGCTTTCTATAGGGTGGAGTCAAATAGGCGGTAATATAGGGTGGAGTCAAATAGGCGGTAATATAGGGTGGAATCAAATAGGCGGTAATATAGGGTGGAATCAAATAGGCGGTAATATAGGGTGGAGTCAAATAGGCGGTAATATAGGGTGGGAGTCAAATAGGCGGTAATATGGAGTCAAATGGGTAATATAGGGTGGAGTCAAATAGGCGGTAATATAGGGTGGAGTCAAATAGGCGGTAATATGGAGTCAAATAGGCGGTAATATAGGGTGGAGTCAAATAGGCAGTAATATAGGGTGGAATAGTCGTCAAACGCAGGTGTTTTACCTTCAATCTAGTGCTTCCGCCCTAATGCACCTGTGTGTCTTTTGCAGTCAACGTCCGAGGCGGTAATAGGATTTGAACCCGTCAAATAGTCCCAGTAAGCCTTAGCATTGAACGTCGACGCCAATCAGGCGGCCATATGAGGGTCAAGTCAAATAGGTGGTAATTATCAAGGTGGAGTCAAATCAAGGTCGATGCCATATCAAGGTCAAGTCAAATCATGGCGACGACCACTTATCAAGGTCGACGCCACTTATCAAGGTCAACGCCACTTATCATGGTCGACCCACAATCTAGTGTTCCGCCCTTATCACCTGTCGACGCCACTTTCAAAGAATCAACGCCACGACCAAGGCCTTGATAGGATTTGAACCCGCCATCATTAGTCAAGGTCGACGCCACTTATCAAGTTCGACGCCACTTATCAAGGTCAACGCCACTTATCATGGTCGACACCACTTATCAAGGTCGACGCCACTTATCAAGGCCGACGCCACTTATCAAGGTCGATGCCACTTATCAAGGTCAACGCCACTTATCAAAGGTCGACGCCACTCATCATGGTCGACGCCACTTATCAAGGTCAACGCCACTTATCATGGTCGACGCCACTTATCAAGGTCGACGCCACTTATCAAGGTCGACGCCACTTATCAAGGTCGACGCCACTTATCATGGTCAACGCCACTTATCAAGGCCGATGCCACCCATCATGGTCGACGCCACTTATCAAGGTCGACGCCACTTATCATGGTCGACGTCACTTATCAAGGTCGACGCCACTTATCAAGGTCAACGCCACTTATCAAGGTCGACGCCACTTATCAAGGTCAACACCACTTATCATGGTCGACGCCACTCATCATGGTCGACGCCACCATCATGGTCGACGCCACTGATCAAGGCCGATGCCACTCATCATGGTCGAAGTCACTTATCACGGTCGAAGTCATTTATTAAAGGTCGACGCCACTTATCAAGGTCGACGCCACTTATCAAGGTCGAAGTCACGTATCACGGTTGACGCCACTTATCATGGTCGACGCCATTTGTCAAAGTCGAAGTCACTTATTAAGGTCGACGCCACGTATCACGGTTGACGCCACTTATCATGGTCGACGCCACTTATCATGGTCGACGCCACTTATCATGGTCGAAGTCACTTATCAAGGTCGACGCCACTTATCATGGTCGAAGTCACTTATCAAGGTCGACGCCACTTATCATGGTCGAAGTCACTTATCAAGGTCGAAGTCACTGATCAAGGTCGAAGTCATTTATTGGGACTAAGTCACTTATCAAGGTTGACGCCACTTATCAAGGTCGAAGTCACTTATCAAGGTCGACGCCATTTATCAAGGACGAAGTCACTTATGAAGATCTACGCCACTTATCATGGTCGACGCCACTTATCAAGAACGAAGTCACTTATCAAGATCGACGCATCTTATTGGGTCGAAATCACTTATCAAGGTCGACGCCACTTATCAAGGTCGAAGCAACTTAGCAACGTCGACGCCATTTATCAAAGTAGACGCAACTTATCCAGTTCGAAGTCACTTATCAAGTTCGAAGTCATTTATCAAGGTCGAGTCACTTATCAAGGTCGAAGTCACTTATCAAGGTCGAAGACACTTATCAAGGTTGAAGTCACTTATCAAGGTCGAAGTCAATTATCAAGGTCGACGTCACTCGTAAGTTCGAAGTCACGTATCAAGGTCAAAGTCAATCAAGTCAATTCGATGCCACTTATCAAGGTCAAGTCACAAGGTCGACGTCACTTATCAAGTTCGAAGTCACTTATCAACGTCGACGTCACTTATCAAGTTCGAAGTCATTTATTAAAATAGACGCAACTTGTCAAGGTCGCCACTTATCAAGGTCGACGTCAGTCGACATATCAAGGTCGACGTCACTTATCAAGGTCGACGTCACTTATCAAGGTCGAAGCATCAAGGTCGACTTCAACGTCTTATCACGACTTGAGTTATTTATCGAAGTTCGACGTCAGTCATTTATTAAACGTCACTTAACAAGGTCGACGTCACTTAACAAGGTCGACAAGGTCAACGTCACTTATCAAGGTCGACGTCTTGGCTTATCAAGGTCGACGTCACCCATTAAGGACGAAGCCGCTTATCAAGGTCGACGTCACCATTAGAGTCAGCCGGTTATAAGGACCTATTGCGAAGGCACTTATCAAGGTCGACGTCACTTAACACGAAGCCGCTTTATCAATTCGACGTCACTTAACAAGGTCGACGTCACTTAACAAGGTCGACATCACGTATCAAGGTCAACGTCACTTATCAAGGTCGACGTCACTTAACAAGGTCGGTGTCACGTATCAAGGTCAACGTCACTTATCAAGGTCGACGTCCTTAATGGTCGACGTCATTAAATGTTATCAAGGTCGGTGTCCATTTGATCAAGGTCGACGTCACTTATCAAGGTGTTTCACGACGTCACTTATCAAGTTGACGTCAATTAACAAGATCGATGTTACTTATCAATGTCGACGTCACTTAACAAGGTGGACTTTACTTATCAAGGTCGACGTTAATTAGTGGAAATGGTCGAATTCAGTTATTAATATCAGCATTACTTAGCAAGGTCGACTTGAGTTATCAATGTCTAATTTTTAGCAAGGTCGAATTCGTTATCAATGTCTACATTACTTTAGCAAGGTCGACTTCAGTTATCAATGTCTACATTACTTAGCAAGGTCGACTTCAGTTATCAAGGTCTACATTACTTAGCAACGTCGACTTCAGTTATCAAGGTCTACAGTACTTGGCAAGGTCGACTTCAGTTATCAATGTCTACATTACTTAGCATTTTCGACTTCAGATTCAACTAAATAATCGAAACCATTTACCAGCCATGTTTTTTTCAGATTTCATTTCAGAGCAAGAAAATATCTGCAACCGGCTATGTCAATCGATGACATTAGAGTCAGCCGGTCCAACTTGCAATCCACCTATCAACAAGCGCAGTAAATATTTTGGTTATATTATTGTATCTATTATGTGCAGTAAATTCATGGTCATATTATTATACGAATTATGTTCATTCAGAATTTAAACAATTGCATATTTGTTTGGGAAAAATAATTTCTATAACATTTATATAGTGACAATTCCTGGAGTTTTATTCTCAATCGCTATGATATCAAACCCGACTTTTGAATAACATTGTATGGGATTACGACATCACAAATTATGTTAACGTAGATTTGATGATTTAATACAATCAATTGATCCAACATGCTATGAATGTCTGTCTATTTTGACGGTGATTTTACAATCAGTTGGTTTTTAATTGTTATGAATTCATCAGATCTCTTATGCGTCCATTTGTTAATTTTGTATTGTCCGACAAGCCATGAATTCTAATTATTTAGTTTATGATTAATGCAACCAGTTGATATTTATAATTCAGACTTAAAATGTGAATACACATGACATCATTAAATGTAAACGAATTATTTCTATGTTTGCTGCCAGACAAAAAACGTGGCCAAAGGAAGAACCTGAATCCTTGAACTTCCCTAGTTGTGATTTTAACAAAGATTTGTGTGGAGTGTTTCACAACAGCAATGATAGCAAACATCATGACTTTACGTTGACTGATGGAATGAATAATGATCCTATTTTGTGGAAATGGTAAAAGCAGTTGATCCGAAATATCAGGATTTTAAGTTGACTGATGGAATGAATAATGATCCTAATTTTTTGGTGGAAATGGTGAATAGCGTGTGGAAATATCAGATTTTAAGTTGACTGATGGAATGAATAATGATCCTAATTTTTGTGGAAATGGTAAATAGCGTGTGGAAATATCAGGATTTTTAAGTTGACTGATGGAATGAATAATGATGCTAACTTTTGTGGAAATGGTAAAATACAATCGTTTGGAAATATCAGGATTTTATGACTATTGTGAGTGAAACAATGATGCTAACTTTTGTAGAAATGGTAAACAACGTGATGTTAACTTTTGTGAAACGGTAAACAACGTGATGTTAACTTTTGTGGAAACAGTAAACAACGTGATGTTTAACTTTTGATCCGAAACGGTAAACAACGTGATGACTATTTTGTGGAAATCATTTAAACAACGTGATACATTTGACTTCATTTTGACCAGTTGATCCGACATGCTATGAATTCATGACTATTTTGAGTGATGATTTAATACAACCAGTTGATCCGACTTGCTATGAATTCATGACTATTTTGAGTGATGATTTAATATAAATGAGTTGATCCGACATGCTATGAATTCATGACTATTTTGAGTGATGATTTAATACAATCAGTTGATCCAACATGCTATGAATTCATGACTATTTTGAGTGATGATTTAATACAACCAGTTGATCCGACTTGCTATGAATTCATGACTATTTTGAGTGATGATTTAATATAATGAGTTGATCCGACATGCTATGAATTCATGACTATTTTGAGTGATGATTTAATACAATCGGTTGATCCAACATGCTATGAATTCATGACTATTTTGAGTGATGATTTAATACAACCAGTTGATCCAACATGCTATGAATTCATGACTATTTTGAGTGATGATTTAATAATAATCCGACATCATCCTATTTTGAGTGATGATTTAATACAATCAGTTGATCCGACATGCTATGAATTCATGACTATTTTGAGTGATGATTTAATACAATCAGTTGATCCGACATGCTATGAATTCATGACTATTTTGAGTGATGATTTAATACAATCAATCAATTGATCCAACATGATCTATGAATTCATGACTATTTTGAGTGATGATTTAATACAATCAGTTGATCCGACATGCTATGAATTCATGACTATTTTGAGTGATGATTTAATACAATCAGTTGATCCGACATGCTATGAATTCATGACTATTTTGAGGATGATTTAATACAACCAGTTGATCCGATATGCTATGAATTCATGACTATTTTGAGTGATGATTTAATAGTGACGTTGATCCGATCAGATTAAATTGTGAATTCATGACTATTTTGAGTGATGATTTAATACAATCAGTTGATCCGACATGCTATGAATTCAATTGACTATTTTGGATTTGTGATGATTTAATATAACCAGTTGATCCGACTTGCTATGAATTCATGACTATTTTGAGTGATGATTTAATAGTGAGTTGATCCGACATGCTATGAATTCATGACTATTTTGAGTGATGATTTAATACAACCAGTTGATCCGACATGCTATGAATTTATGACTATTTTGAGTGATGATTTAATACAATCAGTTGATCCGACTTGCTATGAATTCTGATGACTATTTTGAGTGATGATTTAATATTTGTCACGTTGATCCGACATGCTATGAATTCATGACTATTTTGAGTGATGATTTAATACAATCAGTTGATCCGACATGCTATGAATTAATGACTATTTTGAGTGATGATTTAATACAATCAATTGATCCAACATGCTATGAATTCATGACTATTTTGAGTGATGATTTAATACAATCAGTTGATCCGACATGCTTATGAATTATGACTATTTTGAGTGATGATTTAATACAATCAGTTGATCCGACATGCTATGAATTCATGACTATTTTGAGTGATGATTTAATATAACCAGTTGATCCGACTTGCTATGAATTCATGACTATTTTGAGTGATGATTTAAATAGTGAGTTGATCCAACATGCTATGAATTCATGATCATTTTGAGTGATGATTTAATACAATCAGTTGATCCAACATGATATGAATTTACAATCAGTTGATCCGACATGCTATGAATTCATGACTATTTTGAGTGATGATTTAATACAGTCAGTTGATCCGACATGCTATGAATTCATGACTATTTTGGGTGATGATTTAATACAATCAGTTGATCCGACATGCTAAATTCATGACTATTTTGAGTGATGATTTAATACAATCAGTTGATCAACATGCTATGAATTCATGACTATTTTGAGTGATGATTTAATACAATCAGTTGATCCGACATGCTATGAATTCATGACTATTTTGAGTGATGATTTAATACAATCGGTTGATCCGACATGCTATGAATTCATGACTATTTTGGAGTGATGATTTAATACAATCAGTTGATCCAACATGCTATGAATTCATGACTATTTTGAGTGATGATTTAATGCAATCAGTTGATCCAACATGCTATGAATTCATGACTATTTTGAGGATGATTTAATACAATCAGTTGATCTGACATGCTATGAATTCATGACTATTTTGAGTGATGATTTAATACAATCAGTTGATCCGACATGCTATGAATTCATGACTATTTTGAGTGATGATTTAATACAATCAGTTGATCCGACATGCTATGAATTCATGACTATTTTGGAGTCTAATGATTTAATAATTTAGTCAGTTGATCCGACATGCTATGAATTCATGACTATTTTGAGTGATGATTTAATAGTGAGTTGATCCGACATGCTATGAATTCATGACTATTTTGAAGGATGATTTAATACAATCAGATGATCCGACATGCTATGAATTCATGACTATTTTGAGTGATGATTTAATACAATCAGTTGATCCGACATTTAGCTTTGAATTCATGACTATTTTTACAGTGATGATTTAATACAGTCAGTTGATCCGACATGCTATGAATTCATGACTATTTTGGAGTGATGATTTAATAGTGAGTTGATCCGGAGATGCTATGAATTCACATCTATTTTGAGTGATGATTTAATACAGTCAGTTGATCTGATATGCTATGAATTCAAAACTTTTATTTTCGCTGCTGGGCCTATTTGAATTATTTCTGGAGCTTACCAAAAAATCTACATTTACGGGGATGGGAGGCAGCGGCGTCTGGAGTGAAAATGAACTCTATTGTCATTATCAATTTGACTTGAATATTATTTGTGACGTGGTATGCTAATCAGATTAAATTGTGGTTATATTTAGGTATTTGTGACGTGGTATGCTGATCAGATTAAATTGTTATATTTATATTTTGGGTATTTGTGACGTGGTATGCTGATCAGATTAAATTGTGGTTATATTTAGGTATTTGTGACGTGGTATGCTGATTAGATTGAATTTGTGGTTATATTTAGGTATTTGTGACGTGGTATGCTGATTAGATTAAGATTAAATTGTGGTTATATTTAGATATTTGTGACGTGGTATGCTGATCAGATTAAATTGTGGTTATATTTAGGTATTTGTGACGTGGTATGCTGATCAGATTAAATTGTGGTTATAGGTATTTAGGACGTTTGTGACGTGGTATGCTGATCGGATCAAATTGTGGTTATATTTAGGTATTTGTGACGTGGTATGTCCCACCAGATTAAATGGTATGCTGATGAGATCAAATTGTGGTTATATTTAGGTATTTGTGACGTGGTATGCTGATCAGATCAAATTGCGGTTTATATTTTGTGATTATGTTTAATCATTCAAAAATATTAAACAAAAAGTGAAATTTTCA
>JAXRKP010001164.1:0-27500 GCA_037039925.1 Doris montereyensis
CAGGTCTTTCTTAGATAGCATGGACTAGAAATAAACAATTTTAAAAAGAAAGATTTGCTGTGTAGGTTGCTAGTTCAAGCATAACATCAGAAAATTATTTCAAAACTGGCCGCTGGCTGTGTGTCCCGCATTCGAATCCTAACATTAACCACCATGTGTGTCAGGCTAAGGTCATATCCAGAAAGTGATTACAATTATGTATTATCATTCATCTGTTCCGCTTCATAGGTATAGAAATCGGGAACGCTCCGGTTCTATGAGCCATAGAGCCTAACGCCCTTGCTTGAACTATAACTTGTTCTTACTTAAATTGGTGTGGATTAAAATATCCTATGTCTTGTTTCCTTTGTTGCAGCAACCACCGGAAGGATGCCCAGATGCCACTATGGCACCTATTTCACCATCGGGGTCCTCATATACGGGATGATAATATCTTCTTCTTTGGCAGACAATCTGAGGGTAACACGACTAGAATTTTGTTTAAATTTTAATATTAAAATCTAAATGAACAACAGTGTATTAGATAGAACCGAACCCCCCCCCCTCCCCCACTTCCGCCTCTCCATATTATTCGATTAAATAAAAAGGTGATGCAATGCGCATTATATACTCAAAGTAATAATAGTTATCATGTAATATAATATGATACAGTAGCATCGTTGGTCGAGCGGTTAAGCTGCCGGATGGGATCATAAGGTCCCGGGTTCGAATCTTAGCAAAAAGCTATATCCGCCGGTGTGTTCCATGGGAAATACACTTAGCCCGCATTTCTCGCATTCTCCTAGCCAGATGCAAATGGTACAGGCATGAGCTTGGGGGGGGAGAGAGGGAACCTGTGTCAGACTAGCATCCTGGTCAGATGTGATTGTTATCACCTGTTCCGCTTCATGCTACTCGAAACCGGGATAAGATCCGGATCTATGGGCCATAACGGCCTTGAAAGAACTTCACTATATGATATATATATATATATACATCTCATCTTCTCTCTCATCCACTCGTATCTGTTTCATGCCATGTGGCACATAAGGTTTTGACACTCAGATTGTCTCCATTCCTCTTTGTCACCTGCTGCAGTCCTTTAATTCCAGGTCTTCCTTGTTCTTTCCACCTTCTCCACTGTTCTCTCCACTGTTCTTCTCCACTGTTCTCCTCACTGTTCTTCTCCACTGTTTTTCTCCACTGTTTTTCTCCACTGTTTTCTCCTTTCTTCTCCACTGTTCTTCTCCACTGTTTTTCTCCACTGTTTTTTCTCCACTGTTCTTCTCCACTGTTCTTCTCCACTGTTTTTCTGTTTTTCTCCACTGTTTTCTCCACTGTTTTTTCTCCACTGTTCTTTTTTTCCACTGTTCTTCTCCACTGTTTTTCTCCACTGTTTTCTCCACTGTTTTTCTCCACTGTTTTTCTCCACTGTTCTTCTGTTCCACTGTTCTCCTCCACTGTTCTTCTCCCTTTGTTCTCGATCGTCCAGTTTTTTCTTTCTATTCCTTCTGATGTCCAGGTTAGTGTGTGATATGTTTACAGTCGTTCTCTTGGTCTTGTCGTAATAGTAGGTATCCTATACATTTCCATTTTCGAGATCATATTCCTTCACTTAACATTTCCATTCTGACATTTCTCTTTATTGCCATTATATTTTCCTTATTTGTCTTAGACATTTCTAATATTTCTCTGTTGGTTATCTTTCTTGTAATAATATTTTACTTATTTGTCATAGAAATGTCTACTATTTCTCTGTTAGTTACTCTTTCTTGCAATCATATTTTCCATATTTGTCATAGAAATTTCTAATAGTTCTCTGTTAGTTACTCTTTCTTGCCATCATATTTTCCTTATTTGTCATAGAAATTTATAATATTTCTCTGTTAGTTACTCTTTCTTGCAATCATATTATACTTATTTGTCATAGACATTCGCTGTTGAATGTCCCAGTGTTGCAATCATGTTGTTTGTTTATCTTCCTTGTTTGCACCCGTAAAGCAATAAGGTTTTGTACAGGGCTTTATAAGGCTTTGTATAAGGCTTTTATATGTTTTGTACAGGGCATTATATAAGGCTTTGTATAAGGCTTTGTATAAGGCTTTGTACAGGTCATTATATAAGGCTTTGTATAAGGCTTTTGTATAAGGCTTTGTATAAGGTCTTTATATAAGGCTTTGTATAAGGCTTTGTATAGAGTTCTGTACAAGGCTTTGTAGGGTTCTGTATAAGGCTTTGTATAAGGCTTTGTATAGGGTTCTGTATAAGGCTTTGTGTAGGGTTCTGTATAAGGCTTTGTATAGGGTTCTGTATAAGGCTTTGTATAGGGTTCTGTATAAGGCTTTGTATAGGGTTCTGTATAAGGCTTTGTATAGGGTTCTGTATAAGGCTTTGTATAGGTTCTGTATAAGGCTTGTATAAGGCTTTGTATAGGGTTCTGTATAAGGCTTTGTATAGGGTTTGTATAAGGCTTTGTATAAGGTTCTGTATAAGGCTTTGTACAGGGCTTTGTATAAGGCTTTGAATAAGGCTTTGTACAGGGCTTTGTATAGGGTTTTGTATAAGGCTTTGTATAAGGCTTTGTACAGGGCTTTGTATAAGGCTTTGTATAAGGCTTTGTATAAGGCTTTGTATAAGGCTTTGTATAAGGCTTTGTTAAGGCTTATATAAGGCTTTGTACAGGGCTTTGTATAAGGCTTTGTATAAGGCTTTGTATAAGGCTTTGTATAATGCTTTGTATTAGGCTTTGTATAAGGCTTTGTACAGGGCTTTGTATAGGGTTTGAATAAGGCTTTGTATAAGGCTTTGTATAGGGCTTTGTATAAGGTTTTATAGGGCTGTATATAGGGTTTGTATAAGGCTTTGTATAAGGCTTTGTATAGGGCTTTATATAAGGTTTTTATAGGGCTTATATAGGGTTTTGTATAAGGCTTTGTATATGGCTTTGTATAAGGCTTTGTATAGGCTTTGTATAAGGTTTTGTTAGGCTTTGTATAAGGCTTTGTACAGGTTTTGTATAAGGCTTTGTATAAGGTTTTGTACAGGGCTTTGTATAGGTTTTGTATAGGGTTTGTATAGGGTTTGTATAAGGCTTTGTATAAAGGTTTTGTACAGGGCTTTGTATAGGGTTTTTTGTAGGGCTTTTGTATAAGGCTTTGTATAGGGCTTTGTATAAGGTTTGTATAGAGGGCTGTGTATAGGGTTTTTTGTATAGGGCTTTGTATTGGGTTTTGTATAGGGCTTTGTATAGGGTTTTGTATAGGGCTGTGTATAGGGTTTTGTATAGGGCTTTTGTATTGGGTTTTGTATAGGGCTTTGTATAGGGTTTGTATAGGGCTTTGTATAAGGTTGTGTATAGGGCTTTGTATAGGGTTTTGTATAGGGCTTTCTATAATGTTTTGTATAGGGCTTCGTATAGGGTTTTGTCTCTAATTTGATGTAATTTCATTTCCATATTTTATAGAGTCGTGTGAATGTATTCTTTGCTTTACTATTTCTGGTTGCTTTTTTGTTGTTGTTTGTGTGGTCTATGCCACCTTTCTCCTTAGACATTGTACCTCCTGTAAACAAATTTCGCTACTTCCTTTATTTTTCTATTTCCAATTTGGATTCTTTCTTTTTTTGTGTGTCTAGTATTCATCCTTTTCATTTTGATTTATGCTTTATGAATGAATTGTTAGCCCAATGTTATTAGTTAATCCACTCGTTTTAACATATAATACACGTATAATTATCTTTAAGTTTAAGATAGTGTTCCTTTTTTTCTCATAAGTTCAAATTATGTCTATGGTAAATATCATATTATGAATCACTGTATATCACACTATAGCTTTACGTATCAGTGATTTGTGATTATTCATGAATCGTGTTTGTTTGTTAGTTTGGTTTTTAGTGTGTTTGTTTGTTAGTTTGTTTGTTACTTTGCTTTAGAAATTCCCATTTGCATTTGCATAATTTTGACAATTTTCACCATTTACTAGATTACATATTTGAATTAGAGACATATAATATGAGAACAATACATATCAGGAATAATAGGCCAGAAAGTTAAACATTTCACAATAGGAATAATAGGCCAGGAAGATAAACATTTCACAATAGGAATAATAGGCCAGGAAGTTAAAATTTCACAATAGGAATAATAGGCCAGGAAGGTAAATATTTCACAGTAGGAATAATAGGCCAGGAAGGTAAACATTTCACATTAGGAATAATAGGCCAGGAAGGTAAATATTTCACAGTAGGAATAATAGGCCAGGAAGTTAAACATTTCCATTGCGAATGGTAGGCAAAGAAGGTAAACATTTCACACTGGGAATGATAGACCAGGAAGGTAAACATTTCACATTGGCAATAATAGGCCAGGAAGGTAAACATTTCAGTGTACGAATGATAGGCCAGCAGGGTAAATATTTCACATTGCGAGTGATGCATCAGAAGGTACTGAATTTTACATTGGAAATGATAGGCCAGAAGGTAAACATTTCACTTTGGGAATGATAGGCCAGGACGGCAAAACATTTCTCATTGGGAATAATAGGCCAGGGAAGGTAAACATTTCAGTGTACGAATGATAGGCCAGGGCGGTAAAAAGATTTCTCATTGGGAATAATAGGCCAGGAAGGTAAACATTTCACAGTAGGAATAATAGGCCAGGAAATTAAACATTTCACGTTGGGAATAATAGGTCGGAAGGTAAACATTTCACATTGGGAATAATAGCTAGAAGGTAAAACATTTCACATTAGGAATAATAGGCCAGGAAATTAAACATTTCAATTGGGAAATAATAGGTCAGGGAAGGTAAACATTTCACATTGGGAATGATAGACCAGGAAGGTAAACATTTCACATTGGAAATAATAGGCCAGGAGGTAAACATTTCCATTGGGAATAATAGACCAGAAGGTAAACATTTCACATTGGGAATGATAGACCAGGAAGGTAAACATTTCACATTGGGAATGATAGACCAGGAAGGTAAACATTTCACATTGGGAATGATAGAGCAGGAAGGTAAACATTTCACATTGAGAATAATGGGCCAAGAAGGTAAACATTTCCCATTGGGAATGAGAGGCCAGGAAGGTAAAAATTTCACATTGGGAATGATAGGTAGGAAGGTAAACATTTCACAGGAGAAATAATAGGCCAGGAAGGCCGTATGAATGGAAAGGTAAACATTTCACCGTATGAATGATAGGCTAGGAAGGTAAACATTTCAGTGTACGAATGATAGGCCAGCAAGGTAAAACATTTCACATTGAGAATGATAGGCCAGGAAGGTAAACATTTCACCGTATAAATGATAGGCCAGGAAGGTAAATATTTCAAGTGTACGAATGATAGGCCAGCAAGGTAAAACATTTTACATTGGGAATGATAGCCAGGAAGGTAAACATTTTCACAGAAGAAATAATAGGCCATGAAGGTAAACATTTCACTGTGAATGATAGGCCAGGACGGTAAGCATTTCGTGTGAATGATAGGCCAGGAAGGTAAACATTTCACATTGAGAATTATAGGCCAGCAAGTATTTCACATTGAAATGATAGCCAGCAAGGTAAGCATTTCACATTGAGAATGATAAGCCAACAAGGTAAACATTTCATTGAGAATGAGAGACCAGCAAGGTAAAGATTTCACAGTGAGAATAATAAGCCAGGAAGGTAAACATTTCACATTAGGAATGTCGAATTGTTTTAAACAAATCAGAAATAATAGGGCCAAAGATTTAAACATTTCACACATTTGGAATGACAAATTGACCTAAACAATTCAGGAATAATAAATAAAAAAGTTTAACATTTCATATCAGTAATGAAGAATTGATCTATCAGTGAATGAACTTTCATGTGCAATTCAAATAGGAATGTCCCATTCAGAGTTTTTAAAAAGTTATTTATTATTTAAACACACTCCATCTATTTTGTAATCCCCTCCTCCACAACTATAACCAATTTTTGTTATTCCTGATATTGCAGATGATGTTTCGATCCTTAAAATCAAAGAGAATGAAGAGGAGGGCAAGCACATTCTGCTGCGACTTAATGAACTGCGTCCACCTGCAGTCAAAGCATTTGATGCCAATAACGCCAACAAAAACGTTCCACCAGATACAGGGGAAACCATCGACAACCCAGACCAACCGGATGTTGAAGAGGAACCGGACGTTGAAGAAGTACCGGATGTTGAAGAAGAACCGGATGTTGAAGAAGAACCGGAAGAACCAAAAGGTATAGGTCCTAAAATTAACCTTTTGGCCTTCCCCCAGAAGAAACCATTCCTGAAATAGTATTTTTTTAAAAGAAGAAAAAAAAAGAAAAGCGTTGCAAAACTTTAGTAAAAACCAGTCTTATGTTGTGGCAGTGGTAGCTGTATGTGGGGCCCACACCAACAGACCTACATACAAGAGATGAGAAAAAGCAAAAGAACGCAGTCAGCTTCATGACTAACAATTAAACGTACACTAAAGGGCATACAAAAACCATCATGAATCAATTCCAATGGATACCTTTAGAAGAAAAAGACCCAGATATAAAATATGTTTTTTTTCTTTATAGTTATAAACTGTCAAGTGTTATTCCATCCGATCAGCTTTAACTTAATACAGAAACTACCATATCAGGATGTCAAACGCTCATAGTTCCATCTTCAAACATTACCCTAGTACAGTAAAGTTGTGGAATGAACTGTAAATATAATTAAAACTCAACAGTTGCACTAAAGATGAAGACTTAAGAAACAGAAGGAAAGAGCTAACTATAGAATCGAAATTAGATTAACAGTTTGGGTTTAAATTCAAATATGCATGCTCACAATAATACTCAAGAATTGAGTTGGTCAGTCAGCTGGTTTAAAGGAGGGCGAGAAGAAGAAAACATAGAAGAAGAAGAAGACGTAAAAGAAGACGAAGAAAAAGAAGAAAAAAGAAAATATTTTTCTCTGATTTGATTTACACACATCCTCATTTAAGGTCATCTCGGGGATTTTTGGTGAGATTTTTAATTTTGTCCGGAGAGCCCTGGAAACAGACCTTTCACGTGCACAGAGCGTTGGGATATGCACATGAACCTCCTTTTTATCGTCTGTCTCCGATGGGACTAGGTGTCGATCCACCTGCCTGGACAAGCGGGTAGATTTTGCTCGAAAAAACGACATTTTTCAACCGCTTGCGGGGCTCTGGCCCACTAACTTTTGGTTGAGAGACACTTCCCTCTGGACTACAGAAAAAAAGGAAGGAGGATAAGGAGGAGAACAAAAAGAAGAAGAGTAAGAAAAGAAGAAGAAGAAGAAGAAGAAGAAGAAGAAGAAGAAGAAGAAGAAGAAGAAGAAGAAGAAGAAGAAGAAGAAGAAGAAGAAGAAGAAGAAGAAGAAGAAGAAGAAGAAGAAGAAGAAGAAGAAGAAGAAGAAGAAGAAGAAGAAGAAGAAGAAGAAGAAGAAAGAAGAAGAAGAAGAAGAAGAAGAAGAAGAAGAAGAAGAAGAAGAAGAAGAAGAAGAAGAAGAAGAAGAAGAAGAAGAAGAAGAAGAAGAAGAAGAAGAAGAAGAAGAAGAAGAAGAAGAAGAAGAAGAAGAAGAAGAAGAAGAAGAAGAAGAAGAAGAAGAAGAAGAAAGAAGAAGAAGAAGAAGAAGAAGAAAGAAGAAGAAGAAGAAGAAGAAGAAGAAGAAGAAGAAGAAGAAGAAGAAGAAGAAGAAGAAGAAGAAGAAGAAGAAGAAGAAGAAGAAGAAGAAGAAGAAGAAGAAGAGAGAAGAAGAAGAAGAAGAAGAAGAAGAAGAAGAAGAAGAAGAAGAAGAAGAAGAAGAAGAAGAAGAAGAAGAAGAAGAAGAAGAAGAAGAAGAAGAAGAAGAAGAAGAAGAAGAAGAAGAAGAAGAAGAAGAAGAAGAAGAACAACAACAACAAGAAGAAAGAAGAAGAAGAAGAAGAAGAAGAAGAAGAAGAAGAAGAAGAAGAAGAAGAAGAAGAAGAAGAAGAAGAAGAAGAAGAAGAAGAAGAAGAAGAAGAAGAAGAAGAAGAAGAAGAAGAAGAAGAAGAAGAAGAAGAAGAAGAAGAAGAAGAAGAAGAAGAAGAAGAAGAAGAGAAGAAGAAGAAGAAGAAGAAGAAGAAGAAGAAGAAGAAGAAGAAGAAGAAGAAGAAGAAGAAGAAGAAGAAGAAGAAGAAGAAGAAGAAGAAGAAGAAGAAGAAGAAGAAGAAGAAGAAGAAGAAGAAGAAGAAGAAGAAGAAGAAGAAGAAGAAGAAGAAGAAGAAGAAGAAGAAGAAGAAGAAGAAGAAGAAGAAGAAGAAGAAGAAGAAGAAGAACAACAACAACAACAACAACAACAACAACAACAACAACAACAAGAAGAAAGAAGAAGAAGAAGAAGAAGAAGAAGAAGAAGAAGAAGAAGAAGAAGAAGAAGAAGAAGAAGAAGAAGAAGAAGAAGAAGAAGAAGAAGAAGAAGAAGAAGAAGAAGAAGAAGAAGAAGAAGAAGAAGAAGAAGAAGAAGAAGAAGAAGAAGAAGAAGAAGAAGAAGAAGAAGAAGAAGAAGAAGAAGAAGAAGAAGAAGAAGAAGAAGAAGAAGAAGAAGAAGAAGAAGAAGAAGAAGAAGAAGAAGAAGAAGAAGAAGAAGAAGAAGAAGAAGAAGAAGAAGAAGAAGAAGAAGAAGAAGAAGAAGAAGAAGAAGAAGAAGAAGAAGAAGAAGAAGAAGAAGAAGAAGAAGAAGAAGAAGAAGAAGAAGAAGAAGAAGAAGAAGAAGAAGAAGAAGAAGAAGAAGAAGAAGAAGAAGAAGAAGAAGAAGAAGAAGAAGAAGAAGAAGAACAACAAGAAGAAGAAGAAGAAGAAGAAGAAAGAAGAAGAAGAAGAAGAAAGAAGAAGAAGAAGAAGAAGAGAAGAAGAAGAAGAAGAAGAAGAAGAAGAAGAAGAAGAAGAAGAAGAAGAAGAAGAAGAAGAAGAAGAAGAAGAAGAAGAAGAAGAAGAAGAAGAAGAAGAAGAAGAAGAAGAAGAAGAAGAAGAAGAAGAAGAAGAAGAAGAAGAAGAAGAAGAAGAAGAAGAAGAAGAGAAGAAGAAGAAGAAGAAGAAGAAGAAGAAGAAGAAGAAGAAGAAGAAGAAGAAGAAGAAGAAGAAGAAGAAGAAGAAGAAGAAGAAGAAGAAGAAGAAGAAGAAGAAGAAGAAGAAGAAGAAGAAGAAGAAGAAGAAGAAGAAGAAGAAGAAGAAGAAGAAGAAGAAGAAGAAGAAGAAGAAGAAGAAGAAGAAGAAGAAGAAGAAGAAGAAGAAGAAGAAGAAGAAGAAGAAGAAGAAGAAGAAGAAGAAGAAGAAGAAGAAGAAGAAGAAGAAGAAGAAGAAGAAGAAGAAGAAGAAGAAGAAGAAGAAGAAGAAGAAGAAGAAGAAGAAGAAGAAGAAGAAGAAGAAGAAGAAGAAGAAGAAGAAGAAGAAGAAGAAGAAGAAGAAGAAGAAGAAGAAGAAGAAGAAGAAGAAGAAGAAGAAGAAGAAGAAGAAGAAGAAGAAGAAGAAGAAGAAGAAGAAGAAGAAGAAGAAGAAGAAGAAGAAGAAGAAGAAGAAGAAGAAGAAGAAGAAGAAGAAGAAGAAGAAGAAGAAGAAGAAGAAGAAGAAGAAGAAGAAGAAGAAGAAGAAGAAGAAGAAGAAGAAGAAGAAGAAGAAGAAGAAGAAGAAGAAGAAGAAGAAGAAGAAGAAGAAGAAGAAGAAGAAGAAGAAGAAGAAGAAGAAGAAGAAGAAGAAGAAGAAGAAGAAGAAGAAGAAGAAGAAGAAGAAGAAGAAGAAGAAGAAGAAGAGAAGAAGAAGAAGAAGAAGAAGAAGAAGAAGAAGAAGAAGAAGAAGAAGAAGAAGAAGAAGAAGAAGAAGAAGAAGAAGAAGAAGAAGAAGAAGAAGAAGAAGAAGAAGAAGAAGAAGAATATTGCTGTCTTCAGTTTTGCTGCCTCCAAATTAGCACAACCCCTCGCATAACCTGTTTTTATTTCATGACCTACCTATGACTTATGGCCCGTCTGCTGAAGTGTTGTCCTGACGGACCTCCTTTATCGTCTGTCTTCCCGGTGAGACGAAGGGTCGGTCCACCTCGGACATGGGGACAGGTTTACTGGGTCGAACCCACGACCTTTAGGTTGAGAGGACAACAAGTTGCCTCTGGACTACCGAGTCGCCCCCACCCCCACCCATGCATGTACTAGCTCGTTTCAGTAACAGTTTTGCCCAGGTTAAGCTATTACTTTATGAATAATAAGTCTTGATTAATCTTTGCTACGCCCTCGGTTTAAAAGATAGATACCACTCATAGGTTTTCTGCTATAATGTTATCGAGGTGGTGTAGCTAAAGCATAATGTTACGAGTTTGTAATCACCTGATGTTGGTTTAGACTCCACGTCTACTTACAGATGGAGTGTTGTTAGGAAATGTACTTTACTCTAAATGTGCTGTTAGAAATGTACCTGCAGTCCGGTATGCTCCATGAGTGAGAACGATTTTGTATGAAATAGCCTACTGGGGGGATAAATGATGTAGTCGATAAAACTGCACGTGTGCATGGGTATGGCGAAAACGCATTGTTGAATTATGGTGAAATCCATGAAGAAGGTCATATTCAACAAAACGGGTATTTTCGCCATTATTGACAAGCTAATTTCTATTATTTTGGTCATGGCAGATCTACCTGATTTACCCTTGCAATTATATAACGTACAATGTTGTCTTTTCACGGTAGCTCTGATTTGTTTTCAACCAGTACTGGACGACTTCCATTTTCATATTGTTTTTTAGATAAAACATCTTTATGCAATATATATATGATCATATTACATTATATGCACTAGTGACATCATAGAACAGTGCACGGCATGACAAATACAACGTTATGTAAAGTTTATAGACTTTGAGAAGGCATTGGACAGCGCTTGAGAAGAGCTTATGGCAAATGTTACCAATGTACGGGACCCCTCGGGACAAATCACTTACAAGGTGGAAAAGACAACAACAGTTTTGAAGTTAAAACAGGGTGAGACAAGGCTGTACAATGCCAAGGGTCCTTTTTCAGTTCTACTATCGATTGGATCGATGGAAAAGAGAGAGACATCTAGAAAGAAATGTCAGGAAAATAATAATGATCTGTTTTGAGCGAGATAAATATATGTTTTCAGTAGATAATCATGAAAGATGACTGCCATAGTCGGGCACACATTGTCACCATCCTTGGACCCTGGTGATGCAGGTCTAGATCTAGCAGACGAGGCGGATTTTGTTGTTGCTATGGAGTGGCTTCTGGAAACAAGAATTTAAAATTGTTAACGAAATAATGCAAAACTTAATTAATTAATTAGTTATCATAAAACACCTGTCATTGTCTTAAAGGACAAAAGGTACATATATAGGTGTTTTGAAACTTTTTTCAGAAAATTGAGCTCAATAGGTTGAGAAATAAGGACGCTAGGTGGATCTTGTTTTGGACATATATATATAAAGCTGATTTTCCAATTTTGAGCGCTATAAAGTCAAGCGCTACTGCACACATGATCACGATATTTTGCATACAAGTTTTCAAATAGCCTGCTTTAGGTTCTTAGGAATGAACTATTGGATCAAATCAGTATTTGTATTGATTGAAAAAAGACAGTTTGCCTGCGATCGAGTGAAACATCTCATTGTTACCAGATCTAATCCATCGAATTACGGTCAGTAATACTTCGTTCGCATTACCTCAGTATCGAGTACTGATTCGACGAGAATACCGTACTCTGTATTACCCATACCCTATACAACGATTTATGAGTTTACTGTCGTCAAATTTCGAGATACCCACTTTGATTATAAAGAGAAATCATAATCCGCGATTATCTCCAGGCATTCTTGTTAATGTATATAGGATTAGATTATCATTATCATTTTTTATTATCTGTTGCTATCGTTTCGATGCATTGCTCCAGAGCCAATACCCGTCTTCCCTGTCAAGGACAAAGTACACAAAGTGGTCATCGTGACCTACATGCGCAGTGGCTCCTCCCTCACCGGGGATATCATTCAACAACACCCGGATGTCTTCTACGTGTACGAACCACTCTGGCAAACTCAGCACAATTACCTGGATGGAAAACCAACGGTCTACCTCAATGGAACCACCGTAAAGTAAGATTGCAATATTATGACTTACTTTATAGGTTGTGAATATGTCATATATATATATATATATATATATATATCATGTATATTATGTTATGTCTGTATGTGTGTGTGTCTCCTTATGTAAGTGAAAAATAATGAATGTAAACAATTACATAGAGCCTGATTGAAATGGATTTATTTATACTAAGTTAAACAAGCAATACAAATTGCAGTAGTTACGACACTCCTCCAGGTATTTCTATCCTGGATTAAAATTTGTTGAAGACTCTCCGTGCAAAATCTGGCAAGAAACTATGAAGTATCATCCTCCGTATAACAGGCCACACTGAATTGTGATGCGATGCCTCGTCAGCAGGGAATACATCCTTTCAAAGACAGCATGGAATACATCCTTTCAAAGACAGCATGGAATACATCCTTTCAAAGACAGCATGGAATACATCCTTTCAAAGACAGCATGGAATACATCCTTTCAAAGACAGCATGGAATACATCGTTTCCAAGACAGCATGGAATACATCGTTTCCAAGACAGCATGGAATACATCGTTTCCAAGACAGCATGGAATACATCCTTTCAAAGACAGCATGGAATACATCCTTTCAAAGACAGCATGGAATACATCGTTTCAAAGACAGCTTGGAATACATCGTTTCCAAGACAGCATGGAATACATCCTTTCAAAGACAGCATGGAATACATCGTTTCCAAGACAGCATGGAATACATCGTTTCCAAGACAGCATGGAATACATCGTTTCCAAGACAGCATGGAATACATCCTTTCAAAGACAGCATGGAATACATCCTTTCAAAGACAGCATGGAATACATCGTTTCCAACACAGCATGGAATACATCGTTTCAAAGACAGCATGGAATACATCGTTTCCAAGACAGTATGGAATACATCCTTTCAAAAACAGCATGGAATACATCGTTTCCAAGACAGCATGGAATACATCGTTTCCAAGACAGTATGAAATACATCCTTTCAAAGACAGCATGGAATACATCGTTTCCAAGACAGTATGAAATACATCGTTTCCAAGACAGCATGGAATACATCGTTTCCAAGACAGCATGGAATACATCCTTTCAAAGACAGTATGGAATACATCGTTTCCAAGACAGCATGGAATACATCCTTTCCAAGACAGTATGGAATACATCGTTTCAAAGACAGCATGGAATACATCGTTTCCAAGACAGTATGGAATACATCCTTTCAAAGACAGCATGGAATACATCGTTTCCAAGACAGCATAGAATACATCGTTTCCAAGACAGTATGAAATACATCCTTTCAAAGACAGCATGGAATACATCGCTTCCAAGACAGTATGAAATACATCGTTTCCAAGACAGCATGGAATACATCGTTTCCAAGACAGCATGGAATACATCCTTTCAAAGACAGTATGGAATACATCGTTTCCAAGACAGCATGGAATACATCCTTTCCAAGACAGTATGGAATACATCCTTTCAAAGACAGTATGAAATACATCGTTTCCAAGACAGTATGGAATACATCGTTTCCAAGACAGCATGGAATACATCCTTTCAAAGACAGCATGAAATACATCCTTTCAAAGACAGCATGGAATACATCGTTTCCAAGACAGTATAAAATACATCGTTTCCAAGACAGCATGGAATACATCGTTTCCAAGACAGCATGGAATACATCGTTTCCAAGACAGTATGGAATACATCCTTTCAAAGACAGCATGGAATACATCGTTTCCAAGACAGCATGGAATACATCGTTTCCAAGACAGCATGGAATACATCGTTTCCAAGACAGTATGGAATACATCCTTTCAAAGATAGCATGGAATACATCGTTTCCAAGACAGCATGGAATACATCGTTTCCAAGACAGTATGAAATACATCCTTTCAAAGACAGCATGGAATACATCGTTTCCAAGACAGTATGAAATACATCCTTTCAAAGACAGCATGGAATACATCGTTTCCAAGACAGCATGCAATACATCCTTTCCAAGACAGTATGCGATACATCCTTTCCAAGACAGTATGGAATACATCCTTTCCAAGACAGTATGCAATACATCCTTTCAAAGACAGCATGGAACACATCGTTTCCAAGACAGCATGGAATACATCCTTTCAAAGACAGTATGGAATACATCCTTTCAAAGACAGCATGGAATACATCCTTTCCAAGACAGTATGGAATACACCCTTTCCAAGACAGAATGGAATACATCCTTTCCAAGACAGCATGGAATACATCATTTCCATGACAGTATGGAATACATCATTTCCAAGACAGTATGCAATACATCCTTTCCAAGACAATATGCAATACATCCTTTCCAAGACAATATGCAATACATCCTTTCCAAGACAATATGGAATACATCCTTTCCAAGACAGCAAGGAATACACCCTTTCCAAGACAATATGCAATACATCCTTTCCAAGACAGCATGGAATACATCCTTTTCAAGACAGTATGGAGTACATCCTTTCCAAGACAATATGCAATACACCCTTTCCAAGACAGCATGGAATACACCATTTCCAAGACAGCATGCAATACATCCTTTTCAAGACAGCATGCAATACATCCTTTCCAAGACAGTATGCAATACACCCTTTCCAAGACAGCATGGAATACATCCTTTCCAAGACAGTATGCGATACATCCTTTCCAAGACAGTATGCGGTACATCCTTTCCAAGACACCATGCAATACATCCTTTCCAAGACAGTATGGAATACACCCTTTCCAAGACAGCATGCACACATCCTTTCCAAGACAGTATGTGATACACTCTTTCCAAGACAGCATGCAATACATCCTTTCCAAGACAGTATGCGATACATCCTTTCCAAGACAGCATGCAATACATCCTTCAAGACAGTATGCGATACATCCTGTCCAAGACAGCATGCAATACATCCTTCAAGACAGTATGCGATACATCCTTTCAAGACAGCATGCAATACATCCTTTCCAAGACAGTATGCGATACATCCTTTCAAGACAGCATGCAATACATCCTTTCCAAGACAGCATGCAATACATCCTTTCCAAGACAGTATGCGATACATCCTTTCCAAGACAGTATGCGATACATCCTTTCCAAGACAGTATGGAACATCCTTTCCAAGACGGCATCATCCTTTCCAAGACAGCATGCAATACATCCTTTCCAAGACAGTATGCGATACATCCTTTCCAAGACAGCATGCAATACATCCTTTCCAAGACAGTATGGAATACATCCTTTCCAAGACAGCATGCAATACATCCTTTCCAAGACAGTATGCAATACATCTTTCCAAGACAGTATGGAATACATCCTTTCCAAGACAGTATGGAATACATCATTTCCAAGACAGTATGGAATACATCCTTTCAAAGACAGCATGGAATACATCCTTTCCAAGACAGTATGCGATACATCCTTTCAAGACATCATGCAATACATCCTTTCCAAGACAGTATGCGATACATCCTTTCCAAGACAGTATGGAATACATCTTTCCAAGACAGTGTGGAATACATCCTTTCCAAGACAGCATGCATACATCCTTTCCAAGACAGTATGCGATACATCCTTTCCAAGACATCATGCAATACATCTTTTCCAAGACAGTATGCGATACATCCTTTCCAAGACAGTATGCGATACATCCTTTCCAAGACAGTATGCAATACATCCTTTCCCAAGACAGCATGCAATACATCCTTTCAAGACAATATGCAACACATCCTTTCCAAGACAGTATGCGATACATCCTTTCAAGACAATATGCAATACATCCTTTCCAAGACAATATGCAATACATATTTTCCAAGACAATATGGAGTACATCTTTCCAAAAACAGTATGTCGTATCACACATCTTCGGGGATGATTTCAAGGACTACCAAATTTGCACCTTCAAATGTAGTAGTTGTTCTAAAACAGCAGTGACATCCTGCACACTAGTGACTTCTTCTGTTAGACCGACGTGGTTTCCCCTTCAAAATATGATTTTTTTTACTTACTGATTAGGACGCCCTATTAGTACTAGCTTAAGTCATCATCCGTATCTTATCCGTGGTCTGACATATTGACACCTGAATCTTCATTCGGAATAACTCACGATCTGTTGATCGTCATCCTGCCTCCGTCGTTGCTGTGAGTCGGAGCCAATCTTCTACGTTATCTCTTTCTCCCACCATAGTCGGTGCGTATCCCTTATTTTCCTCGTGTGTTCAATTTTGTTTCTAAAATGTGTTTTTCTAAAGTATATTATGACGATTCACGTGTCCAAAATATCTCAACTTCAATCTGTCTCTTGATGTTGCAAAGGAGTGTTGGGGTTATCATGTTTATTTATTGAACTCTCTATTTATTATTCATGGTTGGCAGCCATACATTGCAGATGAAAATATAATCGAGCCTTTTCAGCCTATGTAATACATTTGTGCCAACACCACAAGTGATGATGCCCTTGTCTTGACCTTGAAAGATATCGACAGGTTTAGTGAGATTGGCTGTATTTGTTGTCATAGTGGGAAAAGATGTGTACTCAGCATAATTTGGGAGGAAAAGGGGGTACTGTTAATTGTTACTGTCTCGTGCCACAGCACATAGTGGACTATGTGGCCTCGTGGGCGACCCATGCCTCATCCAGGTGCAAGGGTTTAATGGTAATATGGATGTGTTTCTGCAAAGGAGCTGAGATGTTGAAGAAGATGTGTGTGTGTGCCACGACATAACACACGCAAAGTCCTGAGCATCAATTTATTTTGTTACTGCTGCTACCCGATTTTGTTTGTATTACCTTCTCTACCTCACCCTTATTTTCAATTTTCACTTTCTATTCCAATTATTATCAGCTCATACGTGCGTGTGCACTTCTTCGAGCATGTCTTATTCTTGTTCAATCGTTAATCAAATTAATGCTGTTCACAATAGCTGGAATTCATTTGAACAAATACTTAAAATGTTTTAGTTTCACTATATTTTATTTCCACGGCATGCACAACTTCGTATAAAGGATGAATGGGTTTACATAGTTTTGCACACACGTTTGTAGCCAGATTCAAGCAATCATGAAATCGATATTATATTTTCACTTTTAATTTTCAGTTTTTGGAACGATATAGAATAATCAACTACAAAACTGAACTTTATTGGCAAGAAATGGAGTAAAAAAAAAAAAGCAGAATTATTTGAAGCAGCGCTTTTCTTTGACCTGAAATTCTCGTATGTTATCAACATCATATTTATTTTAATCTTAAGTCTCAATGTATGTTAAAAATCAGCGAAATACTGTTTAATTCTTCATTAAAACCATGTTATTTGATATCAGTAGTATTATTCTAACGTGCTGAAATTCTCACTTTTCCATTGTTTTTAAAGCTTTGACGAAACGCTGTATTGGACACCACAATCATGTCTGTCAAAGTCGTTAACACCGTCCACAACTGCAACTTCCAGAACTTGGATATTGGCTCCCTGAAGGTACGTTGAGATTGTCCTTCTTATTCTTTAGCATGTGTCAAACCTGAGGTAGGCAGGCATTGGTGGTCATGGGTCTCCAATTCTTCTCTGTCATTCCTCATGGCTAATACAAAGGAGCCACAGTCGAGTGAAGTCAGTGGAGTGACTTCTCCTCATAAATAGTACAATAGTAACCATTCTTCAGGGCCTTACGGACCCATAGAGCCGGGAGTTTTTACACCGTGAAGCGGAAAAAACAGGTGACGATGATAATAAATACCTACTGGACAGAACGTTTATCTGTCGTAGTTGGGGTTAGGGTTTTTATTAATCTAAACTGTCGTTGGTACCCATTATTTTGTTCTTGAGTCGAGTTGGGAAAATTTGTGTTGAGGATGTCGGACCTAGCATTGCTATGATTCAAACCCAGGACCTGGTGTCCCCAAGCCTGCAGCATAGCTACTAGACTACCGAAGCCCATATAACCTTATAAAAAATATTTCACAATGGTCACATTCACTTGTCATAGTTGAGTTATATTATGAATTAAAAATGAATATTTCTACACTTTTTTATTTATGATTTTCAATTTTATTTTATTTTTAATATTTCTATACTTAATGGAATAGGGAATATTATGTCACTGCTTGATATCATGGTCTCCTGTATAATATGAAATTCAGAAACCAAAATGCTGGCAGAATGACGCTAAACAGGTTTATTGAGAGAGAGAGAGAGAGAGAGAGAGAGAGAGAGAGAGAGAGAGAGAGAGAGAGAGAGAGAGAGAGAGAGAGAGAGAGAGACAGACAGACAGACAGACAGACAGACAGACAGACAGACAGACAAACAGACAGACAGACAGACAAACAAACAGACAGACAGACAGAGACACAGACACAGACATAGACACACACACAAACAGAAACACAAACACATACACAGACACAGAAACAGACACATACACGGACACAGAGAGTGATAGAGAGAGAGGTAGAGAGAGAGAGAGAGAGAGAGAGAGAGAGAGAGAGAGAGAGAGAGAGAGAGAGAGAGAGAGAGAGAGAGAAGAGTGATAGAGAGAGAGAGAAGAGAGAGAGAGAGAGAGAGAGAGAGAGAGAGAGAGAGAAGAGAGAGAGAGAGAGAGAGAGAGAGAGAGAGAGAGAGAGAGAGAGAGAGAGATACGTACAGACAGACAGACAGACAGACAGGCAGACAGAGGCGATTCCTATGCACTGTTTCCTCACTCCTTACAAGGAATGTGTACACAACAGCATCGTATGATGACGTTACACGATATGATGATATAATGATACCATATCATGCGCGATTATACTATGATGTACATTTTAACTACCATGTGTTTTATGCGTTCTTCTATTCTAACATAATATTATTATTTACATGCTAACATAAAGTTGTATTATAATGCAATCTATTCTTATCTTATGATATCCCAATTCAGTTCCTTTCCGTTTCTTACTAAATTTCCATTGTTGTACAGCATGGATAATTAACTTTGAGAAGACGTAGATCTAGTCTTTTTCCCATGTATTACAATGTGGCTAGTATGATATATTTTAGTGTTTGTTGAGTTGTTTTCTTGTTATTGTTTATTTTTAAATTAGACATGCCTTTCATTTTTCAGCAACCTCATTTGCGTTCCTCGAGATCGACACAGCCTTATATCAGGTGCCATCATATCAACACTGTTGACAAGAAACGTAATGGTATGTAAAGCATCAGTAGTAGTAGTGGTAGTAGTAGTAGTAGTAGTAGTATAGTGTGGTAGTAGTAGTAGTAGTAGTAGTAGTAGTAGCAGTAGTAATAGTAGTAGTAGCAGTAGTAGTAGTAGTAGTTGTTGTTGTTGTAGTAGTTGTTGTAGTGGTATAGTATTAGTAGTTGTTGTAGTAGTAGTAGTAGTAGTAGTAGTAGTAGTAGTAGTGGTGGTAGTAGTAGTAGTAGTAGTAGTAGTAGTAGTAGTAGTAGTAGTGGTGGTAGTAGTAGTAGTAGTAGTAGTAGTAGTAGTAGTAGTAGTAGTAGTAGCAGCAGCAGCAGTAGTAGTAGTAGTAGTAGTAGTAGTAGTAGTAGTAGTAGTAGTAGTAGTAGTAGCTAGTAGTATTAGTAGTAGTAGTAGTAGTAGTAATGTAAGGTAGTAGTGGTTTGTAGTAGTAGTAGTGGTAGTAGTAGTAGCAGCAGCAGCAGTAGTAGTTAGTAGTAGTAGTAGTGGTAGTAGTAATAGTGGTAGTAGTAGTAGTAGTAGTAGTAATGGTAGTGGTTGTAGTAGTAGTAGTAGTGGTAGCAGTAGTAGTAGTAGTAGTAGTAGTAGTAGTAGTAGTAGTAGCAGCAGCAGCAGTAGTAGTAGTGGTAGTAGTAGTAGTAGTAGTAGTAGTAGTAGTAGTAGTAGTAGTAGTAGTAGTAGTAGTAGTAGTAGTAGCTATCTTATGGCCTAAGACGAACAGTGAGGCAATGGGCACGTTGAAAGTGAGGAAATGACATTGAATAATATTAAAGCCCCATAGGAACAAAGACGCCTCATTATTTGTCTTTACACTCATGGATCTCTGTAAATCTACTTCAGATGCATACTACATGTACCTGTGCAATAATTCAAAGGAGCCAGTGTGGAGTGAAGTGAAAGGTGAAAAAACGACATTAAAGTGACAACTCCACCAATAAAGACAGAACGCAAGTTCTATCCTTATTGGTGGACTTGCCTATTGTCGTTTTCATTGTAATGTATTTATTTATCCATTATAAATGGCTGTTTATAAAAATTATACTAGGTTTAGATCTAGAAAAATGTAGGACGCTAGGGAAGCGAGCTGTCGATGAATATGACTGCTAGTTGTGATTGGATTCATTGTGAAAGATCTTGCCAATGAAACGCCTTTTTCCAAGCAGTGTAGTTAGCTTGGTTGGTAGCATGGTGAGCAGGATTTTTTCTGCCCTATTCCTTGTATTTGTTTCGTCATTGTTCCTATGGGGCTTTAAGTTTAATGTTATTCAATGTCACTTCCTTCACTGACATTATGGTTTATAAACAACTGGTTTTATTCATAAAATCTGAACCCGTTGAAAGCAACAAATGCTGTTTTAAACTAAGCTGTGTGACGACTGTAAAATTTGTCTAAAATATTGTTTTTTAATAACTAGAGTGTACCCTTAAGTATTGATGGTGTTATCATCATTTCGCCATTCAACTTGTTAACACGGACTAATAATTTCGATTAGCACATGCCATAACAAAATCGTTTGCCTCGCGGCATCGCCTTTCTTTGTTCTATTGTTAGTAGACATAGAGGCTTAAAACGATGGATTCTACTTTGATGTAAGCAAAAAACAGCACGTAACGTTGTTAGACAGTTAGTAACATTCGCAGTCGTCGGTTATTGCTGCATCTTGGGTCCTGTCAATCAAGAATGGAGAAGCAATTTTGCCTATAAAAACTTTTATTCTCACCTCTGATTTTACGATATTGTCCTTTCTTTTTACACTTCTGGCCGCTGTTTCGATGTTTTTGTTGTGTCCTGTCTTTGTCCTGGTTTCGTGTCTTGTGTGTTTGTGTCACATTCAGCATAGTTTGTCTGAAGGCACGTCTGCAACAATTTCTAACATACAAAAAAAGATACAATACAAACACTTCAACTTAACTGAATGAAAAATATAAAAAGATGATAAAATACAAAATATTTCAAGGAATAATTATAATTATTATTATTATTATTATTATTATTATTATTATTATTATTATTATTATTATTATTATTATTATTATTATTATTATTATTATTATTATTATTATTATTATTATTATTATTATTTATTATTATTATTGTTTGTTATTATTATTATTATTGTTATTATTATTATTGTTATTATTATTATTATTATTATTAATATTAATTATTATTATTATTATTATTATTATTATTATTATTATTATTATTATTATTATTATTATTATTATTATTATTATTATTATTATTATTATTATTATTATTATTATTATTATTGTTGTTATTATTATTATTATTAATATTATTATTATTATTACTATTATTATTATTATTATTATTATTATTATTATTATTATTATTATTATTATTATTATTATTATTATTATTATTATTATTATTATTATCATTATTATTATATTATTATTAGTAGTAATTATTATTATTATTGTTATTATTATTATTATTAGTAGTAGTATTAGTAGTATTGTTATTGTTATTATTATTATTATTATTATTATTATTGTTATTATTATTAATTATTGTTATTATTATTATCATTGTCATTGTCATTGTTATTATTATTGTTATTGTATTATTGGTATTGTTATTGTTATTGTTATTGTTATTGTTATTGTTATTGTTATTGTTATTGTTATTGTTATTGTTATTGTTATTGTTGTTGTTGTTATTATTACTATTATTATTATTATTATTATTATTATTATTATTATTATTATTATTATTGTTATTATTATTACTGTTATTAGTATTATTGTTATTTTATTATTATTATTATTATTATTATTATTGTTATTATTATTAATATTATTATTATTATTACTATTATTATATATGCATACAGGAATGTTATGGTCTTCTACAGTCTATTAAATTATAAATAAGAGGGGAACACACAATTGTCAACTAACTGGTCGTGTATGCAAATAATATAAGTAACACTTCTTTACATGTAAAAATTATCTAAAGACTTCTTTATTTTCTTTTCTCCATTTCGACAGACACCGAAAGCATCAAAGAATGCATCGATCTTCTTTTAAAGCCTTGCCACAAGTCAAAAGTAGTCATGACCAAAGTTATTCGCTTCACGTTTGCCCAGCTCAGTGTCTTCTCCTGTTGGACCTGATGTCTCAGTCATCTACCTTCTTCGGGATCCCAGAGGCAGCCTCAGCTCTCAATACAAGAATTGGACAGTTCAATGGGAATCTGTTCACAATGTTTCGCGTGAGTTCTGCAGTAGAGTCACGAAAGACCTGAAAATGGCGAAAGATGTGAGTCAGCGGTACGAATCAAATACTGAGCCATCAGGTACGAAATAGCTGAGCATCCACAAGCCGCCGCGGATTACCTTTACGATTTCTTGGGCCTCGAGATGCAGGACGCGATACGAAAATACATCTATAATATCACCTTTGCAGGCAAGCAACCAAACTGTGGGATTTGCACCACGCGAACAAATTCGACAGAGACGGCGTCAAGTGGAGAAACCGAATGAGTATTGAAGATGCAAAGCATATACAAGATGAATGCTCCGAAATTTTTGACATAATGGGCTATCGTAGAATTTGAGACCTTCAAGGAACTAGTCGACAAGAATATTCCATCCAGGTTTGAAGAATTTGGAGATGGATACACGGTCATGAAGCATTCTGCTATTCATGAGATTGAGGCAAGAACGAAGAAGAGATGATTTATCGTTTCCTGAAGACAAGATTGCTATCAACTGGACTGGGGGTTTTTTATTACCAGGCGTTAAACAATACAATTCATGGCAATGTTTACTGTGCAATATGATGAATGGAAAACATGTTAATTAATTGGAATCAAGTCTGATTTTATTAAGTGCGCCTACAATGCACATGAAAATCGAAGAAGTAATCATAATTTGTGGCATGCTATTCTGAGTATGGGATTCACGTTTTTAAATTCTCTTAAATGAAAAAAAAAGAAAAAAGAAAAATCCTATAATTGTACTTACTCCGTGGATAGACATATACTGCACTTGGACAATGACAGGTTTTGAGGTGGGTTGGGTTTTTTCTCGATGTAGTCGTATTCCAATCCTCGTAGCAAGATGAAAGAGAGGGGGCCATGTGTGCTTGTGTGTATATTTTCACAATTATAATAATCAATACTGATAACGCGTTGGTTATTGTTATACTTTATAGTATAATAACCCAGTGATCACACCACGACTTGCTCAACATGTCCAAGTCAGGGGAGGCACTTCATGGGTATAACTTGAGTAATGTCCCTGTCACATCCAGTGCATGCAGACCAAAAGCCTAGAGCTGAGATCTAGTTAGAGCGGCTGAAATATTGGCCCTTTATTCTTATAGTTATCGACATTTCACATCAACAACGGTAGCCTCGCTTTAGCTCCTGCCACACAGTTTGCTTCGAGCTGTAAGAAAAGGGAGATGCAGACCAAAGGCCTTGAGTTGAACTGCCGCCGAGGCCGTTGAAATATTTTCTCTGTTTTTCTTTCATAAACAGATAACACCAAAATCAGTAGCCTCTAACTGACAGTTGGAGACTGATCATCACGAAATGAGTCAGTTCGACTGCTAGCTTTGAGGGTTTTAAATCAGAATATTTATAGCAGCTGAAAGTGAACTGTGAATGAGCTGTGTGGCGAGACTACCGCTTGTAGTCTGAACAGTCAACGAGAATAAATAGCCAATATATATGTCGGGAGCACGAAGTAAGGAAGCAACATTTCCTGCGCAGCATTTACTGCGCGACATTTCCGCCCTTTCGTGTTTTCAAGTGCCCTTAACATTAATTTTACCACGTGCATGTAGTATGTTGATGTCCTTGTCAATCCGTGTTACTGTTAAGAGTTCAACTCCTCCACACATATTGAATCATCATCATAATTATTATCCTGTTTTCACGTTGGTTATATATGTGATGAATTTAATGTTTTCTTTTTCTTCAGATTGTTCAAATATATTTTCACATCTGATTCAATAAATGTTGTTATTCCATCTGATATTATTTGATTTAATACATGTCAATAGATTATCTCATCATAATATTATTAATGTGAACTGCAATCTCGTAGGTTATATAGCTCACCACATCGTAGACCATACATTGAAATATTGTCACGACTGTCATCATTTCAATGATCACAACAGTGATTACAGGGATCACATGACTTGCCTAACATGTCCAATTTTAGTGATAAACATTCATTCCATCGTGGCTTTTCTCTAAGCTTTTTCATCGTTTTCAATCATAATGAATACGCCATACAGAACTGTCGTTCATTTGAAGAATAGTTTTCTTTTAGTCTTTTCAATCATTAGTTTAATGAATATTTCATACAGCATTGTCACATCACTGGATAATATTTCACTTTGTATTTTTAGTCATTAAAGAATAATATTTCCTTTGGTCTTTTCAACCATGGAAAAATTTTTTCAGTTATGTATTTTTTAATTATTTAAAGTCTCAAACTAAAACCTCCAGATGAAAATTTGCCATTTACTTTCTTAATTTGTGTTTAATTCACCAAAAAACTAGGTTCCATGGCCCAAAATAGCCCTTGAATTGAAAAATGCCAAATCATGACGATTCAAGGGGAGGGCGTGAGTCATGAAAGCGGGGTTTTTCGGTTTTGAAGAAGATACACAATATCTCAAGCTTCGTAAATGAATTCAGCTTGGTGAAATTAAAGTCAACAATTGTAAGTCATTTTTGAAAATTTGGTTGCCATTGAAACGGCCGCCATCTTGAATTTTGGGTGAATTTTTTTCTTTCTAGCGAATTTCCAACAACTGAGTGGTCTAAGAGTTTTCCTTTTTAGAGGTTTTGGATTTTGCACATAGAAACTTTTAAACCAATGTCTTGAATCTTTCCTATCGATTTTTTCGATATTTCTATTGAATAGTTTTGGGTGTTTTTGTTAACAAATTTTCAAAATATGATGTCTGGAAGGAAGCTAGTTTCTCTCAATTTTCCGTCAAAAACAAAAATCATGAATTTCTTAGAACGTACAAAAGATATATAAGTGTTTTACTCAAAGAAACGAGAAAACTGAACCCTACGACTTTCTGATTGAGAGGCCGACAACTTGCACTCTGGCTTACCAAGTCTCGGAAATTAAACTAAGTGTATCCATGTGTTCGTGTTGCGTTGTGCGTGATGTGCGACACACCTACGTTGAGATCAATTTATATTAATTTGTTTACGCATTACGCACCACGCATTACGCAAACATAGCAACTCGGATTTAAAGTTAACTCTCGGAGCATTAATTTGTTTGAGAAGAATAACCTGAGAAACAATGAAATCATTGTACGTATTGTATCCCCAACAGAAAAACTCACGTGTCCTGCTGATGTGTTTGAATACACAAGTCAGTATCAAAGCTACGTCCGACATTGTGTTTCTTGGCAGCTACATAATACACACACATTATCTTATCCACTCGACCCAGGAGGTGCAAATAGATACAAACTTGAGAGTAAAAAAAAAGAACTGCAACAGACTACGTCCTGTCCAGGGGATGATTATTATCACCTGTTCCGCTTCACGCTACAGAAGCCGGGATGAGCCCCGGCTCTATGGACCACATTAGCATTGTCTCTTCAGTTTGCACAAGATGCTTACCCTGTGATGCTGTCTACATAATAGATTTAGCTTGCCTTTACATGATTAGTAATGAAATGCCTCAAATAAATTATGTTTGAAATATTTGGTGTGGCATTATTGTCGATACGCATCTCTGTACAATATGCTTTATGAATACATTACAACAGACAATGAGATGAATATTATGTGATGTAAAAAATGAAACAATTCCATTTCTATATACATACACCCCCCCCCCCCCCCACCCGCACCCCTACTCTCCTGTCCACGCAAATAATTCTGTCTCTTCAGTTTGCACAAAAGGCTTACCGTGCGATGCTGTCCACATCAATAACTTTGTCTCTTCAGTTTGCACAAGAGGCTTACCGTGCGATTCTGTCCACATCAATACCTTTGTCTCTTCAGTTTGCACAAGAGGCTTACCGTGTGATGCTGTACCTTAACTCTTGATCACTCTATATTATTATTATTGATGTTCTGTGAAAAACATGGTATGAGCAGATCGGGCACGGCAACACGTCCAGTATTTGTATTGTGTTACATAAGCTTCTATTGAGTTCGCTATGGAAGATACTAAAAATGAGATATTGTATTAATATCATCCATTCGATTTAACGATTATCAATCAGTTGGTGATTTTTCCTTTAATCTAACGTCTAGCATACAATACAAGTGTGCGTAATAAGACTAGTTCGATACATTTGGAGAAACCGGATATCTATGTTTAGACGCCTTTGTAAGGGGTACGTTGCATAGCAACAGTGGCGGTCTGCTTTCTTTATTAAATCAAGATAACTTTTGTCATCGAACTGTCTTGTCCAGCATTCTCGGCCTAGTAATCATCAAACAAATGGATATCACGTCTCGAGTATGCTTTAGACTTAGATCTGCACCTCAATAAGTATATATCGGTCTAAACAGAAATAGAGATCTAGATTTAAAATTTACAGGAAGTTCTCGAGCTATATCTAGCTCTAGACAGATCTAGATTTAGATCTGGATTCGTTATATCTAATTAGATGAATTTAGATCTACGTCTAAATTTTAGCTCTAGATTTTAAGTAGATTGATTTAGATCTATTTAGACCGATAGAAAGATATCGAGATGTAAGTCTTATGTCTTTACTCGAGGTGTAATATTCATCTGTTTGATGATTATTAGGCCAAGAATAAGCTGGCCAAAAAGTGGTCGATGGAATTATTTTGGTTCACGCTCAATCAAGAAAATAAAGAGAGTTACCGTTGCAAAGCAATGTACACCCCCACCCCGCCCACCCCCCCCCCCTCCAAAAAAACAACAAAAAAACAAACCAAACAACAAAACAACAACAAACAATCAAAAATGCACACACACAAAATTAAACAAAACAAAAACAAACAACAAAATAAACCAACAAAAAAACCCCAGCAAAATACCAAACATGTTGAAAAATAGATATTCGGTGTCATCAAACTTATCAAACTACATAATAATACGCCTGTTTTCACCCAGGTAGATTGGTATAGCGCGTCACATTTGTGTTGCTGTAAATTGGTGTTTTAAAATCTAACATGGCTGTGGTGTTTTCTTTAAACAGCTGTGTTTATT
>JAXRKP010001164.1:35000-40000 GCA_037039925.1 Doris montereyensis
ATTTGGAATATGCTTTACGTATTTTGAAACCATATGTATTTTCTGTCAGGGTTAACTCCTTTCCCTTCTCCTTTGTCATTCTTAATTTGTGTATTGGGCATGCTTTGGTTTCTCATGACCTTCATTGCCTCCCCCCCCCCCGAACGGCTTTTGAAGTTTCCTTGATGCTTTCTTGGTCTTTGTCCACTCTTCCCATGACTCCTGTTTTTGGTTTACTCACTTCCTCTTTACGTAATCTATCATGTCCTTCTGGTCTCTTTGCAAGTATTTCTTCCAGGCAAAAAAAATAAAAAATTATTAAATTTTATCTTTATTTTGATCTTGGTCTGGACATTCATTCCACCATGTTGTTCTTTTCCCTACCTCTCCTTTAATTTGTTTCCTACCACAGACATCTTCAGTACAACTGAGTGTTTCTTTATATCTGTCACTTTTCTTCTGTTGTGCTACTACCATTCAGATCCATCTGCGTTTCACTAATAAATCTTTTTATCATATATTGGTATATCTGTTTCTATTGGTTTATTTGATTTTCACTATTTTGAGTTTAGTAGCTTTCTTCTCTTTCCTTTTCTGTTGTTTTCTTCAGTCAGTAATCTCAAATTTGGCAATCACTGGATGATGATCACTAAATATTTCTGCTCCTCTGCTTACTCTTGCATCTAATACTGAAAAAAAAGGAACTACTAACTATTCCTGTAGTCTATCGTTGATTTTCCACACCTGTCTTCATTTATACTTGTATATTTGTGGATATCTTTATGAGGAAAAAAGTTTGCTATTTTTCATGTTATTGTTTTTAGACAAAAATCTATTTTAGTCTCCATTTGGAGAAGTTTTCTGTTCTTCTGTACCTATTACTCCTCCTGACTTCGTTACTATATTGTTGTATTTGATTAATTCCAGATACAGCTTTTGTAAATTAATATTATGAGATTGGAATGACATAATATAAGTAAAAATGATTAATCTGTATTGATTTTGAGTTTATCCACATCCACAGCTAAGGCAATCCCATTTTCGTCGTTGGGAGGGGGTGGTTGGATTTTCAATTTTGCCCGAACTGTCCTGTAAACAGCCAGGGAAACGCTTAATGTGCACACATTTGTGTTCTGATCTGCACACTGGACCTCTTTTTATCGTCGTCCGCAGAGGGGTGGCGTACCCATTATTGTCAAACCCCAAAAGGTGGTGCCACGATAACATACTGTCATAATATCAGACAGAGACGGACAGAGAGACAGAGAGAGAGAGAGAGAGGGGGGCAGAGAGAGAGAGAGAGAGAGAGAGAGAGAGAGAGAGAGACAGACAGACAGACAGACAGACAGACAGACACAGAGAAAGTGAGTGCGCAACACACATTAGTGTGTATCAGTATCACAGCACGTAGAGCTGGTCTTTGAGTAAGTATCTACATAGCGAACATCTAGATAAAAATAGAATTCGTCGATCAGCGAGCACGCATGCGCCACCCTAGTTCGAAGATGGAACTAAATTGGTGCCTGGCTCCAAATTTATTTTTATTTTTTGTACATGCAAAGAAGAAAATACCACGACCTTTGACAATATTTCGCGAATAGTGTTGTACGGTTAACTAAGCTTTTTTGATTGTTCCCATTGCCAGATGGCACCACAAGAGAAAACCCCGTGAAAGTGAGAGGTAGGAGAGCAACTGATACAGGCTGCTAGTAGTAGCGTGATGTCACCAGCGGGGAAACCTGATAGTGAGAGGCCCTGCAGAGAAATGTAGTGTGAAACTAGTGTGTGTGTGTCTGTATGTATGTATGTGTGTATGTGTGTGTGTGTTGGGTAGTAACAGTAGCCGATGCGATGGGTGTATTGCAAAAGAAATCATAGTATTACCTTCTGGGTGTATTGCAATATTTTACAGGTGGTTCCTGGCACCAGTAAAAAACCAAGCAGAACACGCCCTGGCGTCCATCTCCGATGAGACTAGGTGTCGATCCACCTACCTGGTCCGGGTGGGGAGGAGGAGGGTGGGGTTTGACTCGAAATGTGTATCTGTAACACAGAAAGCTACAAGGCACTTTGCCTTTACGTCTTTGCAAGTCTTCCAAAATCTTTTACTTTCACTGAGCTACCCTGAGATGACACTACAGCAATGGTGGACGGGGTAAATTTCATAGAAACAAACAAACAGAAATCACTGAGCTAACGCAATTTGTATCAGCAGCAGTCGTGATGCCTGACACTGGCAGGATCAACGGCGCCAAACCATGTTGTCGCCCACTTCACCTACCTGACCTATGATCACTAGTGACACGTCACTGAAGTGTCGCCTGGCTCTTCTGCCTGGACTGCCGTGTAAAGTTTCGAGAGGTACATGTACATGTACATGTCGTGTATCTTCATTCTGTTCTATCTTTAGCAATCTGGCGTACATTATAAATGCTCGAAGTCTTAAGTGGTGTTCAGTTTGTTAACCCATGCTGAGTGGGATAGTCTTATAACTTATATAAGGTCTTGTCTAAGTGTGTACACTATATAGAGATGTTTTGGTCTCCTTTTCGTTTCGTCGCTTCTTAATGAAAATAGTTTTATCATTACCGGTACTTTATTGGCTGGTGTGTTGGGATATTGTCTTAGAATGTGTCCAAACTGCCTCCATCTGACATTCAGTAACGGCCTTTAGTGAGAGAAATTATCAGTGTTCGTCTGTTTTGCTGTAAAGAGATTAAGTACTACTAGAGAGTCTCTCCCATTTACCGACCTCAAAAAGAAAACCCACTTGAACCTTATCTTTTATCTTTTGTAAACTATGCCAGAGCTCACATTGTCACTGTGTACGTAGGTTAACTTTCAAAATATAAGATATTAGGATATCTTGGTTAATGTTGTTGGGTTGTTGTTGGGTTTTTTTTTCATTGGTATTGGTACCAACCGGCTTGTGTCAAATAGATACCTGATT
Organism: Doris montereyensis; assembly: GCA_037039925.1. Lineage (NCBI taxonomy): Eukaryota > Metazoa > Mollusca > Gastropoda > Nudibranchia > Dorididae > Doris > Doris montereyensis. Next base: position 37,930 of record JAXRKP010001164.1, read on the forward strand.
TAACGCAGTGTGTTACAATTGTACACAAAGTATCCACATAGTGCATTGGTTCTGTGAGACTCACATTAGGAATATAATATCTACAACTACCATCTAGTATTTCTGCAACCTCATCTAATTAGTACGTCGTATATATGCTAGACCCACTACCGCAATGTTATGTAGAATCAGTACCAGCAGGACGTGTATACAAAAACATAATAACATACTATTATGTAGGCATATGCTATTATTATACAGTCATGATTAACAAACAAAAATACACACGCTACACTCGTTTATGAGGACACTGTTACTAGATGTTTAGATTTATTAAGTTTTAAGTTAGTGTACATTATTCTACGTTCAATTTGGGCAATTGTGATACTTCAACCAGACCAAAGATTTATTAAGTTTTAAGTTAGTGTACATTATTCTACGTTCAATTTGGGCAATTGTGACACTTCAACCAAACCAAAGATTTATTAAGTTTTAAGTTAGTGTACATTATTCTACGTTCAATTTGGGCAATTGTGACACTTCAACCAAATCAAAGATTTATTAAGTTTTAAGTTAGTGTACATTATTCTACGTTCAATATGTGTGCAATTGTGACTTCAACCAAACCAAAGATTTATTAAGTTTTAAGTTAGTGTACATTATTCTACGTTCAATATGTGCAATTGTGACTTCAACCAAATCAAAGATTTATTAAGTTTTAAGTAAGTGTACATTATTCTCTGTTCAATTTGGGCAATTGGGACTTCAACCAAACCAAAGATTTATTAAGTTTTAAGTTAGTGTACATTATTCTACGTTCAATATGTGCAATTGTGACACTTCAACCAAATCAAAGATTTATTAAGTTTTTAAGTTAGTGTACATTATTCTACGTTCAATATGGGCAATTGGGACACTTCAACCAACAAAAGATTTATTAAGTTTTAAGTTAGTGTACATTATTCTACGTTCAATATGTGCAATTGTGACACTTCAACCAAATCAAAGATTTATTAAGTTTTTAAGTTAGTGTACATTATTCTACGTTCAATATGGGCAATTGTGACACTTCAACCAGACCAACACTCCAACTGTGTTATTTGAAGTTCAATTGTATTTCATATTTCGTGCGTGTATCTTCCATGACATTGAAATTGAATGAAAGATTTGACTCGATGTTGGCCTGTGAATACAATTTTGATCAAGCTGTTCCCAAATGTCACATAAAGCGATATGAAATGTCGCATTGTTACATAAGGGCGTTATGTTTTCGATCTGACGGCGATGCTTTCATATTTATCATATTTCTTAACAATACTGTAAATACTTGATTTGGCACAATTAAAATCCCTGTCAACATCTGTTACACTCCGACCTGTTTCTAGCCGACCCAAACCTCTCGCCTACATAATTGTATTGTGTACAATTCCGTTAGTTTATATATTCAATGCACGCCCCCAGTGATGCGTTGCTCTACAGTTACATCTGTCAGTGTCAGCAATCGGATGCAGCGTATTTTCCTTATACATTTCCTTTTACGAAATTGAGTTTCTGACCTATAATTTTCAAACTTTCGTATACAGCCAATGAATAAGCGTAGAGTATTCGTTATGGTATCAAATGTGCAGAATCGAATAGACTTTTCAGAAATAAATATGTCCTTTTTATCAAAAACCTAGCGTCTTAAAGAATTAATTGTTGTAAAAGAAGGTGTAGCGTTTCTTTTTATCATGACTGTATATTAAGGACAAGTCAAGAGGTACTGCAATTACTGCTGTTTACTCTGAAGGCCATGAGAATGGCAAGTACCACATTGGCTGTAAAGACAAACAGTAGAGTAAGGAACCGGACACGTCGAAAGTGAAGGAAATGGCATTAAATAATTATATTAAAGCCCCACAGGAGCAAAGACGAGACGAATGCAAGGAATAGATAGAAACAAATCTTGAATTTACCATGGGGATTGAACCCGCGACATCTGCATCGGCAACCATCGCCTTGCCATGAAAAGTAGTTACTAGTTAGCTCGGGTGGTAGCACCATTTCTTTTCATGGCAAGGCGATGTGTGCCGACGCAGGTGTCGCGAGTTCA
>JAXRKP010001164.1:45000-159469 GCA_037039925.1 Doris montereyensis
TGTTATTGCATTCAATTTCTTTATCATTATTTTATGTTCTGTTCACCGCCATTGTTGATGTTATATTGATTAAAATTTGATGTGCTCTATTGTACTTTTTATACCTGAGGTGACAAATAAAAATACAATCTTGAATCAAACAATGACTTGAGAAAGACATATTTATTATAGCATAGATGCATTTCGCTGTTGCCGATTTACAACCCTACAAGCTTTGTTTTGTAGAGTGATTTATGACAAACTGAATGAAAGAATAGAAGAAATAAGTGAAGAGTGAAAGGAAAAGTGAAAATGCTTAAATCGGATCAATAAACTTGTCAAAATGCCTTATGTCCAATTATTTCCATTACTCGAAATTAATGACTATTTCGAGCTTAATTTCACATGAGATATAACGATCTTAACATTGACTTTTATATAACTCAATATAGGGCCTTTGGATGCTATCCATAAAGAGAAATATTTCAACAAAAATGCAATGCTTATGTCCATCACTTGATCAATTAATTTGTGCCAGAAAATCCTTTGTCCAATTATTTAAAAAATTCGAAATTAATAACAATTTGAAGCTAAAATGTAAGTGAGAAACAAAGATGTTGCCATAGACTTCCATATATTTCAATACTGGGCCTTCGGATGCTACTCCAGATTTTACATCTTCAATTGAATTTTCAAATCGAGATTTCTCCATTTCATGATTTTGGACATACGATCTTCTGGTTGTTAACCCAAGTAGAGCTCGCGGTGTTACCGGAAGTAACCTTCTTACAGTTAGGGGTTGCCCCAGCCATTTGCATGAAAAAATGAGTGTGTGCAACGGGCGAAACTAGGATTTAGACTTAGTTTGAACAATGAGTTCACGTTTACAGATGATACAAGACCTATAAAACATGCATTTTCTATAAATATAAGTTGAAAGAATAAGGAATTCATATTGATATGTTATTGCAACGAGAAAACATAAACTAAGGACTAAACATTAGCCGTCCGAAAATATAGTAAGTCCGTCCAACTGTTGTCTTCAAAATGAAGACGGTTGACGGATGCAAACGTATGGGTATACTGCGCCCGCCCTTTTCCGCCTTCATTTTATTTTAATAAGCTCGTAACATACTATTCATCGTTGAAAGCAACTCACTTAGTCACTGTATTTGACACAGTGGCGCTTTCAAGAAAAAGCAAGTTAGCTTTGATGCTGTATTTACGAAGAAGAAGGCGCACCAAACGGCGTTTAATGTCAATTCACCCCATCAACAAGTTAAGGAATGTGTGTGGTGAATATCACCATCTAATACCGATGTTGCAACAGGACTCGATCAAATTTAAGGAGTATTTTCGAATGGAACCTTCTACATTCAATATCTTATCTCTGTTGCTGTAATTTCTCTCTCCTCTGTCATATAAGGTCAGTCTCGATTCAACTGCATTAATTAGTGCCTCCTCTTTTTGTGGTGGAAAGACAGCCATTATTTTTAGGAATTGAATTGAATAATTTGTAATAAATGCTGTGCACACGAGATAAATCACAACGGTTGTACTACACATTATATAATATCTGCTTCATCACCGTGTCAGACACAATCTTCCCGCCACTGCTCCCGTCACGGTGGGAGAATTGATTCAAAATTATCTTATAATTGAAAAAAAACTAAATTCGGCTTGAATCTTGCCTAGAATTGGAGTCGCTTATTTCAAATTTGTAATCAGATTTTTGATCCGATCAACCATTAAAAAGATATGGATCAGATACATCTCCCCGCCAGACTCAGTGACGTCACTGACATCCGGTGAGACGGTGAGCGATCGCTCGTCGCGTCCGTCCAGCAAGATGAAATGCAGCACGTTCCACTTCACTTTGACGAACCATGAACAGTTGCTGCAAGTCGGGTGCAATATAATATGGACCGTCCTTCAACACTCTATTTCATTTGTAATTTTGGCCTGCGTTACTTCTTTCCTTCATTTGTCTCCTTCAAACCGAGCTTAGTATATTTTCGGCCTAATCAACTTAGACCTCTCACGAAGTGTGTTGAAAGGCAAAGCGTCACTTTGACGAATGGTAACGAGGCTATCGGGAAAGCCACGAGCTTTAAATAAATTGTAATCTCATTGGCTGTTATTTAACTATGAACTCAAAGGTCAAACTACGTCATAAACCATGTAAGGAAAGTGGAAATTTCCATTAAAGAAGCCTAGGTGTTTCGCCCTAAATGCCAATGACAGCGGCCCTAAATATAGGGCCTGCGCGTTTCCCGGGCGGACGGCAACATGCCCTTTATTTAGGGCCGGCACCTTTTTTAGGTTAACCCTCGATTTATATTAGAGATTGGCCGAACCAAAACCTCAGCAGAGCTCATCAGGCTGTGTCGAGTAGTTTTCATGTTAGGCGTGGCGAATAGCCATTAGATCTATCCGTCGGGCCTTTCGAACACTTTTCCAACCAGCCACGGCCAAATATAACAATAAATAACATCATATCTAGATCCAGCTAGTTTTCACTTCATAAATAACCAAACAGGGTTAATCGCACTTTAGCACCGCCAAGGTTTCACCTTGAATACGATTACAAACTCAGTTTATGTTCGATACTGGGCATGGTCCCAAAGCCCTCTTTCACTCTCTCACGCTCCTCGATCGCTTGGGCGCCGCGCGGTGTGTTATGAAGGGCATCTGACTCTCATGTGTGTGTTCTCCAGTCATCACCCTATGACGAAGAGAACACGTAAATGAAGTAGAAAATACACTGCACCAACGGTCATTATTGTCGGTAAAATTGTCTCCCTCACGGAGGGTTGTGATCAGTGAGACGCACAGAACACTAGTGTTCTGTGGTGAGACGTGAGAGGAGAGGGAATGAGTACATGTGTCACGGTCGGTAGGCTAGCCTACATCACGGTCAGTTGGCCTGAGTCGGGCAGTGATGATAACGGAGAAAAAGCCAAACAAGAGGAAAATTATCGGTTTCGCGACAAACCACTCACGACCACCCTTCCCGCCCCCAACGCAGGATATCATGTACGAAAATAAAAAATTTGAATACTTTATTGTGATGGTTTAAATTGAATAAAGCATAAATCTGCACTTACCTGTGTGACAATGAGATTATTTAAATAATTTCCATGATTAAAGAATAATGTATTGTCTTATTAATTTGATAAATGAAAGCCTCTGATATCAGACCGGCTAACCTTTTGAAGATCAAAGGGCAATCTCAACTGTATGAAACCAAATTTGCAGCATTTTGATTATCTGTAATCTTGTACGAAACCATTTCCACCCCACACAAAAAATAATAATTAAAAAAATTAAAAATTCCAAAAACATCTTTTTTTTTCTTCTGGCCATCCAACCTATCAATTTTCTTCATGACTTTAGTATAAGTAAGACCTTTATTTAGTTTTCCAAGTTTATAATACTCTACTACAGTGAAAGCCGGTTAAGTCAATGCTCATACTACAGGAACTTGACTATAAATGGTCGACTTGCGCGAAAAATCCACTTTTATGCGATTTGTGTGAGTTATCCCCTTTATGGTCGTGATTGGTAGGAGTTAATGTGAGTTGGATTTACTTGCCTGTTTTATTGAATGCCACCTCATCCACCATATGCCGTGAGATTGGGTGAATTAAGAGGAAACAGCCAAATGAAAGAAGAATAAGGAAAGAAGTAGAACCTACCACTAACCCCACCAACCGCCCACAGTTTGACTTGAGTTTCAGATAATACTAGATACGCCTACATCAAAATAGCTTCACTTCCTTGGTTCAAGTCCTAAATGTGAGAATAACGCTAAAATAATACTAGCACTGAAATAATACCAACACGCAACCTTGAAAAAAATCAATAATATTAATGCAGTACATGTAGTAGTAGTAGTAGACCTGCTAGAATTAGTGGTCAACAGAAAACATCGAGGAGATGATTCGTCGTTCACAAAAATATTGTGTTTACGTTGGTGTTAATGCCGGTATTGATATCTGTACAGACTGAATTGCCAAACCCTGTCTAATAATATAATATGGCTAAAAAGTTGATAATCTTTAACAATGGAAGTGAAAAGTTGAATCGTCGGCATGTTTAGATTCTAGGTTTCACTCTACTACCACTGACTCGCGACCAACTTAAGTTCTGTGACGAGAATGATGGAAAATGAGGAAGTTTCCTCTGAAAGTTTAAAAAGGAGAAAACTTCCTCTAAACGTTGAAAAAGAGAAAACTTCCAATGATTGCTGAAAAATACGATTTCCGCCCAGCAGCGGAAAATTATCATCACTGCTCGGCGAGAGAGTGAGAGCGTGATGGCATTGTTTTTTTCAGTGAGCCAGGTCGACGATGTACTGCGAACAGTATTGTTTAATTATTTTCAAGTTCGATACTGCCTGACGGTGCTAAAGGGCGATTGTACCATAAAACGCCGCATCAATAAATCATAACAAAAAATATCGACCAGTGATGATAATTTTCCGCTACTTGATTGAAATCGAATTTTTTCAGCAATCCTTTTTTTAATGTTCAGAATAAATTTCCTCCTTTTTCAACGTTTAGAGGAAGTTTTCTCCTTTTAAACTTTCAGTTTGAAACTCAAGTTTTGGAGGTTGGATGAAACTCAGCTATATAGGGCGTATTTTTGGATCAGCTGACGCGTGCGCTGTACAATAACAACACGCTGTTGTCGGAAAAGGCTGCTCCGCTTGCCGTGTCGATCTCAGCCTAGTGATCCTGGGTCATGTCACCGAGATGTTTGCTCCAGTTTCACTTTCCAGTGACCTAGATACGTAATTGGGAACATCACGGTCGAGGAAGTTTCCTTAGGGTATTGCCAGAGTTTTTCTTGTATGGGCAAGGAGACTGGTGTTATAGTCAAGACGTTGAGCAATCTTTTCTCCCTATCAATATCATCAATGATCAAACACAATTTCCAAGAAAGAACATTGGTATGATGAATGATGCCACCCATGATCTAGATCCTAGGCATGATAGATTACAGATCTAAACATCTATAATCTATTCTAGCTTTAGATCTAGATATATCTAGATTCTAGATCTATTGATAGTCATGTTTGCAAACGACGCGCGTGACACTTGACAGGCGTGTGTTTTTTTGTTTCTGTTTATCTAAATCTAGATCTAGTATTGCAATATTAGATCTTAATTTTAGCTAGCTTCTAGATCTAGATCTAGATCTAGATGTATATATCTCTTGATCAGATCATTTCTTTTGTGCCTGGAGTTCGAAGATCTAGAGATTAGAATAGATTCAGGCTTTAAGAAATGTCACAAATTGCTTCTCTAAGAAATGATAGGATAAACTGTGTCAGCACTGTATTCGGAGTTGGGAGAATTATGAGTCAGCAAAAGAAAAAACAAAACTCAAAAAAACAAACTTGATTAGAAATTGGACTTCGTATTTGTAGATCTAAATCTAGATATTTCTAGATCTAGAGTGGTGTAACGTCAACAAAATGAGTAGATCTATAGTATATTATAGATCTAGATCTAACATCAGTATAGTTGATCAGCTCTGTTTGAAGTGCCTGTAAAATATGTTCGCTTTTATCTCAACACCTCTCTTTTCAATAAAAAAAAATAAGAGTCAATTGTTATCGTATTTTGTCTTAAAGTGGATCGTTGTTTTGCTGTGGTAGTTAAATATAGATCTAGATGAGTTGATGTTACAATGGCGGTGCTGATGTTATATACGATACGTAAACCTGGAACATTTCGTGGCATCAGCCATTCAAAATGCAGTCAATCAACGGGTCACATTTATTACAAGATTGGCTATTTTTACATATCTTCCAACGTCATAGAAATGATTTATTGACCCGAATAGGTTCCTTTCTTCACATGACCACTACTTAATCATAATGTCATTGTGTCAGGGGCTAGATAGGTTGTTTGACCTTTAAAAGCATGTTACACCACTCTAGTTGTAGGAGAATCATTTGGGTTTAATCACAATTGCTTGGCGTGGGGAATTGTACATGACATGAGAATCATTCTAAATAAAAGTCTCGGATGGAATTACTTTATTAGGGGTTGTGGTATTATGAGAATCATTTGGGTCTAACTGCAATTGCTAGCTTTGGAGATGTGGGAAAGGTAGGCTATGATCAGGTCTAACTGCAATTGCTTGATTAGGAAAGACAGAGGTGGAAATTGGGAACTTTTACATAATTGTCGTCCATCTGTTATTGATGTTTTCTGGAATAAGATCAATAGCTGGCCAGATAAGAATACCACCGCCAAATTATTTAGCAATTTCTATCACAATACCAGAAGGCTACCCCTTCCCCATGCCCAAATCCAACCCAAGGTTAGGCCCTTCCAGCTGTGTTGAATGCCATGCAAAGATCCAAAGTTTTAATTTATTTCATGTGACAAAGAAACAAAGAATGATTTAGGCATAGTATAGATATAGACACTATTATAATATGAAAAATGTATTCAATTTTCGTTATTACTATAAATCCCTCTCGTTGAGTTGTCATCTGCCTAGAGATTAACTCACACTTTATTCATGAAAACTCAAGAATAAATCAAGGCAGATATACATATACTTTGTGTGGGCAGATAGATCGTAATACAAACAAACTCTCCAAGTTATAAAACACATTTTGATCATAGCCATCACCTGGACTGGAGAGAAGAAGACAGAGGAGCAAATCCTTTTCTCTACAAATTTCCTTGTTTGCACATCTGTTTTAAACAAATTATGAGGCATTCAATGACCATGTGCAGTTAATGATAATGATTAAATATAATGCCTCTCCATCCCTCACATTATGCTCAAAAGTCCCTGAAAACTTCTGTAATTTAAAAAACGGGACAACTTTTTAAAATATATAGGCATGTTGGAACTTACAGCTAATGTTGTAGTTTTCTGTTTTTAGATTGTTTTATAGTACGTTTTGATTTTTAATCTTTAATTAAATTACTATTATTTAAAAAAATAACTTTTGAAACTTCTCCAGTAAAGAATTTAACTTCAAGTACACTCATTATCATCCAAAAAAAAATCTTTTCAAAAGTTTAAAGCCTGATAACATTGCAAATACCTCTAGCTAGGAGCAAGGCACTGAGTTCAGGTGATTTGTGCATGCTGTATTATACTGTATTATATTGAATTTCTTTGTACATAGAGTTAATTTTTCTGCCTCTATCTCTTTGTTTATTTATGTCAGATAACATACAATAACAAAAGAAAATCGATGTGGACAGAAAAAGTGATTTTCTAATAAACATCAAATCGGCATGAGGTTTTCCAGGCCATTTCTGCGGGCGTTGGCACATCCGCCATCATCGCCTTTACAGCAGATTGAAAAGTATGCCAATTTTAACCCATCACCTTTATCTTTGAAGAAGTTGTTGGAATTTGGTCGCACAGGTACTGAAAACAATTCTACCCTTTATAAAATTCATTTGCCAACAGCATTGAATTGAAAGTGTGTTGTGTATTTTCAATATATACTGCTCTTGCTCAACAAAAGAAACACATATATATTACATCTCATCTCAAAAACTAAAGATCCTGTACAAAAAAGTAAAAAAAATCACGGAAAGGATTTGTTCATACCTTGACTTATTGACTGCAACAGAATAAGAGTAAACAACCGCTAAATTTAAAATATGAGTGATAGGTCGTAAAGGATTTTAAGTTTCATATGATACAGAAATAATAAAAGTCGTTTCTTTTGTTGAACAGTATTAAAATCATCTGATTAATTTCTTATTGTTGTTAACACTTTTATCCAGCAACATCTGAACTTGTACTTCATATAAATATTATAAAGGTTCAGCATCAGATATATTTTCTGGGAGAACTGATTGTTCTTGCTGTAGTTTGTTTGCAAGAGATACAACATATTCCATTGACTATGTGTAAATGAGAGGAATAGACAGCCAGATTCATTTTAGAAAAAGAAAACTTCTGGAAACCTCTGAATCTTATTTGTATATGTGTTAAGTTGTGTATGTGGCTGGTGTTAAACCGATCATTTTTAAATTAATGCTTTGTTTAAAGTTTTCTACACACCACCTTCAGGTTGAATAATAAATACCATTGTTTGATTCTCGTGCCATTTTATCCCGGAAAACTTTGTGTTCTATCTTATGGTTTAAATAACACTTTGCAAAAATGGAGAGAAAAAAATCCAAACCCGTTGCAGTCATGACAAACCAAAAGAATAAAAAATAAATAATTTGAAAAATTGAAACAAAAATGCACCATCTGATACAGATAGATATTCCTACCCGATCGCCTTAACCACTACACCACAAAGACTGCTTGCTAAACGGTGATCGTGAAGGAACATACTTTCAATGACTTCAGAGAAAGATATTATCCAGATATCTAATTCTAGAGCTATCTAAACCTATTGTCAGGTCTTATATATATATATATATTTAATAAGATGGGTTTCGGTGACAACATCGATCTGCTCAATGAGTCAATACAACAATATTCTATTGCTGATTGACCCACTCTTTTGATGCGGTAGTATTTCATGTTCTGGCATTGTCCGCGCTTTTTGGATATCTGATGATGATAAAACCTTGTAGATGAAACTCCTGTTGTCAAAGGAGTATTATTGGCTTGGTGGGTAGTGTGCTGTTTTCATGGTGAGGCAATAGGTGCCCACACAGAGGTCACGGGTTCGATTCTATTGACATCTAAGATTTTTTTTCTGCTATCCCTTTACACTTGTCTTTGTTTCCTACAGGGCTTTAATTCTTCTTCTTTTTTCTTCTAAGTAATCTTTATTATAGTGCTTTGTATAACAAATTTGTCATAAAACAATTTACTGTAAAAGAGAGTGTCGTGCACGGGTCTTTAATAGTTTTATTTCATTGCTGCACTTCTATCACGCTCTAATGCAATGGTGATTAAAGAGCAGCCCCATGTTACACAGTATTATTATTATCAAAATGCCATCGCAACAACTCACCACGCGCTGCTGGGGAAGTTAAAATATAGGCCATGATGTACCAGGTGTTGCTCTGTGAGGTCATGCTTAAAGCTAAATTGAAACAGTGTCAAAGGCTGTGCAGGTCTCTCTGTCTCTGCATGCTTGTCTGTCTGTCTCTCTCTTTCTTTCTATCTATATATGTATCTCTATCTCTTTCTTTTTTGCCCCCTCCCACTCTATCCCAATTGATTTAAGTTTTAGCTTGAAATCATTTTTATATTATAACTTGCAGTGCTTGTATAGAATGTATGTGTGTGTGCGTGGCGGGTGGTTGCAGGCTCTGCTGGTAGGTCCTGTTTCTTTCCTTTCCTTCTTTCATTAATCTTTCCTTTTAGATTGATGTTTGTCTATATATATAAGAAAATGTGCTTTGTATAGTAGAATAACAATTTACATTATCTTCAGAGGGAGAGAGAGGGAGGGTAAAGATGAAATTCATTGTCTATTATAACCATATTTTCTGATGTAAATAAATTTTCTTAATTATTATTTTAGTTTGTAAATCACAGTTTCTGGAAGAAGATTTACACATATGTATATATATTTATATATATTTATATATATATATATATATACAGTTATATATATATATATATATATATATATATATATATATATATATATATATATATATATATATATATATATATATATATATATATATATATATATATATATATATATATATATATATGTTAACAAAGTATTCTTGTTAAAGTTTCCGATTGGACTAGAACCAAATCATAGTGTCGTCTATATAAACAAATCATGTCTCATTGTCTTCTCTCATTGCTGCACTTCTATCACACACTAATGCAATGGGGAACAAAGAGCAGCCCCATGTTACACAGTATTATCATCATCAAACGCCATCACAACAACTCACCACGCGCTGCTGGGGAAGTAAATAAAGGCCATGATGTACTAGGTGTTGCTCTGTGAGGTCGTGCTTAAAGCTAAATTGAAACAGTGTCAAAGGCCGTGCAGGTCTCTCTGTCTCTGCATGCTTGTCTGTCTGTCTCTCTCTTTCTCTCTATCTATATGTATGTTTATCTCTTTCTTTTTTGGCCCCCCCCCCCCTCCCCACTCTATCCCAATTGATTTAAGTTTTAGCTTGAAATCATTTATATTATAACTTGCAGTGCTTGTATAGAATGTATGTATGTGTGCGTGGCGGGTGGTTGGCAGGCTCTGCTGGTAGGTCCTGTTTCTTTCCTTTTCTTCTTTCATTAATCTTTCCTTTTGTTGTTTCCTCCTAATTCACCCTGAGATCAACACAATGGTGGACGGAGTAAATATCAATGAAACAAACAATGTGTGCATTTATGGTAAATGTGTGGGAGTGTGTATGGGTGCATTTGTAATTGCAGCTGTTCTATTTTGTATGTGACATAGCTGTAGTTAGGTTGTTTTTAGGTTAACTGACCCAGCTTTAAGTTAAAAAAAAACTAGCCATATATTTTACTTCTACTTTTTTGTCCTCCCCTCCAGGCTCAAAGAATGGCACGAGTCGTGAATCTTACAGTTTCCTACAGAAGGAACTTCCTGTCCGACTGGCCAATATCATGAAAGAGATCAACCTGCTACCTGGCAACCTCTTGCAGATGCCTAGTGTCGCTTTGGTGATGAGCTGGTCAGTTCCCTTCTTTTTCCTTTTTCTCCTTGTCAAATGCTTTTAGATAGTACCCTAGATACCAACCAGTACGTCATAAAAAGAAGTATTTCGTAGCAGTGCGGTTTTTTTTTTTGGCTTGAAGACTGTAAATCTGTATTAATTTAACTTGAAAAGTATGTGAGGGTTCGCTGTATTTTTTATTTAAAGAATCACTATATATATATGTTAACGGCCGAGACAGAGAGATTGGTGTGAAAGTCTTGACATGCCATTCTGAGTATACAAAACTACAGTCACACTTGGCCAGAAAGGACACCGCAAAATTTTTGTTTGTTATTTTGTTATTTCCCTTTTAATTCGGGTTAAATTACCGATGACTTGTGGGATATTTTCGACCTTTTGTGCGAGTTAGATTTAGTATGGGCGGTTAAAAGACTGTTTTACGATTTGAAAAGGTTGCCAGCTATTGAGTACCGGTTTGGTTTTCCTCCTGGGAAATATTTTAGGGTTTCATCACAACAGCCTCTTCTGTTGTTTTTTATTTTGTTATAGATTTGTAATTTTGGGCAAGATAACAATGTTATAATGTTAAGGTGACAGTTACACTAAGGAGCAAGTAGAGTTCCTTCAAGGCCCTTACTTACAGGCCCATAAAGCCAGAGTGTATTCCGGTTTCTATAGTGTGAATAGGTGACAATAATCGCCTTTTGGACAAGATGCTAGTCTGTTGTAGATTTTTACTCCCAAGCTGGTGCTGGTATCCATTCCTCTCCCTGGCTGGAGAGGGGAAAATGCAGGTTTGGTGTCTCTCCAAGGAACACAGCATTGGACCTACCTTTGCTAGGATTCAGACTCAGGACCTCATGGTCCCGTCCATCAACCTAATTACCAGGCCATGGACTCCACTAAACCTTTGCCTTGGCTAACAAATGAGCCAATGTTGCATTGTTCGACCTCAGGTCTTTCAAATCTTTATTGCTGACATCCAGCTGGGTGTGTAATCTCTTAATCTTGTGTTGACATGCAGCTAGGTGTGATGTCTGGTGTTGACATCCAGCTAGGTGTGAAATCTGGTGTTGACATGCAGCTAGGTGTGAAATCGTGTGTTGACATGTAGCTAGGTGTGAAAATTTGTATTGACATGCAGCCAGGCGCGAAATCTTGTGGTAACATGCAGCTAGGTGTGAAAATTTGTATTGACATGCAGCCAGGCGTGAAATCATGTGGTAACTTGCAGCCGAGTATGTAATCTGGTGTTGACATGCAGCCGGGCACGTAATCTCGTGTTGACGTGCAGCCTGGCGTGTAATCTGGTATTGGCATCCAGCTAGGTGTGAAATCTAGTGTTGACATGCATCCAGGGATGTAATCTGGTATTGACATACAGCCAGGCATGTAATCTGGTGTTGACATGCAGCCAGGCATGTAATCTGGTGTTGACATGCAGCCAGGCATGTAATCTGGTGTTGACATGCAGCCAGGCATGTAATCTGGTGTTGACGTTGCCGAATCAACATGTAGTAAGTTGTTTACTTATTTATATCTTTATTCATACTTCAATAGATAAATAAATGCAATCTATCATCACATCAATAATGAAGCTTTGAAGTAGACACAAGCTAAGGGGAAGAGATTTTCAATGATCTTTTGTCACAGTCTCATCATATATCTATCTATATAGGATATTGTACAGCTCAGTCAATCTCTATATGATATTATATGGCTCAGTCGGTAGATCGGCTGCATGTCAACACCATATTTCACACCTAGCTGCATGTCAACACCAGATTACACGCCTAGCTGCATGTCAACACCAGATTACACGCCTAGCTAGCTGCATGTCAACACAAGATTTATAATAATGTATCATTGTTGAAAAACCCTGTTATGAAATCTAGATCTGACATTCATGGGTTTGATAAATGCGCATGATTAGCAAGGTTCCAATATTTATTGTTGACTGGATAAATCAGATATCTTTTTTTTTCTGTGAATGCTGACTTACTTTGTCTTTTTTGTTTTCAAATGATAATTGTTTGCTCCCTTCCAAACAGGTATCAGCAAAGTTTCAAAGAGTTGATAGCGTTTGACATTCATGAGTGCGACGACAAAATTCTAGAAAAGTAAGGAAATGGCTTCTGTTTTATTTTAGTTTCATTTGTATCCATTCGTCTTTATTCTATTATGAAATAGTCTGTGAATATCTGTGTTCACTAAACCTTGTCATACACTTGATACTCTTTCCAAGTCTTATTGTTTTGCATTCATGAGACTTGGATATATATATATCCACTGCTTTCTACTTCTTCAATATAGAAGGGGGACTCGGTAGTCCAGAGGCAAGGTGTCGGCCTCTCAACCAAAAGCTAGTGGGTACAATCCCAGCCAATATTTGAACATTTTTCTCGAGTTTTTCATAGCAAAATCTATCCCCTGGTTCAGGAAGGTGGGTCGACACTTAGTCCCATTGGAGACAGATAATAAAAGAGGTCCCTTATGCTGATCACAACACCTTGGCTGTTTACAGGACAGTCCAGGTAGGTGGATGGACACCTAGACCCATCGGAGACAGACTATGAAAGGAGGTCCTGTGTGCAGATCACAACACTCTGCGCACGTTAAAGGGTCCAGGCAAAATTTAGAATCCTACGAAAAACCCTGAGATCACCCTAGTTGTGAAGTGGCTAAAGTCAAATCAATATAAATCAACAACGATATGTAATTCCTGTCGAGTTATTATTTCCTACTACATATGCTTACTCCGTCTTTTACATTTTTTCCCTTCAACACTTTATACCTACCTTAAATACTTTTTCCATTTATCTTTCTTTTTCATTCATCAACACTTTACATCTCTGTAGTGTTTTCATCAAAGATTTTACTTTGTCCATCAAATTTTACATCTCTACTAATTACTTTCTTCATAAATTTTTCCTTTCTGTTCACCAAACCTTTACGTCTACTAATTACTTTCTTCGTAACTTTTTCCTTTCTGTTCATCGGATATTCTATGAACATTTATTCATTACTTTCTTCATAAATGTTTCCTTTCTGTTCATCAACACTTTACATCTCTCATTTACTGGTAATATTTTCTGTGTATTTTCCCTTTCCATTCATCATATTATATCAATTAGAGCCTTCCTCTATTGGTCTGTGCCATTTTAAGATCAAATCTTTAAATCCACCTGCCACTCTGTACTTGTATCTCTCCACTCTATTCCGTGGGTGTTACTGGTAGATCCTACTTCTTTCTTTTTCACTTTCACTCCATCCCTTATCTTTCGTCTTGCTTTTCCCTCTTACTTGACTCTAACATCACTGCACATTCTCTCTCTCTCTCTCTCTCTCTCTCTCTCTCTCTCTCTCTCTCTCTCTCTCTCTCTCTCTCTCTCTCTCTCTCTCTCTTTCTCTGTCTCCTTTCCTTTTTTCACTTATATTTTTCATCTGGCTGTTTCCTGTAAATTCACCCTAAAATCAACGCATTTAGTGATTGGGGTAAATTTCAACGAAACAAATAAATCCCACCTATCACTCGTTTTACACATTTATTATCTTCTCTCATCAGTTGTTAGGTCAACTGTGGTTGGAGGGCACTGCTGTTAGGTCCTACTCCTTTCCTTTGCTTCTTATACAATACATCTTCTCTGGCATCTTGCTATTTTCTGTGGATTCGTTCTAATATCACCACATAAGGTGAATGCATTAAATTACTATCAAGGCAAATTTCATTCATCACACACCCTCCCGTTATCCATTTTCCCCAAATCTTTGTTTCAATACTTCCTATGCAGTTACTATCTCTAATTTACACGATTTTATTCTCACTTTAGATTCACTTCCAGTCTTGTAAACGTACGCAACCGACACAGCAACGTAGTGGAAACTATGGCACAGGTGAGTTAATAAAATATGGCGACTTTGAGTATTTGTGTTGGTTTATGGCTATTAGTCCCACCTTTGTTTTCCTGTTAGAACTTAGAAGCCAAACGCTGTCGTCTTTGTTGAATGAGGAAAAGTCTTGTGTACCTTCAGCTAAACATTTGAGTCTCTGTTGAATGGAAATAGTTAAGTTATCTGGAGCCTTTGTTGAATTGAAACAGTTTAGCATCCCTTCAGCAAAAAAGCAGGAGTTACCACTGAATGGAAACAGCCTAATGTTTCTTCAGTGTTGACACCATGGTCAGAATTTTTTTTTCCATAACCATGATTAAAAGAGTTTCTATTTCAGTTTTGGTCTTAGAAAATGTGTGCGCCAGAGTGAAATTCTGAACAAGAAATGTTTGGTTTTTCTTTTGTGTAATTGAATATTTGTGTTTAACCTTTTTTTTTTAATTTAGGAAAATTTGCTTCCCTCAGCAATTGTTAGTAAGATGCATGGAAGCAGACTAATGAATCTTAATTGTCAAGGAGTCTGTTCCCGGACGAAAATACTTTGTTGACTTGATGGTTAGCGTAATGTTTCAATGCCATATTGTGAGCCCTTTATTTACAAAAATAGAAAAAGGGACCAAGCAAAGATTTTCAATTTTGTTGTTTGTGTTTGTACAGGGTGTGATGGAGTTAAAAGAATCCCATGGCATCGATACCAACACAGAAAATCGAATCCAATACTTTCTGGACAGATTCTACATGTCTCGTGTCAGCATTAGAATGTTGATAAACCAACACAGTAAGTAAGATAGTTTATGCATTATGTCAAGATCTGCAGGAAGAGAAAAGATGAGTGTAATGAAAAATGGAAAAAACAATATCTTTTGTACCAAAAAGGGCATAGGTGGTTAGATTTCCAGACTTTGAATCATGAGGTCCTGGGCTTGAATCCCAGCGGTGCTAGGTCTGACGTTGTGTTCCATGTGAAAAAAACCCACGTAACACACACTTTCCTGCCTTGTTCAAGGTGTAAATGGGTACCATCACCAGCATGGGAGTATACATCAGCAACAGACTTGTGTCCTGTGCATGTGTTGATTATTATCTTCTTGTTCCCCTTCACGCTATGACTTACTTGACTTAAAGCCTTGTACCCCGGTGGGGCATAGGTCTCCAATGATACACCTCCACTGCACTCTGTCCTGTGCCACCATCTCTGTCTGGTTCCAGGAAAGGCCCAGCAGCCGAGCTTCCTGCAGGGTCGACCTCCTCCATGTTGTTTTTGGTCTCCCTCTGCCTCTCTTCCCTTGTGGATTCCACTTTAAGGCTTCATATCATAGAATGGAAAAGTGAGGTCCTTGGTACTTTTGTTGCCACGATTAAAATGAGATTTTGAGCCCTCTGTTTAACAGTGTTATCTTTTAAGCTTTTTTGTTGTTGAAAGTGCAACTCAGTCAGATGACATTAAAATTTGCGTCTCTTCTTATTGTCTATAGTGGGCGGTTGGCCGGTTCTAGTAGTGGTAGGTCCTACTTCTTCCCTATCACTCTTACTCGTGTCTTTCGCTTTCATCTTACTGTTTCATCTTACTTAATGCACCCTGAGATCACCGCAAATGGTGGATGTCCTTTTAATTTACTTAAACAAAAATATTGTCTATAAAAAGAGAGGAAAAGGTGTTGTAATAAAATGTGTGCATGGAAGCAAAGATAACAGAGAGGAAAAAGTATTGTAATGAAGAGCTAAAAGGTGCAAGAATACAATTCAAATCGATGGAATGAAATAAACAAGAAGAAAGCATGTTTTAGTCTTATTAAAAAGAACGTTCGGCATAAAGGTGCAAAAGGACATCTCCGCGAAGTTGATGATTTGATTTAGTGGACAACACAGCACATGGTGGTGACGTGTTTGCATGAAAACAATTATGAAAGAGGACTCCCAATACATTTATATATGCCTTTGGCGCTGCGTGGCGATGTCATGTCATCATGCAACGATTTATTGTTTTCATGAAATCATCAATAGATGACATTATCAGCACATCGTTTAAGTTGCGCCAAAGATTGTCCTTCATGTTTTTGCCAATCAAGTAGTTTCTTCGAACATTTCTAGACTGAACGTGTGTACGTCTGTGTGGTCACCCAATTCATGGCCTTTGCTGCTTCTTTCTTTCTTTCAGCTCTTCTGTTTGGAAAGAAAGAGCGTAACAACAACCCACGCCACATAGGCTGCATTGACCCAAGTTGTAACGCATCTCTAGTTGTGCAAGGTGAGTCCTTCGTTTGAGATTGACATGGTTTTTCCTCTGTTTTGTTTCTTTTTCCCAAATGTGAAGACGCTCGGGTTTATTATCTGCCTCTATTACCTGCCTTACAAACTCATATTCAGCCAACAGATTTCACAATTGTCTGTCTGCTTGGAAAAACATCTTTGGGGGGGATTGGCATATACTTGACTTCTTACTTACTGAACTTGAAACAAAGATTTTATTTAAATTGTTTAAAAGCAGAATAGAAATATGTTTTTCATCTCATACATGCTTGGGTGTTGTTTTTTCAGTTTTCAATTTTTTCATGTTAGGCAAGCAGAACCACACTGTGTGTGTGTATATGTGTATAATAAAATTATTTGCTATTTTTCTCTAGACGCCCATAAAAATGCCAGGTTTTTAAACTGTTTTTCTCTAGATGCCTATTTCAATGGCAGGTTTTTTTTACTATTTTTCTCCAGATGCTTATGACAATGGCAGGTTTTTTACTATTTTTCTCCAGATGCTTATGACAATGGCAGGTTTTTTACTATTTTTTCTAGATGCTTATGACAATGGCAGTTTATACTATTTTTCTCTAGATGTCTATGACAATGGCAGGTTTTTTACTATTTTTCTCTAGATGTCTATGACAACGACAAGTTTTTTACTATTTTTCTCTAGATGCCTATGGAAATGCCATGTTTTTTACTATTTTTCTCTAGATGCCTATGAAAATGCCAGATTTTTATGTGAACAGTACTATTTGACCGCTCCAGAGTTACGGATAACCAGCAGGAATAGCTCTGGTGAGTTGTTGTTCGTTTGTTTGTTTGCTCTTTTGTTTGTCTTGGTAGTATTTTTTGAAGTGTGTCATTGTTCAAGGACTACATATATATATATATATATTAACAGTTTGACTTTGCATTTTTCTACATTTGGGACGAGTGAGTCATCATGGTGTTACTTCCTTCAGATAATGTTACACACTTAAGATTGTGCTACCCACTTTCGATAGTGTTACACGCCTTAGATAGTGTTACACAATTTTGGTAATGTTATACACTTTAGATTGTGCTAGCCACTTTTGGTAATGTTATACACTTTAGATAGTGTTACACAATTTTGGTAATGTTATACACTTTAGATAGTGTTACACAATTTAGGTAATGTTATACACTTTAGATAGTGTTACACAATTTTGGTAATGTTATACACTTTAGATAATGTTACACACTTTAGATAGTGTTACACAATTTAGAAAGTGTTAAACAATTTAGATAGTGTTACACATTTTTTAGATAGTATTAAATACTCTAGATAGTTTAATCACTTTAGGTAGTGTTACACACTTTAGATAGTATTACACACTTTAGATAATGTTGCACACTTTAGATATTGTTACACATTTTGATAGTGTTACACACTTTTTAGATAGTATTAAATACTTTAGATAGTGTTACACACTTTTTAGATAGTATTAAATACTTTAGATAGTGTTAAACACTTTAGATACTGTTAGTGTTACACATTTTAATAATGCTGCATACTTTACATAGTGTTACACAATTTACTTTTGAGAGTGTTACACAATTTAGATAGTGTTACATGCTTTAGATAGTGTTAAACACATTAGATAATGTTAAACACTTTGGATAGTGTTAAACAATTTAGATATTGTTATACACTTTAGATAGTGCTACACACATTAGATAGTGTTATCCACTTTAGATAGTGTTGAACACTTAAGATATTGTTAAACACATTAGATAGTGTTACACACATAAGATAGGCCCACATACGTTAAATAGTGCTAAACATTTTTAATATTGTTAAACACTTTAGGTAGTGTTAAACACTTTTGATAGTGTTACATACTTTAAATACACACATAAAATAGGGTCACATACTTTAGATAATATTGCACACGTTAGATAGTGCTAAACACTTTAGACATTGTTAAACACTTTAGATGATGCAAGATACTTTAGATAGTGTTAGACATATGTTAGATAGTGTTAAACACTTTAGATAGTGCTACTTACTTTAGATAGTGATATCCACGTTAAATAGTGTTGAACACTTTCGATAGTGCTAAACACTTAAGATAATGTTAAACACATTAGATAGTGTTACACACTTTAGATTACATAAGATAGGGCAACATACTTGAGATAGTGTTACACCTGTTAGATAGTGCTAAACACTTTTGATATTGTCAAACACTTTAGATAGTGTTAAACACTTAAGATAGTGTTACACACATTAGATAGTGTTACACACACACATGTTAGATAATGTTAAACACGTTAGATAGTATTAAATACTTTAGATAGTGTGACATAAAACATTAGATACACACATAAGATAGAGCCACATACTTTAGATAGTGTTAGATAATGCTGAACATTTTACATATTGTTAAACACTTTAGATAGTGTTAAACACTGCAGACAGTGTTACACACGTTAGATAGTGCTAAACACTTAAAACAGTGTTACACACGTTAGATAGTGCTAAACACTTAAAACAATGTTACGCACGTTAGATAGTGCTAAACACTTAAAACAGTGTTACACACGTTAGATAGTGCTAAACACTTTAGATAGTGTTACACACGTTAGATAGTGTTACACACGTTAGATAGTGTTAAACGCTTTATGCTAAACACTTAAGATATTGTTACACACGTTAGGTAGTGTTAAACATTTTAGATACACACATAAGATACGACCACACACTTTAAATAGTGTTACACACTTTGAATTGTCATTTCATTTGAGCTGCTGAGAGCCACATATAAGTGTGGGTGTGTCTATGGCATTATATTGATTTCACTGTTGCTTTGCTAAAATCAATTCATCCAATGGAATTATCTCTTCATCTACATACTATATATTGCCACTTGTACCATTCCTCTGACCCATAAATTGAGTGAAAGGGGATAGGTGTGGCTATGCATTACCATTGCACCATCTGTTGTACTAGCACAATCACTTGCTACACCTTTTGTACTAAGCTGAAGCCATTATCTACCATGCATTGTCTCTCGTTCTCCTTTCCTTCTCTCTGTGTCTGTTTCTCTCTCTCTCTCTCTCTCTCTCTCTCTCTCTCTCTCTCTCTCTCTCCATCTATCTATCTCTCTATCTATCTCTCTCTCTCTCTCTCTCTCTCTCTCTCTCTCTCTCTCTCTCTCTCTCTCTCTCTCTCTCTCCTCCCTCTATCTGTCTGTGTCACTCTCTCTCTCTGTTACCGAGGAACACAAAGTCGGACCTTGCTTTGCCACTGTCGTCCTCAAAGATTATAAACTGTTTAAACAAATTTGATTTAAAAATCTAAATTTCATACCATATCAAAGATTTTAACCAGTCATAAAAAAATTAAACCTTGTCAAAGACGTAACTGATCATAAGGATTTCATCTAAACCCTAATTTTAAAACCATGCTGACGTTGATATCTAATTATTTTAATTTCATCTACATCATAATCTTGAAACCATACTGACGTTGATATCTATATATTTTAATTTCATCTAAACCCTAATTTTGAAACCATGCTGACGTTTGATCTATATCTAATTTTTTAAATTTCATCCAAACCCTTTTTTTTTTTAAAAACCATGCTGACATTGATATCTAATTATTTTCTTTCTTCCTTTCTTTATCAGCTCCCATTCTACCTTCCGTGTATGGGTTTCTATGCCCGACATGATCTTTGTCCAGGCTGCCCTGTCCTGGTGTTTCCTTCCAACAATGTTAAATTTCTTTGCATTAATGCCTTTTTATATATTCTTCCCACTTTCTAGGGTTTTGCCTTGAGTTTTTCCCCACTACTGATTTCTATTCTTAGTTATTCATTCTGTTCATGTCCATCTCAGTTGATTCATTTCGGCTGCTTCCTGCTCTTTTTTATATACTTCTTTCTCCGGTTTGCCTTTTGGTCTTTTACCTTGTCAGTCAAAGCTAAACTGATTTGCAAATTTTGATCTCTTATTGTTGTGTTTCTGATTTTGTCTCTTTTAGTTTTCCCCACTACTCTTCTTAGATACATTTCGGCTGCCTGCACTCTAATTATTCCCTACTGTCAGTTTTCACTGCTATAGAGGGGAGTAGGACAATAAACTCTGTTGTATACTGCCATTTTGGTTTTTGTTGACAATTCTTGTTTACCTACAAATGCCTTTCCTAGGTGGTTATATATTGCACTTGCCTTTTTGGATTCTCTGGCTGATTTCTTCTCATAGATTTCCCTCTGAGTTAATCATTACTCCTAAGTAATTGTAGCTTTGAATTTGTTCTAAATTCTCCCTGCCTGATTTAAGATTTTGTGTTTTAGCTTCCCTAGTTACTAGCATTGTTTTGGTTTTCTTTGCATTTACTCTCATTCCTACTTTATTTAATTCATTTATGTTGATATTTGACTGGAGGTCCCTTTCTGATTTTCCAAACAGAACTAAATCATCAGCACATGAAAGCATTGATACATTTACTGCTTTGAGCTTCCACATACTTACATTCATTTTCTTCATGTTTGAGGATGCCTTTGCGACTGAATCCATAAATGTGATAAACAAAAGAAGACTCAGGATACAACCCTGTCTTACTCCTATACCTACATCAAATTTTTCAGATACATTTTCAGCTACTCTCACTGCACATGTTGGTTTATTGTAAAAACTTTTAATGGCTTCTATTAAATTTTGCTCTACGTTGTGTTCTTTTAAGGAATGCCATAGTTCGTCCCTCCTCACAGTGTCAAATGCCTTTTCTAAGTCAATAATAAAACACAGGGAATACAGTAAAGTGCAGGCAACCGAAATGAAATATCTAAGAAGAGTAGTAGGGAAAACTACAATAAGAAACACAACAATAAGAGATCAAACCAAAGCAGATAGCATAAAAACTAAGATAGAAATGAATCAACTGAGATGGTTTGGGCATGTTAACAGAATGAATGACAATAGAATAGCTAAATCAGTATAAAACTCAAGGTAACAGACCAAAAGGCAGACCTCGGATAAAGTGGGAAGAAGATATAAAAGAGGCATTAACGCAAAGCAATTTAACATTGTTGGAAGGAAACAGAAACTGTCAGGACAGGGCAACCTGGAGAAAGCTGATTTCGGGCATCTAAAACCCATACACTGGAAGGTAGAATGGGAGCTGATAAAGAAAGAAAGAAAGCTGACGTTGATATCTAATCATTTTAATTTCAACGTAACTCTAATTTTCACGCCACAATACTAAAGATTACATCCAGTAATCTGAATTCAAACAGCACTAACTGTTACCTTTTTTCAAAATGAAGCTACTTTCTGATGAAAACACATATTTGGCGAATTTCTTATTTTTGTCTTTTTTGTTGCATAATTGATAGGCAATAATTTGTTTGACATATTTGAAACTGAGGCTTCGGTGGCTGCCTGGTAAGGATGAAGAATTAGGATCATGAGGTCCTGAGTTCAAATCCTAGCAAAGCTAGGTCCAACATTGTGTTCCTCGGGAAAGACACTTAACGTGCATTTTCCTCACTCGACCCATATGCAAATGGGTACACGCACTAGCTTGGGAATAAAAACCAGCATCAGATTAGCATTCTGTTCAGTAGGTTATAATTGTCATCTTTACCGCTTCACGCTATAGAAACCTGGATACGTTCCAACTCTATAGTCCATTAATAGCCTTGACGGAAATTTGCTTCGGTATTTTACTGTCAGAAACTGTGTGAATCATTTTTAATATTTCCTCTTTCTTTTGTTCTCAGCATCTGAGAGTCAACAAGATCCCATACAGATTGTATATGTGCCATCCCACCTGTATCACATGTTGTTTGAGTTATTCAAAGTACGTACAAACAGTTTTGTCTTTCCGTTCAGTGTGGAATAAGAGTGTTTTACTTATTAAATCGTGCAAAGGTGGTTGGTAGGCATATACTGCAGGTAGGTCATTCTTCTTTCCTCTGACTCTCTGGCATATATCTTTTATCTTGCTGATTCGTCTTAACCCTTGAACCCTGAGCTCCTGAACCTTAAAATTACCCTGCCCCTGAGCTCCTGAGCAAAAAACGTGTAAAAAGAGGGAAGCAAACAAAAATGTATTATTTGGTGTTGTTTTTTAATTACATGTAAATTTTTACTCACATTTATTCATCTCCAATATTCAACTTTGTTGTGCCAATCTTGCCAACACATTGACCCAGTTTCCAATTTGTTTGATATAGATCTAGATCTAGTTGGTCTAGAAGTTGACGGTATAGATCTAGAAGTTGAAGAGGGCATGGCATCACCTTGCTCAGTAACCTGATCTTCATCATTACTTTCTTCCTCACTAGATCATCCCATGTCATCTGACTCACTCTCTAGTTCACTATCATGATACTCAGCATCACCAAATTCTAGTTCATCATCCTCAGAATCTGATAAGTTTTGTAACAGTCAACACCTGCTCTCGTGTGTAATTTTTTTTTACCTGAACTGCCGGGCTGAACAGCTGATCGCTTCACCATAAAATTATTCAATAAACACCAAAATTACACAATTTTCACCACAAGCAAGCAGCAATTTTGATTCTGCTTTGTTATTGTTCCGTTTGAAGTGTCA
The DNA here is from genome assembly GCA_037039925.1 of Doris montereyensis. Classification (NCBI taxonomy): domain Eukaryota; kingdom Metazoa; phylum Mollusca; class Gastropoda; order Nudibranchia; family Dorididae; genus Doris; species Doris montereyensis. The sequence continues at coordinate 68,304 of JAXRKP010001164.1, forward strand.
CAAGTCAAGTGGCTCAATTTTAATCGCTTATATAACCCAACAACTGTAGGGACACACCCACCCACCGTAATATCAGTGTCTCGGGGAGTAGGAAAATAAGTTCCCCACTGATATTACGGTGGCTTGAGTTCAAAGGGTTAACTCACCCTGAGGTTGCCCCATATGGTAGACGGGGGAAAATTTCAATGTGACAAACCAACAAAACATCAAACAAAGACAACAGCCATTCCAGGGTGGTTGTCCGGGGGCAAAAATATTTTGTGTTCGTCGGGCACACTGCTAATGTTTGGGTGGGTTTTTTTGGCTGATAGGTCCTACCTTGTTCATGTCTCTCTTTCACCCTATCTTTCATCTTGCTTTTTCCACGCTGAGATCGCTGTGTATGGTGGATGGGGTAAATTTCAGTGAATCAATTAATCAATTGTTGAAAAGTTGTCAGTCGATTGATTGCAATGTAATTATTTCAACAAAGAGTGAGCACAAACTACTAAAAACGGTGGAAAGAATGTGCGACTGGCTGGTTAAGGTTAGCCTCGTGGTGGTTGCCTGTGACGCTTCATGCATGTGTAACACTCTTTCAGATATCTAATATATTAGACTAGCAGTCCACAAATGAAACTGTCTTTCAGATGTCTAATGTATTAGACTAGTAGTCCACAAATGAAACTGTCTTTCAGATGTCTAATGTATTAGACTAGCAGTCCACAAACTGAGCCGTCTTTCAGGTGTCTGCGATGTTACTAGTGGTCCACAACTGCCTTTTAGATGTCTACGGTATTAGATCAGTAGTCTACAAATCGAACTTCCTTTCAGATGTCTAATGTAATAGACTAGCAGGTCACAAATGGAACTGCCTTTCATATGTCTACGGTATTAGACCAGTGGTCCACAAAATGGTTTTTTGTACCTTTATGTTCTTACGGGGCCTTTGCCATCAATTTTATGCTGAACAGCTAACGTGACAAAGAGCCATTGAAATAGTAAATTTGGGGGGGGGGGGGCTGAGATGGCAGGTTTACCAAAAATGGGACAAAATTCTTTTATTGCACTACTGGATGGAGCGGTTCATTCCATAACAAAGGCTCAGTATCGATTCTTTCATTTTATACAATTTGTTTTTAGAAATGATACCGGCCTAACATTCAACGCATCGGCTGTACCATAAAAGGCAGAAATTATGTTGAAAGTATATCAAGTTGATACTCATTTTTTTTTACCGAAAGTAAGGCTACCTGAAGAATCTACTTTTGAGGAATTATTGTCAATATTATTATTAGCTAAGATTGGCCGAAGTATAAGGGATCTGGAGCAGTTTATAGCCTCTCATGATTGTATGATGTTTCAAAGTATTATATTATTCTGTTATAGGTTTATATGCGAAAAAACATTGAAATAACGGAAAAAATTGTTATAAATGCGATTTTCTCAAAATGTTACTTTTTGACTGATATGTTATCTACTTTTTTTTATCTGTTGTCCGATTCCCCCAAATTTGGTATATAACATCTATACTGCAAAAATAAACTTCGCCCAGTAGCTTTTTTTTCGATATCTCTTTAAATATTTGCAAAAGGAATTTTTTTGTGATTAAATTTGCTAAAAATTGGAAATGTTGCTATATATGCATTTAAAAAAAAATTCGTACTTTTTATCCAAGAAAGTTATTGGGTGCGACTAGATATTGAACCTAATAAAGTGTGTGCAAAGTTAAAGCCAAATTTGTTTATAACTGAAAAACATATTTGAAATGAAGTTGTTATTTTCGCAATGAAAATCCCAAATGGCGGCATTCCCATGGCAACCATATGATAAAAAAGCTAATTTAGACATGCCGAGCACAATGGTAGTGGTTAAAATTGTCTATATATATCAAATAATTTTAAAAAACATGCTCAACAGCCCCTTCCTCCCCAACCCCTAAAAAAGTAAAAGCTTTGTGATAGAAACCCAACTATGTCATTATAATTCATATCAGATAATCAACACTTAAAGTGTTTTATGATCTATCAGATAGTTGTGTTTTAGCATTATTCTTAACATCCGGCAATTAGAATATGTTATGTTCTGCATTAAAATAGGAACATAGTCATGTAAGCATTTTTCCTCAGCAAGCAATATAGGCGTGAGTTTCAATCATTTGTCACCTTATTTTATCATGCACGGCTTTACTCTTTATCTCGCTGCCAGAATGCCATGAGGGCCGCTGTCGAACACAACAGCAATGAAGATAACATTCCACCTCTGGATGTCATGATAGTCAAAGGCCAGGAAGACCTGACAATCAGGGTGAGTTCAAAGTTCAAAATGGGATCACCACATCACTGAAGACAACAAAACGGTTACAAATTGAAGAGCTTGTACCAAAATGTATGGCTTTTAAACTTTTTAGTGTAGGTAAGGCTAATAGGGCTGGGACCCAGGCGACCTAAGTAAAGGCCAAGTTATCTTGTGAAGGGCTGTCTGAGATAGGGGCCGATGCACCGGCCGGCGCTTTGTGAGCGAGGCTTTCATCTGCCAGACTACCTTGCACAATAATTTAAATCTCACGTAGATCTAGATTCTAGATCCCAAGATCTAGCAAGCCTTTTGACCTGCGTATGTGCCAGGCAGATTTAGATCTATATTCTAGATATTTTTTTTGTAAATGACAAATCCTTGAATTTGAGAGAGACAGAGACTGACTGACTGATAACCAGACAGACAGACAGAGAAAGAGAGACAAAGAGACATAAAGCAACATGATAGGGAGTTTCAATACAATTTGTGATGGCAAAAAACGTGTAACTTAACTTCAAGGTTATACTTTCAACTCAAGAACAGTAATAATAATTCACATACCTGATGCATTGACAAAATGACATCTTCAAGTTCACTGCAAAATTTAATCGCCTTGATGAAAGGATGTGAAATTTGTTTTAAATTATGGTATGCCTCATAGGTTAATGAATTACGATCTGAACCTTTGAAGATCTTGAAATATATTAAAAATTGTATGAACTGGACCAGTCCTTGAAAAACTGAAAAAAAAGCAAAGTTCATCCCATTCCGTAGCAAAAATCACAGAGCCGTTGTCTATAAACTGTCCGTTGTAATTACGCCAATACTGGTTTCTACAACGTACTATTCAGATTCATGGTGATTTTATCACACATATTGTCCTCCTTTATTATACATGTGTATCTTGATCTAGAAAATCATTCATTTCATCAATACTTAATGAACGAGCTTCTGCTGTAGCTTTCACAGTGGTACGTGGGTTTTTTTTATCTTGTTGGGAATACATGATATAGGAATATCAGGCAATATTGAGGATGACACAATTGGCACATGAATGTTGCCACCAGCCTTTCGATCTTTTTTAACATCTTCAGGCCAATGAAGGGAACAATTGTCCATATATTCAATCACACCAGCTAGATTAATCTTGTTGGGTAAAAATTCCACCCAGTCATTACGTTTTTGCACGTCCTTTGGAAATTTATATACTGACACTCTTTTGCCTGTCTTGTCACTTTCATATTTTAATTAGCAATTAAATACAGAACACCTTCTCTGTATTTTGAGAAAGTGTAGATCTAGATGTTGGTACAATTTTTTAAAACAGTAGATCTGACACTGATATTAGTGATGGCCAGCACTATTCGCAAGTATGACAGATAGACTTTGCCACTATCCGTCATTAATTTTAATGGTGAAAGGAGCTCGCCATTAATGACGGATGGACTTTGCACTATCCGTCATTAATGACGGACCTGAACACGATCTCAGTCAAATTAAGAATAGACTTTGTATTTTTGTAATGAGTAATTAATGAATTTAAATATCTAGATGTACGGTAGATCTAATGATGATTTTATTTTGTTATTATTTGACATTTTCACTATTTCCCCCTGGATGTGACAAATTACAAATGAATAATTTAATATGGTGGATGGGAACTATTCACCATTAGATCTAGATGTGACACGTGATTTGATATACAGATATCTCTCTCTCTCTCTCTCTCTCTCTCATCTCTCTCTCTCCCTCCCCCCCCCCCCTTCTCGCATACACCCATTTCCCCCTTTAATATGATAAAAGTACTATAACTGTTCTTAACATGCTATTGAATTTCCTTACAGGTTTCTGACCAAGGGGAGGCATTCCTCGTTCCAAACTAGACCTACTCTTTCAGTACATGTACAGCACAGCGCCCCAGCCAGCCCGGTCGGACATTGCCAGCGCCCTTTAGCGGGTTACGGTTATGGTCTGCCGCTGTCTCGCCTTTATGCCCGTTACTTCATGGGGGACATCGTTCTCAATTCCTTTGAGGGTTACGGGACTGATGCTATCATCTATTTGAAGGTGAAGGTCACTTTGGTGGTGCTAGTATATGCTCTCACCGCTTATAGTCTTTCAGTGCTAACACTCATTCACAAAGCCATCTCTGAGATAAGCAAATTGGTCACACAACATTGACATAGTTTGCGGTTTGTGTCTTTGGTTTGAGGCCCTGGAGGTCTCGTCAAGCTTGCTGTCAGTTCTTGATATTTTCAGTTAATCTAATGCTAACAACCTTTGACTAATGTTAACAACTTTTGTCTAATGTTGACATATTAATTGTCTAATGTTGACATCCTTTGTCTAATGTTGACTTATCGTCTTATGTTGGCATATTGTTTAATTTTGACATATTGTCTAGTGTTGACACATTGTCTAGTATTGTTTAATGTTGACAACTTTGTTTGAGGTTGACCTAATGTTGAAATTGTCAATTGTGACATATTGTCTAGTGTTGACAACTTTTGTCTCATTTGACAGTTTTTGAGAGGAAAAACTTAGTTTCGGGGATCAAGTAAGAGGTTTTGATTTGATTGTACCCTTATCCACAACTAGGTGGCATCAATGGCTGGGCGGTTAGACTGTCGGACTGGGGATCATTGGGTCTTGGGTTCGAATCCTAGCAAAGCTAGGTCTAATATTGTGCTCCTTTGGGAAAAACGCGCAACGTACATTTCACCCACTCGACCCAAATGCAAAATGGGTACCCAAGCACTAGCTTGGGAGTAAAAGCCTGCATCAGACTAGCATCCTGTCCAGGAGGTGATTATTATCACCTGTTCCACTCCACCCCACGCTGTAGAAACCTGGATAAACTCTGCCTCTATGGGCTGCAAGCATGGCCTTGGTGGGATTTTTATTGTGCCGAGACTACCTTGTAAACAGCTAGGCATCTTTAACGGGCACAGAGTGATGGGACTTCTTTTAATTCTCCGTCTCCAATGGGAATAGATATCGATCCACCTACCAGGGGGGGGGGGGGGGGTTACCCAAGATTTTTTTTTGAACTATTGGGCAATCTTGTGATTGAGAGGCTGACGTCTTACTTCTGGACCACTGTGTTCCCTTAAGTAAAAGAAGATGTGATAAAAGTGACACATAATTGCTCTTGTAATTTAGTGAATTGTTCTGTTATGAACATCAAAGGAAAAACAAGTTTACATCAGGTTCAATTTCATTAGCCGAAAATAGTTGTATTTCGTAGATCAACACATTGGCAGAAGGGTTATGCATTATTGAAATTATTATAGTTTTCTCTATTACTGTCATTATTATTATTGTTATCAGCATTATCATGGCTACAAGATAAGGAAATAGAATTTTTTTAAATTATTTTAAAATTCCTGTCAAAATTTCAGGTATTGTCAAATGAAGCTAGCGAAATGTTGCCTGTCTACAACAAGACCGCCTCCAAAGTGTACAACCGTGACATTCCGGTTAATGACTGGTCCTCTCCTTGGATGAATAATCAGAGATCTCATCTCAGCACGTTTTCGTATTCTCACAGAAGATTTTGAAACTACTGGCAGGCAATGTTTTTTTTTCTACAACCAACGTGTTTTTTGTCTCTTCAGATGTTTGCTCACATTTTGTATGGAATGTACCCTGCTAACTGTATTGATTTTTTTACTGTAGTTTTATTAACAGGACAGGTTGTTACAGATTTTGTCTCAATAGGTCAATAGGACATTGTCACCAAATAGAACAAAACAAAGTTGACGTTGAAAGCTACTCTGCTATAGTATTAGAATTAGAATCTTGCTCGCAAGATGAACTTGTGAAACCTGCTCCATTATTGTTTGTAATTAATGAATTATTGTCTAGTTGACACCACTGACGATGACACTTGTTGCCGTAGTAACGAGGTCCTTCTTTCCCATTTTTATGATTTATGCCGAGTTGCATCCTTTATCATGACATTCTTGTCTCACCTCTGAGCTGTCATGTCTGTGGTGATATTTAACAACAATGCAAATTTATTTGTGCCTCTTAAAGCAACGTCTTGAATTGCTCTGATACTGATCGAGAGAATATCGAGTACAATCTCTTAACAATGATCTAGTCACATTGTACACTGAGATCACAGCCATTGGTGGACAGTATTTACTTCAATCAAAGAAAGAAACAAACGTTATACCCCACACACAAAGCTCTAACGTTGCACACTTGAGCCAGCAGGCTTTTCTGACACCATCACAGTTGTAAATTTTATGACAACAACTGACATAATATCCATGTGGTGTGATGTTGCCCCAACCAATCTTCTTTCTTGTAAGTTTAAAAATCCATGTGTACAGGACCATATTTCTTTCTTCTTCTTCATGTGTGAAGTCTGAGACAGGCATTGGCAATCATCATGGATCTCCATTTTTCTCTCTCAATCAAGGATCTAATAAAGTTATTATTGCTGTTGTTAACACTTTGTTTGTATGTCGTTCTTTGTCTTTCCTTTGCCTTTTGTTCCCAAGATCTTTCTTTACATGCTTAGTGGATCTAGTCCTCAATTCCTATTTTATATGTCCAGTGAGTTTCATTTGCCTTCTTTCTAATATTTGTTACAAGTGCTCTCTTGTTTTTGCTCTGCAAGGGCCAGGACCTCCTCATTTGACTTCCTTTCTTTCCATTATATTATACTAAGTACTGACCACACATAGGCCTTCAAAACTCTTATCTTCATCCGTATCTGTTTTATCGAATTCTGCTTTATATGAACTGTGATTGCGGTGGATCACATAACCATAGAGACAGATAGACAAGACAGACGGAAGAGAGAGTCTGTACAAAGGAGAGTAAACACAAAAAGTCACCCATTCCTCCTGCATCCTCTGAAAAGAGAAATAGATTTGGCTGATCGTTACATTATAATCCAATACTAATAATGTGCACCAGAACTGGCGTTTTTTAATGTGATATTTTAGTGATTTCCCTTTCTCTGTATGGGACAAAGACAAATTTTGTCTCATTAATTGTTTATATCTGGAGCCCTCTGTAACTCGTTTATCACGTTCGTGTCATCAGATCTTTGTTTTAGCATTTCAGTAAGGACGTTTTGTGTTTGAGCAAAATTGAAACGTTTCCTCTAGCCTTTGTCTCATTTGATCTTTTTGTCCTCTGTCCCGTCTGCACTTGACTTGATTGTTGATTTATAATTTAGAGTCATGTTGTTCATGTGTGTCATCATATCATCATGTCCTACTCCTAGTATCACGAACTTACAATCTGGTGTTATTGTGCTGCAGTATATCACATATCAAGTACAAAACTATGGTAAACATTTCTGCCTTGACACTTGAATGCAAAAGTGAGATCCCATTGCTGGATGGTGGGTGCTGCTGATAGGTCCTACTTCTTTCCTGTCCCTCTTTCACTGATCTTTCATCTTGCCATTTCTTTCTTAATTCGCACCTGAGATCACTGAACATGGTGGACAGGGTAAATTTCAATGAAAGAATCAAACAAATCAGCATTAGCTGTTTTGCAGACCTCTCTCTACCTCTTTTTATTGTACATACTGGGAATCAATATTAATATATTATTTATATCTCAGCATAAGATAGCTCTAGTCGCAATTCATGATGTCTATATTTTGCTTCATCTGTGAAATGCTAACACTGTTTTGACGCAGTGGAAATAAAACCACCACACAGACTTAAGTTTGCATTTTATTTCAAGTTTAAAAAGTGGTGAAATAACGTGATTCTAACAAACTCCTATTCCTATGGTACGAATGTATAGCCAGTGAAGGCCATCAAGTCACTGGAAGTGATCAGAGTCAAAGAGTAGTAGCAGTAATGGAGCAGAACAGGAACGGGGTAGATCTAGTGTATAGTGATGGATGAAGGTTGTTGTTTTTTTTACTTTTTACCTTTTATTATTGTACATACTTGGAATCAATGTTAGTATTTTATTTATAATCTCAGCATTAGATAGCTCTCTTGACATCCATATTTTGCTACGTTGATGAAATGCCAACACTTTTCTTACCGATGGAAATGAAACAATACACAGAACTGAATTTATGTTTCATGTTAGGCTTATTTAAGTGATGGAACAGCATGGTGGTAACTAACGGCCATAGTAGTGGAAACGCACCGATGGAAATGAAATAATATACAGGACTGGATTTATGTTTCATTTTAGGCTTATAATAAATTTAAGTGATGGAACAGCATGGTGGTAACCAACGGCCATGGTAGTGGAAACCAAAGCTAAGCTTTTAAATTTAAATGATGCCAGCTGCCCACTGGAATAGTTATAGCTTTAGAATGGGCATATGCTTTCTTCTGCTTACAGTTTTGAAATGTGTATACTTTTTTTCTGCTTACACTTACAGCTTTAAAATGTGTATACTTTTTGTATGCTTACACATACAGCTTTGGAATATGTATACTTTCTTTTGCTTACATACAGCTTTAGGTTTATACATAACTTTTTCTGCTCACATCTTTAGAATGTTTATATTTTCTTTAGCCCTCAGCTTTAGAATTTATAAATTTATTCTGCTCAGAGGTTGAGAATTTGTTAATTTATTCTGCTCACAGGTGTAGAATTTGTGTAGTTTCTCCTGCTCACGGGTGTAGAATTTGTATGATTTCACAGCTGAAGAATTTATATAATTTTTTCTACCGACAGTTTTAGAACTTGTATAATTACTTACGCCCACAGCTTTAGAATTTATATAATGTCTTCCGCCTGCAGCTTAAGAATTTGTATACTGATTTTTCTATTTTTGCCTTTAAAATTTAATTTTTTTTTATAATCCTTTTCATATTACAAAGAGTTCATTTCTTTCTTTCAAATCACATTGTAAATACCGTCTTAAGTTCCCAGCCTGTGCTTATGTAGACAAAGATTTGCACTTACCAGTCTCTGAATCTGACAAGATGCCTGTTTTTTTTTATAAAATACACACCTATTTTCGTTAGGTTACTGTCTCCATCAATAATTATGGCTCTGACTTTAGGAACTCAAGTGATAACCATTATTGTAATGTAAGAATTTACAATCTAAGAACCTCTGGCATTGATTTGACCAATAAAGAATGAACACTCACATAAAGGGGCGAGATGTCTAAATTGTGTCAAAGACAGCAGTTAAGAGTTCTAGTTATTTACTTTTTGTTAGAACTTCTTAAATGTTGGGTTGTGAAATCAAGTAGGCCTACTGTACATCATTGTGTGAAATCAGATAGGTCTGCACTGTACATCGTTGTTGTTGTATGGAAATCCACACTGTATGCGATGAGTTGATGTGACACATCCGTGTGTGTGACTCTTACGCCACTGTACTGTAAGGAAATCCACTGTAAATAGCTGACACAACACATCTGTTTGTGACACCATTTTAGGGAAATCCACACTGTGTGGAATGAGTTGATATAACACATCCGTGTGTGACCGTATTTTAGGGAAATCCACACTGGAAACTGCCTCGAACTAGAAACCTCCTTGTTGGTGTATATAAAGGGGAACTATCTAGAACTAGAAACCACCTTGTTGGTGTATATAAAAAAGGGGAAGCTACCTCGAACCAGAAACCACCTTGTTGGTGTATATAAAAAAGGGGAACTATCTAGAACTAGAAACCACCTTGTTGGTGTATATTAAAAAGGGGAAGCTACCTCAAACTAGAAAAGAAACCACCTTGTTGGTGTACATAAAGGGGAAGCTACATCGAACTAGAACCACCTCGTTGGTGTATATAAAGGGGAAGCTACCTCAAACTAGAAAGTACCTTGTTGGTGTATATAAAGGGGAAGCTACTCAAACTAGAAACCACCTTGTTGGTGTATATAAAGGGGAAGCTACCTCAAACTAGAAAGTACCTTGTTGGTGTATATAAAGGGAAGCTATCTCAAACTAGAAACCACCTTGTTGGTGTATATAAAGGGAAGCTACCTCAAACTAGAAACCACCTTGTTGGTGTACATAAAGGGGAAGCTACTTCGAACTAGAACCACCTCGTTGGTGTATATAAAGGGGAAGCTACCTCAAACTAGAAACCACCTTGTTGGTGTATATAAAGGGGAAGCTACCTCGAACCAGAAACCACCTTGTTGGTGTATATAAAAAAGGGGAACTATCTAGAACTAGAAACCACCTTGTTGGTTTTTTTTAAAAAGGGGAAGCTACCTCAAACTAGAAACCACCTTGTTGGTGTATATAAAGGGGAAGCTACCTCGAACTAGAACCACCTCGTTGGTGTATATAAAGGGGAAGCTACCTCAAACTAGAAAGTACCTTGTTGGTGTATATAAAGGGGAAGTTACCTCAAACTAGAAACCACCTTGTTGGTGTATATAAAGGGGAAGCTACCTCAAACTAGAAACCACCTTGTTGGTGTATATAATTTAATATAAAGGGGAAGCTACCTCGAACTAGAACCACCTCGTTGGTGTATATAAAGGGAAGCTACCTCAAACTAGAAACCACCTTGTTGGTGTATATAAAAAAGGAAGCTACCTCAAACTAGAAACCACCTTGTTGGTGTACATAAAGGGGAAGCTACCTCGAACTAGAAACCACCTCGTTGGTGTATATAAAGAGGAAGCTACATCGAACTAGAAACCTTCTTGTTGGTGTATATAAAGGGAAGCTACCTCGAACTAGAAACCACCTTGTTGGTGTATAAAGGGGAAGCTACCTAGAACTAGATAGATGTAAGTGAAGCTACCTAGTCCTAGAACTAGAAACCACTCTGTTGATGTATAAAGGGAAGCTACTTACAACTAGAAATATAAGCTACCAAAGAGAAGCTACCTAGTACAACTAGTTGGTGTATAGTATAAAGGGAACTAGACACTGCCTTGTTGGTGTATAATAAAGGAAGCTACCTAGAACTAGAAACTAGAAGCCACCTTATTCGGGCTGTAGGCCAGTAGCCAAATGCCATATTATAATATTGTGATATGTGATCATTTTAATTTATCTATATACTGCTGTTGACACATTATTTGTGAAAACATTGGATCACCTTTTTGCTTTGTCTTATGTTCAATATTTACAATCATATCTATGATTATGTCATGCAATGTTATAATATTGATATAAATCCATTTGAAATGCGCTGCTTGTACTTGAACATGAAGGTTTGTTGTATTATCTCATGAACCTTGAATTGCTTTCTCCCGGCTATCAAGATATCAGCTATTCTAATATAGGCCAAGATTGTGGCAGCGGCCGAGCAGTTGGGCTGCCAGATAGAGGGGATCGTGAGATCCCAGGTTGGAAATCTAGCAACGCTAGGTCCGACATTGAGTTCCTTGGGAATGACACGTAAAACACATTCCCCCTACCCAGGTTCAAATGGGTACAACTACAAGCACTAGCTTAGGAGTAGGAAAACATCCATCAGACTGCGTGTCCTGGTCAGGAGGTGATTATTAATATTATTGCCTGTTCTGCTTCACGCTATAGACACTGGGATAAGCTCCGGCTGTATGGGTCATAACAGCCTTGAAGTTGAAGGAGCTTTACTTTACTTTACATATAGGCCAATTGCAATCATTTAACTCGAAAAAGAAGAAAACCAAAAGTGAAGCAATTAAATCTAGCCTTATACTTATACTTGAATCAATGCAGCTTATGTCCAGTGCTCTGTAAATTGAAGCATTTTATTATATATTTTAAGATAACATGGCAATAATAAAAAGAAATTCAAAACTGTACGGAATGTGTTGGCTGTTTTACCCTGAACAAGGATATCTTTGTGTATGTTATTGTTATTGTTTATGGGCAACAGACTACAGAGTGAAGTTTGTAACGTTCGTCTCTATATGATAGTGGTAACCACTGTTTCTAGGTTCTACTCTACAGTGTGGGTTTGAAATTGAAGAACTTGATACACCAAGGAACGAAATGACTCAGGAGTGTGGGTTTGAAATTGAAGAACTTGATACACCAAGGAACGAAATGACTCATAGGAGTGTGGGTTTGAAATTGAAGAACTTGATACACCAAGGAACGAAATGACTCATTGTAGTGTGGGTTTGAAATTGAAGAACTTGATACGAAATGACTCATAGGAGTGTGGCTTTGAAATTGAAGAACTTGATACATCAAAGAACGAAATGACTCATAGGAGTATGGGTTTGAAATTGAAGAACTTGATACCCCAAGGAACGAAATGACTCATAGGAGTGTGGGTTTGAAATTGAAGAACTTGATACACCAAGGAACGAAATGACTCATAGGAGTGTGGGTTTGAAATTGAAGAATTTGATACCCCAAGGAACGAAATGACTCATTGTAGTGTGGGTTTGAAATTGAAGAACTTGATACCCCAAGGAACGAAATGACTCATTGTAGAACTTGTGAAATGACTCATAGGAGTGTGGGTTTGAAATTGAAGAACTTGATACACCAAGGAACGAAATGACTCATAGGAGTGTGGGTTTGAAATTGAAGAACTTGATACCCCAAGGAACGAAATGACTCATTGTAGTGGGTTTGAAATTGAAGAACTTGATACACCGAGGAACGAAATGACTCATAGGAGTGTGGCTTTGAAATTGAAGAACTTGATACGAAATCAAGGAGAACGAAGAATGACGAAATGACTCATAGGAGTATGGGCTTGAAATTGAAGAACTTGATACCCCAAGGAACGAAATGACTCATAGGAGTGTGGGTTTGAAATTGAAGAACTTGATACCCCAAGGAACGAAATGACTCATAGGAGTGGGAAATGACTCATAGGAGTGTGGGTTTGAAATTGAAGAACTTGATACACCAAGGAATGAAATGACTCCATTCATACTTCAGACGAACAATAAGATGTTGTGTTCAGTGTTAATACTGTCCTTATTCTATTTCAGGGGACTCGGTAGTCTAGAGGCAAGATGTCGGCCTCTCAACCGAAAGATAGTGGGTTCGAGCCCCGCCGACTGTTGAAATAATTTCTCACAATTTTTTTCGAGCAGGTAGGTGGATCAACACCTCGTCCCATCGGAGACAGACGAAAAAGGAGGTCCCATGTGCAGAACACAACACTCTGTGCACGTTAAAGATCCTTTGGCTGTTTACAGGGCAGTCCAGGCAAACTTTCAAAACCTACTACAAACCCAGAGATCACCTTAGTTGTAGATGTGGGTAAACCAATTTAAATCAAAAAGCAAATTCTATTTCATTACATTTCATGTAACTGTTTCATGCATTGCTTTATTTATCATCTTATCTACATATCGTATTTTATTTAAATGAATAGATTCTGACATGTATCAGTTCACGAAGAAACAACAGCCTTACCCAGGCAATGCAAGATACCGGAAGTGAAAGAAATCAGTTGTTTCTGAACATCTTGTCTTAAGGATCAATGGCGGTGTATTACGCGTATGACATTAATGACAAGCCCACCAATGGAAATAGAAGGAAGGAAAAGGCCACTAGGACAACCATACTGTGTAGATCATGAATCATTCTCACACCATGTTGGTTATGACGCCTTGAATGGTTCTGTGTTGAACGTTATCGGCCTGAGTATCTAGTTCTTAGGGAGGGAGAGAGGGATAGATAGAGAGAGAGAGACAGACAGACAGACAGAGAGAGAGAGAGAGGGGATAGATAGATAGATAGATAGAGAGACAGACAGAGACAGAGAGAGAGACACAGAGACAGAGACAGACAGACAAAGACAGAAAGAGAGAGAGAGAGAGCGTTGTAAACAATGTCTCCATTTTTCTGCTCTTTCTCTGTCTTTGGAATTTCACACGCACGTATCAAAGTAAAACTGGAATACCGGCTTACGGAGTTTTATGACGCATACATATATACACATATATACATATCATGCATACTCCTCCCATACTCACGCACTTACACGCAAACGCAGACACATACACACTCTCTCTCTCACACACACAAACATGAATAATTTTATTTTATTATTATAATGCGTAGGATACTATTCGTAAAAAATACATGTATGGCATATTTTCCAGAGGGAATGAATTACATAATATTAATCATAGGACTTCAATTTGCGTGTAAATGTTGGAATAAATGAAATTTTGTATCTGTCTGTGTTGGATGGTATTGACAGAAGCCGTCTACCCCTAGTAGATCTTATATAATCTTTATTTAGAGGGTGACTATCGTCTTTTATAATATGTTGTCCTTTCTTTAGAACATTAAGGTTGTAAAGTTTTTTTTAAATATTGGTATGTCATGTTTGATTACTTTCTTTGTTTTAGAAATAATTATGTCAATTCTATTAACATCTTTTTTATGTTCCCACCCCAACAATTAATGCCAAAAGTTATTATGATCTGGATAGCTGATGTATAAAAAGTTTTTTAGATATCAGATTGAATACCAAGTGATCTATGTTTTCTTAAAAGATATAATCGTTGGTTTAGGACTTACTTTACTACTAGAAGAACCAAGACTCTCAACCTTTTTATTACATGGTCATCTCTGAGTATACGATTAACTAGATAGAACAATCAAGATTCTAAACAGTTTCATTTTACGGTCACCTATGAGTTTAAGATTAACTTTACTAGAAAAACCAAGATTTTAACCCTTTTCATTTCATGGTCATCTATAAATTTAGAACTAACTTTTTTAGAAAAACTGAGACTGAGACTATGCCTTCATATTTTACAGTCATCTATGAGTTTAGGACAAACTTTACTAGAAAAACCAGATTCTACATCTTTTTCTTTTTGTGGTCATCTATGAGTTGAGGATTCAATTTCCTAGAAAAACTAAGATTCTAAACCTTTTTATTTTAAAGTCATCTTCTATGAATTAAGTACAAACTTTACTAGAAAAACTAAGATTCTAAACTTTATAATTACATGGTCATCTAAACTGAGTTTAGGATAAACTTTAGTAGCAAAATACCAATATTTTAAACCTTTCTATTTCTTGGTCTTCATCATGTACTACTACTACCACTACTGCCAATACAAAATGTCATTATTATTACTATTGCTAGTACTACTACTACTGCTATTTGTACTACCGGTTGTGCTGCTATTGATACTAGTACGACCACTACTACTACTACTACTACTACTACCGCCATTACTACTACTACTACTAACCAGTGATATTTATATTAGAGAGAGAGAGAGAGAGAGAGAGAGAGAGAGAGAGAGAGAGAGAGAGAGAGAGAGAGAGAGAGAGAGAGAGAGAGAGAGAGAGAGAGAGAGAGAGAGAGAGAGAGAGAGAGATAGATAGATAGAGAGAAAGACATAGTATTAGTAGAGAGAGATATAGATGAAACAGGATGAGTTTCAGTCCAGTAATCTAGTTGTATCAAGTTTCATTGTACAAGTGTAAAAAGTTACTGCAACTGTAACTTAGTGTAAAAGATTACAGTCAATTTTAACAACAAATCTTGAAGATCAAAACATAAAACGAAAAGCAGAAATGTAGCACACGGAAATTTATTTTGATTATTCCCAAAGGAATCTTGTACCCAAGATAATGTTTTTACGAAGACTAAGGACTAAGAGGATTGAAAACAAGATTCAAATGAATAATAATCGAATGGAGAGTACCCAATTCAACTTATAATATTACTACTACATGTACATGTAATTTACATACACTGCTCCGTTTGATGATTTGATTTGATTTACCCACATTCAGAACTAAGGTAATCTCTCGGCTTTTGGTAGATTTTTTGGGGGGATTTCAAATTTTGTCCTGACTCACTGACTGCCCTGTGAACAGCCAAGGGATCCTTAATGTGCAGCGTTATGATCTGCACATGGGACCTCCTTTTATCGTGTCTCCAATAGGACTAGGTGTCAATCCACCACCTGGACCAGGAGGGTAGATTTTGCTCGAAAAAAATTGAGAAAATTGTTCGACTGTTGACGGGGCTTGAACCATCTACCTTTAGGTTGAGAGGCTGACACCTTGTCTCTGGACTACCAAGTCCTCGCCGTTCTGATGAAGATACTTAATGATGTATGTAGCACGGCATGGACTCCAGTTTACAAGAGATTACAACAATATGCTGTTTTAAATTTAAATACTACCAAGGAAAACTTTTAACCCTTTAGCCTTTGAACCGGGAAAAAACGACACGTGCAAAACCTCCGTTGAAAGTTCAAAAGCGGTAAAAAACGACACCTGCCAATACAGACCCAGATTTTATAAGCCGATAGAAACCGACAAATGGCACACCTCTTTTTTGTTAGCTCTAAATCAACTAAATGGTCACATTAATGATGCTATTGTACTAAATTTAGATTAGAATACAAGATCAAAGATCAGGGCAGCTTCACGTGACCAACTGAAGGTAGTGACACGACAGTCCAGATCGATCCCCATTCTTTTGTGAAGATCGGCTGGCAGGAAGTCAGAAATATGTAAACAAAGCGGGCTGCCACAGTGGTGGAAAGACAGTTGAACGTACAGAGCAAGATGGCCGCCGTTTTATGTAAACACAAAGGGTTAAAATCTTTGTTGCCAACCCTGACAGTGACTTGACATTGGATATTTTGATCATATGCAATTCATGTATTACAGAAACTGATAATTTTGATACGAAAACTGATAATTTTGATACGAAAACTGATAATTTTGATATGAAAACTAATAATTCTGATACGAAAACTAATAATTTTGAGTCAGCTATTGGTTTCTTCAAGTAAAGTATACATTTGTATCTTCAAGGCTATTACGCCTATAGAGCCGAACCGTATCCCAGTTTCTATAGTGTGAACCGGAACAGGTGATAACAATCTATAAATCACCTCATGGACAGGTTGCTAGTCTGTCGCAATATTTTACTCCCACCCAAGCTAGTGATTCATATCCATTTGCACCTGGGTTGAGTGGGGAAAAATGCATGTTACGCGTGTCTTCGAAGGAACACACCTCGGAACTATCTTTGATAGGGTTCAAACCTGAGATCTCATGATGCCAAGTCCGGCAGCCTAATCAGTTGACAACTAACACCACAATTGGACTAAAAGGGTAAATTATTTTTTATCAAATGGTAGCAATATAATATACCCTTTATCTTACAATAGTTTGAATACCAGTAAAAGTTTCTTGAAAATATTCTTAGCGAGCACTTGAAGTTGAAAGCAGATAACAACAATTTTTAGAACATGAGTACATATTATGTATGATGATTCATGGAGTGTTGACAGGTCGACAATGATGGTATGAGTCTGAGTCTATAATTTATTATTATATCTCTAGCCCTTCACGATACTAGTGGTACTTTACTAGCTCATAGTGAGTCACAAATTCATCCATACACATTATACATGGTTATTGTCATAGTCATCATCATAGCGACATAGAACAATAAATACAATGACTAGATCTATGACATTCTAATCAAGATATATGTATCATCTTTTCAAATGTACTTTCTATTTCTTGCCGTGCAGAATTGACAAAAGTCAATTAAAAGTTTTAAAATTTCTGTTTCTAGTTGAGGCATTTCTTTTAATTAACAGTTTTAGATACCACAGACAAATACACCGTATGTATAGTGATAAGTTTTTACTTTTACTTTAGGGATGATCACTTGCATTCTCCAAAATTTCTTGGAACAATTTCAAGTTGTCACTCACTGAGCAGAGAAAAACTCATATACATCTAGAATAAAAGGAATCACATATAATAATGTGTGTTTAATATTAATATTAATGCTACACGTATTACACAGAAACATACATGTAATTTTTTGTAATCGGTCATACTTAGTCCTATTCCTATACACGTACTTTTAAACCCAGTTTCCTCCTCTTCATTTTGTCTGTCTATATGTCTCTCATCGTCAAACAATATCAACAACAAAATCAAAACACTTTACACACATTAAATTTGTCTCTCAGTATTCTCATATATACATACATGTATAACCCTTTTTCATTAAATGAAATAAACATCTTTTATAATTATAAATTGTTCACAATGCAATAGATCTCTTGGACTAGCCTACATCCAAAATGCAAACACGAATGGCTGCAAAGTGGACAACTGTAACCTTAGTCATCACTCTCTTTGTGCCTGATATTACGTCGTACAGTTTTTCTGGCTTTGAAATTAAAACTTGATGTCTCAGACGCAACCGAGTTCTCGGAAAGTGATTGGGCGTCAAGCGACGGTAAATCACTCTCTTCCTCAAATGACAGATTTCCTTCAGCAGTAAAATGTTCTTTATCATCCGCACTCAAATCACCTAAAGCTGAATCGCAATTAACCTCAACCACTGTGTCCTTTTTCACTGAAGGATTACTAGGCGATCTTTTGGCCTTGAGAAAGAAATAAGACCTTTGGAGCAGGCTGCCTCACCAATGTGAATTTGATCCTCACCTTTACCATCAGTCTCTCGTGCTTTCTTCCTTTCAGCTAGAAATTCAAATGCTGCTTTTCGATTGCTCCTCTCAGACATGTCTGTATTGTCTACATCTTCCAATGAATAGCAAGTCCATCTGTCCGGATTTTTCTTATAGTCGGGAACAGTATAAGGAAGTTGACGAGGTGGTCGGCCAGATGGGCGACGAAATCCATCACTATCTCTCTTATTATTGAATCTGTGACGGCTTACATTCTCATGATCAGAATAATCGGACCTTGTTCGACCCCTACCCCAATGGTTTCTGTGGTGCGATCTATCACTGTTCCTTTCAGCGTTGGCAAGCCTCAAATCTGTATCTTCAGTAGGGTCTGACTTCATGAGCAAACTTTGCTCTGCTCTTTTGGAACCAGTTCTCGAATGTTCAAAAGTCTCATGTTTTTTCTCTAGAGTTTCAAGGCTTGCAAAAGCATCACTGCATCGAGCTGAGAAGGAACTGCTTGACTGAGCCAAGGCAAAGAATGAGTCACTCTCACTTTTTCTATCGGCTGACATTATGGCATCTGGACGTAAACAAAAATCCTTACATCACCTGCACCACCGTCCTCTTCTGTGGATGGTGAAAAGAAAAACATAAAATTAATAGTTCTAAGATCGAATTCCAGAAAGACAACAATTGAATCAAGTGAAATTTGTTTGTAATCAATACTCAAATTTGTTTGTAATCAATACTCAAATTTGTTTAACAAAAGTACAAAAATAATACAGTGGGAGTCAGATTCAGCGAGGTCGTCGGGATTTATGTTAGTAGATCCTCGTTGTATGAGACCTTTCTTTGAATTTGGAGTAAAAAAAAACTTCCCACTTCAATTGCATCCATTATTTTTTGTTTAATTTCAAAGGAAAGGCATTTGAGTTTTGTGGGTTCTGATGTGGGGTACGGGTAGATGCCATTTCGATGATTCAGAATAAAGTGACGGTACAACCAGTAGCAGATGTAAACGCTAGTACGGCACAGAAGAAAGTGAGCAACAGGGAGAAAATTAGTAATTAGCCTAACCCCTAGGCCTTTAACGAGGTCGTGCCGGTCACTAAAATCTGTGCTGGGGATATCAGATTTTAGAAATTCATCTTAATTACTCGGCATATATCACATTCTACAAACTTTGCACATGAACTCAATAGATCAAGTGTGCAGTCAAAAGCCAGATCAACTATGATCTAGGTAGTGAAGAGCAGAAGCAGTTTTAGAGTGTGTAAGGCATGCGTGTCGTGGTGTGTGTGTGTACGTCTCTCTCTCTCTGTCTTTCTCTTTTGTGTCTCCCTTTCTCTCTCTCTCTCTCTGTCTTGTCTACCTCTCTGTTTGTCTCTTTCCCCCTCCCTCTACCCCTCTGTCAGTCTCTCTTTAATTCAAATCTCCACTCTCTCTACTTCTCTCGCCACTCCTCTCCCCACCCCCTCCCGCCTCCTCTGTCTTCATCAATTTCTATCTCTCTCTCACTCCCTCGCTAAACTTCTCTATACTGTTATTAGTGTTATTAAGGGCAATGATACTGATAGTGGCACAAAAAGTTCACCACATCAAATCTTAAAATGTGTAAATGTGTGTGTAGGACTCACCCTAGAATCTAGCCATTGACCTGTTACCAAAACTGTACGTCTGTAGGGCCTTACTTAAAGACTGTTTGACATATCTTAATCTTATATGCTAACCTTTATTTAATTATTGAAATTTGTTCACTAGCACTACCAGAGTCCGACTATGGAAATCCTCTGATGGAAGAGAAAGATCTTATCACCATCCTTAAATCAAAGACTGAAAATCAATGAAGCTCTAGATCTTTCCTTTATCCTTAACAACAGTAACACTAGCAAAACGGGTCGCTCAGCCAGCGCAATGGCAGCCATACATCAGTTGGCTCACTGAGAGTAATCGCTGCAGCACGTGGCTGCCTGAAGAGATTTTTATAAGTTCACAGGGCACTGTGACTTCTGACCAGGTCATCGCCAATTTATTGCTGTCTTTATGGCCATCGTCTGGTCTCATCCACGCCACGTCAAACTAGGAGGATTCTGCTCTTTTCAATCTAAGTAGGAAACAACACAAGCCTCCATACGTTGTTGAGCAAACACACATTATTATTATCAACTCAATTCACACTCTTGTAACAGACTCAGCTGACATTAGTGACATTTACACCCATCTTACAATGGATCGTTCTACTAACTCGAGTCTGATAATAGGGTCACTACATTTTACAATAGATGTGACCAATAAATGAAAGATGTATTATACTCAAGCCTAGTTCATACAAAGTACAACAGTTATCATGTACCATTTTCCCAAGGCAAATATAAAAATAGACACCCATTTTCAATAGACTAGACTCAATCCAGATGGCTATTTGATGTAAAAATAAAAAGTTTATGATCCTGAAAATGTCCTTTTTCCTGTTTACTAATTGGTTAACCAATCAGAAAGCATTTTGTAGTAACTCCTTGTAAGAGGATGAGCCTAAGACAGTAAGAAGGCAACAGTAAGAAAGAACAATTCAATAATTTAATTCAACCCTCAGTTGATCTGTCCGCCCTTCCCAGCAAAATGCCGGGCATAGCGCTAAGAAAAGTTTGTAGCAGGCGAACAGGAAATCCTGGACGCCACGCTTAACGGAGTGCTCTAGCAAAACTTATGTTTTATCTGTTATTAGATTAGTTATATTGTCTCCTACACAAAATGAAAAAAGCAAACAACACCCTTTTCTAACTTCTTTTTCCTCCGCCAATAGTAGCCTTCATCAATAAGATTCACACTTGAAATTGAAGTGAAGATGTAATCTAAATCTATATTTTCGTAGTTCGTGAACTCTTCATTTGACTTTCAATGTCAAGGTAAGGCATCAATAACTATGCAAATGAGGACAAAGTGACGTCCACATGTGCTTTTGTGATAATTATTGACCACTTGTGTTTAACATACAAAGCAATGGGAAAAGGACCAGAATGTGTGTTGTTATATTATTATAATATCATTTTCATGTAATTGGATTTTTGACAAGCTTTGTACACCACCAGAAATCTATGTGCACAGTTTTAGAAAAAGATCAGAGCGAACATTGCTTTATAATCAAATTTTAATATATGTAGACCTGTATATATATAATAATATTATTAATATCTAATAATATTTCATTGTCATTCTATAGCATGTTTCGATTCTTAAATTTCCAACTTTTAGAATGGAGTTTGAGAAGACTCATATAAAGATAATCAATAAATTATAATATATATATATATATACAATCTTCATGTTACGTCAAAGTAATTATTTCGCAGAAATATGGTTTGTAATTGAATTTTTTTATTATTATTTATTTAGATCTAGATCTATTTATTATTTGTAATTATTTATTTATTTTGGGTCCAGATATATTACATACGATAGATAACTTGGCAATTGGAATGATGACTAGATGAATAATCAAATGACTGAGTTATGTCCCTTAGCTAGCCAGTTGTGGTCAGTCGGCGAACCCTTTGAATGATTAATAATACAACTGCTATCTTGCTTTCTAGCATTCATTCTGATTGGTGAAAACTATGGGCTTGGAAGACTTTCGAAAATCACAAACTTAAAAGGTACAGCAGCCTGGCCACTGAAGAGGAAAAAGAACAAACAAAACCAAAACAAACAAAAACAACTTCACTCCAGCTGGCCGATGTTGGATATGGATACAATGTACTATTATTTTCAATAGCCCCCATGACTACCGATCTGTTTTGATATTGAAATACAATAAACTGCCACAGTAGAGTGAAAAAGACTAATATTTTCAACGACAAAAAAAAACAGGTGTAGAATCCAAACAGTTGAGATTGAGCACGGGCCAGACTTTGTATGTTTAGGTTTCCAGGTCCACGGCCATCTCATAGTAATGACCAAGCTTAACACTTCACAACTGACATTGCCGTGTAATATATATATTATAATAATCTATCTACATCAATATAATTCTAAGTTGGTCTTTCTTTGGTGGCCAAAGGCTCTGTTGCCAAGCCACTGAATTTAATATCTGTGCCTGTGAGATTTAATCATCCCAATATTGTTTTGTTTGAGAAATTTTTCTACCATCCATACGTGACATTTAATTAAGGAGAATTTCATTGTTTCCCTGTCTTTTTTAATAGAATTTTGATTCACGGAAGTCGCCATTTTGAACGGGTTTTATAAGAAGTTGCCACAGTACCATTCACGCTCAGTATTGAATACTGACTTCATCTAATACTAATAACTAATAGTTGCATTTGATATCACTCAGGGTGAAACACGTTTGTATCTATATAGTTCTGGGTCATGCTTTGTTCACCAAAGGCTTTGTTGCCAGGCCACTAAGGGTAATCATATTTTACATATTATATAGGATCTAAGTGATCCCAAGATCGTTTTCATTTGAGGAAGTCTTACTACCAGACGTTTGTATGATTGATATCACCTGTATCCAAACCAGTGGTTTCTGAGTTAACCAGTCAAGGAGACATCATAATCCAGCATTGTCTCATTTGCATGCTTGTTATAAGTTGGTCGTTCTTCGAGTGCGCCAAAAGACACAATTAATTGTTTCTCTATCTTTGAGTAGAATTTTCATCCACATACCAGCGTAAACCTCAGTGTTTATTAACTGGTTCGATCGTTAATAATAATCATACTTGATATTACCCGGAGTGACACATGTATAATACAGTGCAGTACAAGCAGTAGTACAGTCGACTCTGGTTTTTATCGCAACTCAGTTAATCGCAATTACCACTTAATCGCAACTTTTCCCAAGAAACAGAATTACTTTTTATAAAATTCACTGGTTAAATGGTTAATCACAACTAATTTAGGATAATTACAACCTCTGATAAAATGCCTTAGTTTTTAGTCAACTGTTTTTCTAATTACACACTTTGCTAAGCGATAATCGCATGTCTACGTTGCTATTACTACTATTAGTATTCTTAACACAGGTTCCTACTCATTTTAAGGAAAAAAATTGCAAGTTTTCTCATGCAAATATCAAATTTTCCAAGGAAGGAGAGCAGAAATTTCTGACCTGTACGGGCTTTAGCGGACGACATGAAATCAGGCGAAAGCACAACAAATGTAGAACGAAACGTAAAATCGTAAATGAGAAAAATTCTAAAACGATATAACGTTTGGATGGTAAAGAATGGCATGTCTGACGATGACTGACAAATTGATAGACCAGCTGTTCTGGAGACGTTTTTAGAAAGAACGAATAAAGACAGAGAACAGCATCATTAAAATCAAATGGCCACATAAGTTACGCCCTGTGTGAAATCTCGTCCAGTTTTGAGAAATGGAAAAAATATGATCGCAATATCTAAAAAAATTCCACGATTTTTCCAAGACTTGAAGTAGTTGAAGGACATTAAAATTCCAAGACTTTTCCAAGTCTTAATTTATTCCAACCAAATTCCAAGGCTTTTCCAGTTTTCCAAGATGAGTGGGAACCTTGCTAACAAACCGTAACGATACAATAGCCTTGCATTGATTTCTGGTTTTTCTTGCAGACAGTAAAAGGCACGAGCCTTGCATTTTATAAAGACAACTCAGACAGAGAAGGAGCCTTACATCTAGAGGAAAGATGTGCACAGACAAGGGAGTTAATTAATTAGAGCAGTGCTACTCAAACAGTGGTACGCGTGTCACTAGTGTCAGTGACAGTACGCGAGCCATTGTTTGCCGTACATGGATATTAATAATGTGGATATTTTTTTCCTGGCCAGCAATATTCGTCATTATGACGGATAGATTTTGCCACTATCCATCATTAATTTTGATGGTGAAAGTTTGTCATTAATAACGGATGGACTTTGCCACTTTCCGTCATTAATGATAAATGATGGACCTGAGCCTGATCCCAGTTAAATAAGGAATAGAATTTGTATGTTTGTCATGACTATAAGTATAATGTATTATACATTTAAAATCATCTAGATGTATGGTAGATCTAATGATGATTTTATTTTGTTATTATATTTGATATTTTCAAGTTTCACTAGATTTCTACTTTCCCCCTGGGTGTGACAAATTAAACATGAATATGGTGGACAGAAAACGAGTCACCATTAGATTTAGATGTGACTTGTGTTGATTTGTGAAATAACAAATCTCTCTCTTGTTTATTGTGTCTCTCCTATTAGTCCTATCTTTCTTGGCCTTGTCCTCTCTTTTTATCTTGTATTGTGTGTGTATCTCTCTCCTATCTTTCTTGGTCTTGTGTTTGTCTCTCTCAGTCACCTGTGTGGTAAGTGTGTCTCCCCCCTTTCTATCTTTCTTAGGCTTTGTGACAGTGACATGTCACAATTTAACATCAGGTCTAGATCTATGTATTACATATTTTTGGCAAGTGTGATTTGATATGAAGATATGTATGTGTGTGTCCCTCTCTGTGTCTTGCACATGTATGCAATGTAGGTGTCACTCTCCTATCTAGATCTATCTTTCTTGGTCTTGTGTTTCTCTCTCCCTCTCTATATTAATATATTATTTGTGTCTTGTAAAATACTCAGAACTAAAATCTAAATTTAATCTTAGATCTAGAGCTAGATTCTAGATCTAATACTACCATCTAGATTTTCTGAAAGAAATCGTTGTAAGAACTAAGACTTAAAAGCGGATCCTACGGCAAGGTTGATGGACATTGTCAGTAATGCCAATGTCAGTCACTGATGAAGCGGTCAGCCCGGCAATGAATGAGGCTGAGAGTGAGATTGAGACTACTGACACTGTGTGACTGTGAGAGTGAGAGACTGAAGTGAAACTAGAGACTAGAGTGAGATGACGCGCTTACCGCGAGAGCGTACTGAGTACCGTCGAGAACCAAAAGGGTACTCATTTGTCATCCGTAATCAGCAATACATTCGATACTAATGACGATTAATATTGTAAAATGGGAATGGGATAATGTTTTTTCACGACCGGTCGTGAATTTACCCATGAAGAGTAAATTCACGACTCATAGAGTTCTGACCAATCAGCGACAGCCACTGACTTTGCTGCGTGGCGGGACTGGCTCTAGATCTAAAAAAAATCTAGGTCTATCCTATCGTCACAATCACAATAGGCCTAGCCTAGCTTTTGTCGAGGCACCTAAGTCTAAACACTAGGCTATAGGCCTTGTCCAGTCCAGTCATTGTCTAGGCGAGTCATAATACGGCCTATTTTCTGCATGGCCGCGACAATAGATGAGGTTACCCCTTTTGAGGAGCCTCCTTTTAAAGTTGGTGATGTTTTTCCATCGTATGCCGACTTTAACTCTACATTTAAGGCATACTGTGGCGAGTCGTGAATTTACGCTTGAAAGGTAGATCACGACAGGTCGTGAAAAAACCGCCACCCTTGTAAAATACATGTATTCCTCATAATGGCGAATTACCGGTCCGTGGCACATTGAAAAAAAAACGATATACTGCTGATACACCACATCAGACAGTTTGAGAGGCATTGAATCAGAGGAAATGGGGAGAGACATTGATACCGTCCGCAGTGAGTGTGCCATTCGCAAAATTAACTGATTTTCTACAATGACATTATTTTCTAGACTCCGAACTAATGGTAAAAGACCTGAAAATGCACACTTTTAGGACATGGATTCCTCGATGTCCTCATCCATTGAAACGTGGTGGTACTTGCGTATCTAGAATAGTAAGGAGTACCGGTGTAACACGAGAAAATAACTCGGGAGTGAAATTGCCGCACGAAAGATTAAGAAGAAGATTAAGGGGGGGGGGGGGGCGCCCCCTGAAGTGATTTTTTTTTTGCTTTTGATTTTGGGTATTTGCTTTTAGTATATGAGGGGGTGAGATGCAACAACCGCTATATCATAGTTATGAATAAAATCACTCAAAATTTGTGCAGATCATCTATTCTATTCGATATCTAAAGAGCGGCGTCGGGTTGGTTTTTTTAATATTTTGGATAATTTGTTTTTTTTTATGAATTTTTTAAAGTAATATATATGTTGTATAGAATCTATACAAAAATGACATTTTTATTACAAAAATAAATGTCTTCAAAGTTTACAAGATAAAAAAAATAAACCGACGTCATTCTATTAATATTGACAAGAGGAACCTATGTGCCAAACAAACATAATACAAATCGTTCATTAAATGACGGAGGAGATTGTCCTTCCGGGCATGAGCCGGGCATCGCGCTGACAGGTTTGTAGCAGGCAAACGGTAAATCCCGGATGTAGCGCTGAACATAGTGTTGTATTGTAACAAACCGGCATTTACCGGTCATAGTCATAACTACCCCTACCCCTACTGTAAATTTGTGTAAAATGTAACACACCCCCCCCCCCCCGCGCACACAAGAGAATTAGATCTACTCCCCTGATAAAATGCATCCCTTCCCCCTCACATTCTTCGCCATCGTAGAAAGGAAATAATTAATCACTTCATTGCCAACGGAACGACTTGAGCATCCCTACCCCATCCACGCGTTCCGTGTCTTTGCAGTTTAAGCAATGACTTGCTAGTGAATAGTTAGTCTCTATTTGGCGTCGCTTGTTTCTTGTTCCAGTGTCAAAAATCAGAATCTTGTTAATTTTGTCAGCAAATGACAGGATGAGAAAGACGTCTGTGTCCGGTGATTTTATTATGATCCACTTAATCTCTTCTTGATTTGAAATGTATGAACAGTGAAGAATTATTCGAGTATCTGCTTCTTCTTGTGAAGAAAACAGATCTTGAACTGGTCTTGAAATCATTGATCTTCCATCTTCACTTGTTATCATTTCACATCTGTCTTCACATACATAAAAAATCTCTCTGCCTAATAAATCAGGGGCATAAACATCCTTTTGAATTTCAGAGAGAAGAAACTGGGTCAGTGTTTTCTTATTGGTATCACTAGCCAAAAAATGCCTTCCAGTTTGATGGTATTTTCATGGCAGGTCCTTTAAGAAGGAAGGAGTCATTGGTTCGTCGTCTTCTGTCTCGTTCAATACTCTTTTATGGAGTCTGGTTTGTATGTGTCTGTAATTAGTGTAATAAAATGTACAGGTGCTCTCTGGGGCAAATTGTGTAGAACTTTCTTTGCAAGCTCTCCAAATGTGTTGGGTATATCCGCAAGACTGTGAAAAAGGCCATTCCATCTATTACATGAACTGTACCTTGCATCTTTGAGATATCTTCAGTGACAACAAACTCCTGTTTTTCAAGGGGCTAACTTAAGAGCGTTGCTTGTTTGTCTTTAGCAGGTGAGGCCATCCAGGAGGGAACAATGGATTGGTAAAACCTTCTCCATATCTATGTCATTAGGGGACAAAACCAGTAACTGTCCGAAAATTGAATTTCAAGCGACAGAACTATTACTTTGAAATAACTTGTCATGTTTTAATGCCATTAAACTGTGCTTAGATTTTTGAAAAGGCTGCTGAAGTTTTTTTTTATCAAGGATTTTAAGTCTGTAAATAAAGTAAAACCTTCTCCATAAATGAGGGAACTTTCAACTTCTTTTGTTTTACTTTTACTCGGATGTTTGAAAACTGTTTTATCTTTTAGTCTTGAGTCAACGAAGCTCTAAATCGTTCCTTTCCATATCTATCCACTTCCATCATGTCATTTGCAACATGACACTTTCTTCCCAGATGACAAACAAACTAATGCATCAGTGCTCATTTCAAAAGGGTTGGTGAATTTGCAAGTATCACACCTTTTCTCGCTCAGCTGCCTTTCTGAATTAGTAATGTCTTTGTGACTATCAAGGGATGAATCCATGTTGGTAATTTCCTGCAAAGCTGAAACATACTGGGAATTGTGACATGTCACACACCATCTGTAATATGCGGGAAGGCTCCGCTAAAAAATCCTTATTTATGGTTTGGTCAATTTGCAGCAGGCACATCAACCTGGACACACTGAATCCTCTGTTTTCAATCAAAGATTTCGCTTCTTCTGGTAGATTTAGAAGCATTACATAATACAGACTAAGATACTTTGCATAGTTGTGATTATTCATGCAAAACAGGAGGGGGCACAGCTTCTGTAAAGATGAAACATGCATGTCAAAGTTGTTGGTTCTTGTTGCCACTGAAAACTGCAAAACATTCCATACTTTTTCCATGTAGTCAAACCAAAACTTTGCTGTACTTCCATGTTTTCCACATTTTACTTGTTCCTTGAAAAACTCGTATTGTGCAAATAAAAGGTTGAAATTTTCCGAGTTGACAGCATTGTCAAATTCAGCGTGGCATACATTTGTTTCTAGGGTTTTTACATCTGATGTTAGTTCTGTAATCAATTGATTTGAACATGTTTGAGTAAAAGAGGTGAGAAGCAATCTTTCAAGAGCCTCTACCATCCATGCATGTATCCTCATTGCTCGATTGTAATGTCTACCTTTCACTCGGTACACTGTCCAAAGAATCACTTGCGCATAGTCCTGCTTCTATCACTATTTCTTCAAAACCAGACCCTTTCATGAGTTTACCATTATTACCAATGGCAGAAAGATAGGACATGATTGTATGAAAAGCGCCAAGATGAATGATAACGTTTTTGTAGATTTCTGGCTGGTTTCACACAATGTCAAAGGCTTTTTTGCTACTGCTAGGTCAAATGTTACAAAAAGTGAATTCTTGTCCTAAATCCCTAGTCGTATTCATTGAAATCTGCAAAAGCTTTTGAACTGTTGATAATTCATTCATTGATCGGTGTCATATAATTATAATTCACAAGTGTTTGTTTCTCTTCTTTGTATTCAGCTGTGGCCGACAGCCAACCTTTCCATCCTGAAAATTGAATTTCAAGCGACAGAACTATTGTTGAAATAACTTGTCAATGCCATTAAACTGTGCTTAGATAGTATTCAATATCTTTTTTAGAAAACGGCTGCTGAAATTTGTTTTTTCTTATATAAGTCCTGTAAATAAATGAAATGAAATACTCATAAAACATGAACGTAAATATTTTCACTACTCAAAATGACTGAAATGATTTTGCAAATAATATTCAATGCCTATAACTATAACTAAAAAAAAATTCCGAAAATTTTTGGTTTTGCACTCAATGACCTTCCAAGGGCCGTTCCTGCAGGCGACACTGGATTTTAGCATTCAATTTAGGATTGGGATTTCCAATCCAGTATAGGTCTTTTGACCCGTGGCCCACCGACTATGTTTTGGTTTTCTTGCATTTACTCTCATTCCTATTTTATTTAGTTCATTGTTCATCATGTTGCTATTCAACTGAAAAATCATTCTGATTTTCCAAACAAAACTAAATTTGAAAGCATTGCTACAATTACTGGTTTGAGACTCATTTTCCTCATTTTTGAGGATGTCTTTATGACTGAATGCACTGGATTTTAAATAATAAACAAAAGATGAGCTTATGAACGTAAATAACAATGACTGGAAATGAAATTTTTTGAGGACTTAGGATAAAACTATTTTTTTACTCCTAAAGTCCTAGATCTATATCTACATCAAATTCTTCAGATACGTTTCCAGCTATTCTCACTGCACATGTTAGTGTATTGTAAAAACTTTTAATAGTTTCTTCTATTATATTTTGCTCTACATTATGTTCTTTTAAGGTATGACATAGTTTGTCCCTTCTCACAGTGTCATTAGTGTCAAATGCCTTTTCTAAGTCTGTAAAACACAGGTACAAGTCAATGTTTCTCTCAAGGAATTTTTTTAATTATTTGGCTAATTGTAAATATATGGTCTTGTACATTTCTTTCTGGTCTGTATGCACTCTGATGTTCTTCAATCTGATCCTCTACTCTTTTCCTTAGTCTCACTTCCAGTATCCTGGCATACACTTTGCCTGGTATTGGTATGCTAAGTAGTGATAACTGATATCCCTCTATGGTTTGAGCATTCCATAGTTGATCCTTTCTTATGTATTAGTACTACCATTTCATTAATTTTTTCCAGTCGTTTGGCACCTGCTTTGACTTCCATGCTTGTTGATGTATTGTAGTTGTTTGTCTGCCTCTCTCTTGGTTTTGTAATCATTATTGGATAAACTTGATCTGCTCCTACAGCCTTTCCTAATTTCACGTTTCTTATAGCTGTTTGGAGTACTTCCATTGAGATATATACATCTCCACTTGTCTCATCTGGATTACTTGTTACTCTTACTAATTGAACTGTACTCCTTGTTTCATATATATGTTCTCGAGGGATTATGTAATTGTAATTGTTGAAAATTCTTTCTCCACGTTTCCATGATTTCGCTGTTTTCTTTTATTATTTCCCCTTTGGCGTTCTTAATTTGTCGTATTGCACGTGCTTTGGTCTTTCTCATGCTCTTTATTGCTCCCCACAACAACTTTTGATTTCCTTGATAGCTTTCTTGAAGTCTTTGTCCAAACTCTTCCCACTGTTCCTATTTTGTTTTCCTAACTTCCTCTTTAGCGATAGTTCTTTTATTCACATAAATCCTATTCCTATCCTCTAGCTTCACTGTTTGGTTTGCAAGTATTTCTTTGATCTTAGTTTTGACATTCTCATTGGACCATGCTGTTCTTTTCCTATCTCCTTTAATTTGTTTCCTATCACAGTAAAAAAGACCTCTTCAGTACAACTGAGGAGTGTTTCTTTATACATTTGCTACTTTTATCCTTATCTTATATTCCATGTTCCATCTGCCCTTCATTGATATTTTTTTTATCCTGGATTGGTATATCTGTTTTACTATTGGTTTATTTAGTTCCGCTATTTTGAGTTTAGTAGCTCTCTTCTCTTTCCTTTTCTGTTTGTTTTCTTCATTCAGTAATCTCATTTTGGCAATCACTAGATGATGATCACTAAATATTTCAGCTCCTTTGTTTACTCTTGCATCCATTGTACCGTAAACAATGGAGCTGCTAACTATAATGTAGTCTATGATTAACTTTTCACATCTGTCTTCATTAACTCTTGTATATTTGTGGATATCTTTATTTGAGGAAAAAAGATGTTGGCTATTTTCATGTTATTCTTTAGGCAAAAATCTATTAGTTTCTCTGCAATAGGAGAAGTTGTTGTCTCTTCTTCTTTACCTATTAGTATTACTCCTCCTGATTTTTCTACTTTGTTGCCTACTCTAGCGTTTTAAATTTCCTAAAACCATTAGTTCCTGTTTGGGTGTAAGATTCTCTGCAGCTATTTGTAAATCGTTTTCGAAGATATCTTTTTCTTATTTGGTGACATCTTCGTTTGGTCCATAAGCTGTTAATAATTCAATTTCTTTTTCTTTTGGTTTAATATTTACCTTTATTTAACTTTAACTTTAATAATAATAATTAATAGCCGTGAGCTTATAGATTTCCAACTTTCTTAGTCTAGTACTTTTCATGCCTTTTAACTTTTAATACTTTTATGTATTAGGAGGCCTACTCCTGCTCTAGCTCTATCTTTGACATAATGACACCTACTTCTGAGAAGATTAAAGTATGATTTGATCTTACATTTTCTATTCCTTGTCCTTTTTTCTTTGTTTCTGTAATGGCCAAAATGTCTATTTTGAAGTTTTCCATTTCTTCAGCTAATTCTCTGTTTTCCATTTATTATTGCCCTAATATTCCAAAAATCGCAGTCCGTATCGTTTCCATATTCATCTTCGAAAGATCATGCTGGGTACAGTGCAATCCCCGATAACGACATCTCCGAATAACGACAATCCCCCGATAGCGACATGGATCCCTGGTCCCGTTTTTTTTTGGGCTTTATATCATTAGTAAAAAAAAACTCCGAATAGCGACGTGAAACCTCCCAATAACGACATAAGTCTAGCCGTAAACACTACATTTGACATGAAAATTTGATCAATATTGACAAGACGTATTCTTAGCAATGAAAACACTTCTTTTCGGCCAATGACAACGTGTGAGATTATTTCTCCATCTCTGAGGGTACCAAGGCCGTGACAATCAGCTAGTAAACTCATCTGCTGGCTCTACCAACCCCACCACACCGGCCCTTTTCAGGGCCCCATCACATCTTCCCAATTGACTAGCCTCACTCGTAACGCCCCCTTTCGCCGCCATTTTGAAAAATTCTGAATAACGACATCCCCGATAACGACACGATTGTTCGGTCCCGAGCGATTTCGTTATCGGGGGATTGCACTGTATATCAATAATATCATATTTATTTCTCTGAATCAATGGATTATGGGGAAGCAGGTGATTGGCCCACTGTACTTGAGGTACATGGTTGTTTTCTGTCAGGGTTAACTTCCTTAGCTTTTGGTCTGCCAAGACCCGCCTGCAGCAAAGCAGTGGGAGACCCGTGGAGGGCGGGATCGCCTAATCCCCATACAGGTACTTACCTGTCCACTACCCAACACTTTGTTTTCACTATTTAATTCTCGACATCCAATTTGCTCACACCATTGCTCATGCATAACTAGTTTCCAGCTTTGTCATGTGCTTAATGAAGCAATTGGATTTTTTTTGTCTTCTCTTTTCCTATGCAGATGTGGCCATTTCTATTGTGAGACATATTTTTTGGATGAAGTTCATCCCAAAAAGATCTGTCTTAAGTGTAATTTCCCCACTGACGGCTATGTCAAATGTGCGACAAGTGAATAGATCAGCAGATCCATGGGAATGGGATTGACTTTTTGTCTTATCATAAGTTTTCACATGACTACAAAATTAATTTTTAATTTCTTTTCATTTGATATCAAATCAGTTTCTTTAATAGTTCTAAGACCTTTTTGCCTCTAATGTTTCTGTCTTTAACCGGGTTTGTGTTGGTTTGACCACCAAGAAAATGTGAAAAATAGTGACCAGCAACACTACTCTGCATTATCTATCTTAATATTCTATCATCATAATATTTTATTTTCTCTAATAGTTCATTCTTCTTAGATATATATTTACTATTACTATTACATTTATTCATCTCTTCTCGACCATATTTTATTTGTTCCTTCTTTTGATCTTTTCTACTTTTGCGCCTCGGCTTTTGATCGACATGTTTTACATTGAGACTTAACTCCATCTTTCTTTGATTTTGTCTTTTCGATTTATATCATTAATAGATTCAGTAGCATTGCAACCAGTACACTTCTTTTTTATAGGATTCATTTGAGATAAACAATATTTTTATACTTTTATTTTTCGATTATAATGGTAATTCGATAGATAATTTAACTGATAGTAGTGATGATAGCATTGTTTATATTTTTCTTTATTATTTTGACTGTTTTTGTTTTAATACTTTTCTGCAATCAATACATTTTGAATTTACACCAATTGGCTTTGTATGATGTTTATGATATTCATCAAGTAATTTAAATTCATAGCAACTGCTATATTTTTTTTCTGCTCATTTTATTACTATTAGGAATAATTGTAAATTACGTAAAGTTGGTGTGTACAAAATGATCTGCAGCTCAATGCGTTAAAAACAAAAGAGCAAAATTTAATTCAAAATGCATTACCAAAGATATAAAGCGAGTTGAAATACATCTCCAAGACGTTGAAATAGTCGAAGACTTTAAGAATCTTGGTGTTTTAATCAACAACTCTCTAACTTTCAATAATCATGTAGAAAATATCATTAAGAAAGCTTCACAGCGGTTGTACATTCTCAGAAAATGACGAGTCTTTGGTACAAGCAAAAGTACCATGAAACAAATTTTTAATTGTTATTGTTGAGTATCATAACTTTTGGCATTACTGTATGGTATGGAGGGTGTGGTGTAAGGCAGAAAAATAAGTTACAAAGATTGGTAAAAGAATCAGGAAATATAGTCAATGAGAAATTGCAAAGCGTGGAGCAGTGCTATAAAAAAGCTGTAGAAAGAAAATCCCTTTCAATTATTGATGAAGTAAAACATCCTCTGAACAGTGAATTTATGTTACTTCCATCTGGCAGAAGATATAGAGAATCTCGGTGTAGAACCAACCGACATAAAGCTACATTTGTCCCCTATATAAAATTTATCAACACTAATGTCGAAACAAGCAAATGAAGTAAAATTATAAGTCAAAATATTTCCTATTGATCTAACACATAGACTAGTAAATCTGATAAGAGTTTTAAGACAATGTACATCTATTGCTGTTACTAAGTTGCCTCTCTGCAGAACATTGACAATATTATAATGTCATTATCATGGTTGTCTTGGTTGATAATGGAATGCTGGTTGAGACACAGAGAGAGAGAGAGAGAGAGAGAGAGAGAGAGAGAGAGAGAGAGAGAGAGAGAGAGGGAGAGGGAGGGAGAGGAGGGAGAGAGAGAAAGAGGGAGGGAGAGAGGGAGGGAGGGAGAGGAGAGAGAGGAGAGAGAGAGAGGGAGGGAGGGAGGGAGGAGAGAGAGAGAGAGAGAAGAGAGAGAGAGAGAAAGAGAGAGAGAGAGAGAGAGGGAGGGAGAGCGAGAGGGAGGAGAGAGAGGGAGGGAGGGAGAGAGGAGGGAGGGAGAGAGAGAGGGAGGGAGAAAGGGAGAGAGAAAGAGAGAGGGAGAGAAAAAAGAGAGAGGGAGAGAAAAAGAGACAGAGGGAGAGAGAAGAGAGAGAGAAAGAGAGAAAGAGAGAGAGAGAAGAGAGAGGAGAGGGAGAGAGGAGAGAGAAGGAGAAGAAATATAAATCCTCAAATTGTGTAATTATTTTCTGTATCTACTTTTACTTATATTATTATGATATTTTTGCCTGTTCATTTCACCATCTATTATGATGTTGGCAACTATTAGAAATATTACGAATGCTAGTACTACTTCTCAAGACTACTATGTTCACCGCTATTATTATGATTAACTTTTGTTGTTGTCAATTGTCATTGCTATCTTTGTTTCTTTTTGTTTTTTTTTTGTTGTTTTTTACCATCGTCATTATTATCACCCTTAGTTGGCTTTGTTATGTGGATTGTGAAGTGTAAAATGATTTATGTGAACCTAACATGAATTGCCTGAAAAGGACAATAAAGATTTATTATTAATTATTAAATTAATTTTCAAAGTTTCTCCGGGTGACTCTTTTTGTTTCGTGGTTTGGTGTTTATTTTACCTTGATTACAGGGAATATAACTTATAAGTGAAGACGTTAAGTGAGCTTTGAAATACAGTGCGTGGGCAGAACCCTGAAAGAAAAATGTTTTCTTTTATAAACTATGAATCGCCCCCACAAGCACAGCGGGGCGATTTACACGTTTAAAAAAAAAAATCTATTATATATTTACTGTCAATAACAGTTATACTTTGATGATATTTCTATTACATGATTACTGTTAATAACAGTTATACCTTGTGATAGGTCTAGAGTACAAATGCTATACCCACCCACCATACACCAGCGGCCACTATATAATATAAGTACACACATATCATATTTCTTTTCATTGATTAAATTATATCCAATAAGTTACAGTAAAGAGTTACAGAATTCATTCATGAGTGACTTCCCTTTAGTTTCGACATCTTTTCCTGCTTGTTTGCCAGGTATCGACTTTCAAACATGACACAGTTTGGATATTTTTATTTTATATCATTAGGTGACCGTGGCTATTTACAGGGAATTTTTACCACAAATCGGACAAATCTCGTTAATTGCACTATTGGATGGAGCAGTTCATTCTGTTCACATTGATACCATAACAAAGGCTCAGTATCCGTTCTTTCATTTTATACGATTTTATTTTGAAATGATGCCGTCACACCATTGGTTGTACCATAAAAACTGGAAATTTTGTCTTACCGGGTACGTATAAAAAGTTGATACTCATTTTAATTACCACAAAGTACTCATAATATATACATGGTACATGATACTGATACATACATTAATAACACTTATACTATACAGTAAAATATTTTATTAATTCATTTTGGTCAACAGTATCAGTGTATTGTTACTTAACATGTTATTTAGTATTATATAGGCCTAGAATGAATCTTGAGATACATGAATAAATGTTTTATATATATGAATCATATATATATATGCCATGTATATATAATATAATATATAGATCTAATTCTCTAGGCATAATACTAATATAATCTATAATGACTAACTGTATTTTATTATAATCTAGATTCTAGATCTAGTTAGATTTATAATAATAATAACTGCATTACGATAGATAGATCTAGATCTATATTTAATATAGACATATCATAATGCAGTTAGATATGGTTATAATATAATATTATAACCATATCTAACTGCATTACGATAGGTCTAGTCTAGAAGTAGAAGTAGGATTCTTCACATGAGAAGCTACGGCCAGCGTAACCAGGTGTAAACATCCGCCATTGTGGCTGTTCTGCCAGTCTATTACCTCCCCACGATAATGCTGTTAAAATAATTTTTTCCGGCTTTATAGATTTATAAAATAATAAAAACTATTTGCTCTTTCAATAAATAAATTAATCAACTTACCAATTAAACATTTCAACGATTACAAAGAATGAGAATCTTCGGAGTCTAGAGTTTGGGTGATTGGCGAGGTCGGCTGTGTCTCGTGAGCTCTAATGTCCACTGGGTTAGCCATTGCGATCAGAGATTGTCATGGCTGTCCAGTTGATAGCGTTTCAGGTCTTTCGCTTTGCCGGGACAAAGTTGACAGTAAAATGGCTACTATTTTTATTTTCTGCAGATAATTAGCTTTCTATGCATATGAGGTAATGTACGAAAAGCTTCCCGTAAATGTCGATTTCTTCTAAATATCTCGCTTCTTTTTCCGTGCCTGGCCTTCACAAAGAAACTACTAGATGCATCGTGGGAAAGCGGGTATCAAAATAAAGCAGAGTTCTTGCCCTTTCTGATACTGTCAGTACTATTTGTGTACGACCAATCACGGCCGAGCGATGTTAACTAGACCTAAAGTATAAAGAATGCCAATCTTGACTGCCGACTACGCGACCACGGCTCATTACGCAAAGTTGTAACTTTCCTTCACACTTGCCAATGATTGTAGAGATACGTACATAAATCAGATCACAACAATATTCACACACACACAAAACAAAGATATGAATGTTTTAAATGTTTCTATTTCATGAAAATTACATGGGTTTAAGCTGAGATGTATGGTTTCTTAGAACACCATGTTAATCAGGTTGAAACGGCGGGCGGTGTTTTCCACCGTGTATAGGTGAGCGCCTGGCGTACCTATTTATTCAGAAACAAATTTTAAAGATAGAAAAAAAGTACTTTGAATTGGCTTGTCGGGCCTACCACGACCTTTTGAGAATGGCTCATACACTTTTATGCTTCATCTAACTAAATAGAGCTGATTATTCTCTTTAATTTGGTATATACTACGTCTTGATAGCTCTTATGGTTCTTGATTTATTGATTTTTTTTGGTTCTCGGCATGTGTAATTTATACAATCATTTTATGTCAACTTATTAATTTTTTTGCAGAAATTGATTTTGTTAAGGAATACACTGCAATGACTAACTTATTGTAATTGGCCTTAAAATTATCTTTATTTTGATATTCCATTTGCTGTTGTGGTTCTCATCTCATTGACATTTTTGTTCTCATTTTATTTAATTTCCGCAACCATATTATCACTACTTACTTTTTTCATGCTTTGGCTGTGCTGGAATGTTTTATAACATGAATATACTTATATGATTCATCTAACTAGATAGAGCTGATTATTCTCTTTAATTTGGTTTATAATATGTCTTGATAGCTGTTATGGTTCTTGATTTATTGAGGGGTTTTTGTCTCGGTATGTGTAATTTCTGCATACAATTTATGTCATCAATTTATTAATTTTTCCCCCTAAATTAATTTTGTTAGGGAATACACTGATTTGATTGATTTTATCACATAGACCTTAACATTATCTTTAATTTGATTTTGTTTTATTGAAATTATCGTTCCCGAATACTCTTATCAGTCCATTTTTGCTGCCGAGAGGCCAATTTTAACTTTAAACCCTCAGTTACGGTACGATAAATTTGGTATTTTTGCTTGAAACTTTGTAAAAAAAATTAGCCTTTGTCTCTAGATAGTTTTGAGTTGGTTTACTTAGTTTTAACTCTGTAATTTGATAAATTTCTTTTTTATGAGCTCCAAAAATGGCATTTTGAACCATTTTCTTCAGAATTGCCAATTTTTTCTAAGTCCAGGGTACTTTTTCCCCAAGTTTGTCACATCTTGTCTTTGTCATTATTCATCGAAGTCCATTTTCCTTTTATGTTTTGTGAACATTACAGGGCCAAATCTTTGATTATATGTTTATATCCTGTTTCCAATCATTATTTTAAAAATTATTTCAACTTCAAAATCACCTACAATGCCTTTTATAATTTGTCGAACATTTTTTAGTCCAAATAAAAATGTTAAAATTCATATTTTCGTTACTTGTTGACCGATTTAGATGAAATAAAGTTTATTGTTCTTGTTTTTGTAAGCTCTGTCTGAATGTAGTTTTGTATTTATTGTATCTGCCATTCGAAAAAACAGAGAAGAAATAGTTTCAAAGTCAATAACTGTCCCAGAAAATTCAGTAAATGGCTCTACAACAACATTTGAGAGCGTGCTGGTCCATTCATTTGACGAAGTGTCTGGTACCTGCCTCATCATGTGGATCTAGATCTAAA
This sequence comes from Doris montereyensis, assembly GCA_037039925.1. Taxonomy (NCBI): domain Eukaryota; kingdom Metazoa; phylum Mollusca; class Gastropoda; order Nudibranchia; family Dorididae; genus Doris; species Doris montereyensis. The sequence goes on from JAXRKP010001164.1 coordinate 107,472, forward strand.
TTTGTCTCTAAATCATTACCACCACCTTCAAAGTCAACATCGATGTCAGATTCATCTCCTGAATCAATATTTGCATCATTATTGTCTGCTAACAAACTCTGATTCCATAAGGAATTCAGAAGATCGAAAGCCATAATGCAGGAATCAGACGACAGCCAAAATTTCGTCTTTCTTTGAAAAATTCTAGTCCGGACGACAATTCGTATTTTTACATGTGGTAAAAAGCTACTTTCACTTTGAGTTCTCCTCCACTTCCGGAAAATTCCGGAAAATGTATCTTATCTAAGCTCTTAGCAGCTGTGACTAAAGTGTATCTTTTTATTTTCGATTAGAGAAGCAATGGGTTAAGCGAACAGCAATCAAGAGCAGAGTTCAGATAGCCATAATGTGGTAATTTTCCATTGCTTTCCACGATGCCTTTACTTGTCGAGTCTGAATGGGCCTAGCTATCCGTTTTACTGCTGGGTCAACAGGAAGACCTGCAAAATTTTCTCAGACTGGGAACTCAGGCCTCCTGTGTGGACATACTGACTTAGCTACCAGCGCTTCAGTGACATTATGTTGATCAAAATAACATCTGTTCTGTGTGCACCTTCTATTCTGTGTGCACCTTCGTTTCTGTGGATAAAGAAATGAGAAAAAAAAACATGTACACAAAAAAGCATTTTTATTGAGGTGGAAAAACAACGTACTAACGAATGGAGTTAACTTTTTAAAATTTAAATTGCTTTATATTCATATTTTTACATTCCATGTTGAAAATTTGCATTGCCCCCTCCCCCCCCCCGATTGTTTTGGCACTGCAGAGTAGTGTTGCTGGGCACTGTTTTTCAGACTTTCTTGGTGGTCAAACCAAAACAAACCCGGTTAAGACAGAAACATTAGAGGTCTTAGAAGTATTAAAGAAACTGATTTGATATCAAATAAAAAGAAATTAAAAAATTAATTTTGTAGTCATGTGAAAACTTATGATAAGACATAACAAGTCAATCCCATGGGTCTGCTGATCTACTCACTTGTCGCATATTTGACATAGCCGTCAGTGGGGCAATCACACACAAGACAGATCTTTTTTAATTTAACTTCACCCAAAAACATGTCTCACAATAGAAATGGCCACATCTGCATAGGAAAAGAGAAGACAAAAAAAAAAATCCAATTGCTTCATTAAGCACATGACAAAGCTGGAAACTAGTTATGCATGAGCAATGGTGTGAGCAAATTGGATGTCGAGAATTAAATAGTGAAAACAAAGTGCCGGGTAGTGGACAGGTAAGCACCTGTATGGGGATTAGGCGATCCTGCCCTCCACGGGTCTCCTACTGCCTTGCTGCAGGGGGGTCTTGGCAGACCAAAAGCTAAGGAAGTTAACCCTGACAGAAAACAACCATCTACCTCAAGTACAGTAGGCCAATCACCTGCTTCCCCAAAATCCATTGGTTCAGAGAAATAAATATGATATACCCAGCTTGATCTTTTGAAGATGAATATAGAAACACATACGGACTGCGATTTTTGGAACATGGAATATTACTATTCGGGCAATAAATGGAAAAATTCAAAATAGACATTTTGGCCATTACAATTACAGAAACAAAGAAAAAAGGACAAGGAATAGAAAATGTAGGACCAAATCATACTTTAATCTTCTCAGAAGTAGACGTCAAAGATGGAGCTAGAGCAGTAGGCCTCCTAATACATAAAAGGCATGAAAAGCTACTAGTACTAGAAAGTTGGAAATCTATAAGCTCACGGCTATTAAAGTTAAAGGTAAATATTAAACCAAAAGGATCAGAAATTGAATTATTAACAAGTTATGGACCAAACGAAGATGTCACCAAATAAGAAAAAGATATCTTGAAAACGATTTACAAATAGCTGCAGAGAATCTTACACCCAAACAGGAACTACTGGTTTTAGAAAATTTAAACACTAGAGTAGGCAACAAAGTAGAAACATCAGGAGGAGTAATAGGTAAAGAAGAAGAGACAACAACTTCTCCTATTGGAGAGAGACTTATAGATTTTTGCCTAAAGAATAACATGAAAATAGCCAACATCTTTTTTCCTCATAAAGATATCCACAAATATACAAGAGTTAATGAAGACAGGTGTAAAAAGTCAATGATAGACTACATAATAGTTAGCAGCTCCCTTGTTTACAGTACATTGGATGCAAGAGTAAACAGAGGAGCTGAACATCATCTAGTGATTGCCAAAATGAGATTACTGACTGAAGAAAACAAACAGAAAAGGAAACTCAAAATAGAGGAACTAAATAAACCAATAGTAAAACAGATATACCAATCCAGGATAAAAAGAATTATCAATGAAAGGCAGATGGAACATGGAATATTAGGATAAAAAGTAGCAAATGTATAAAGAAACACTCCTCAGTTGTACTGAAGAGTTCTATGGTAGGAAACAAATTAAAGGAGATAGAAAAAGAACAGCATGGTCCAATGAGAATGTCAAAACTAAGATCAAAGAAATACTTGCAAACAGTGAAACTAGAGGATAGAATAGATTATGTGAATAAAAGAACTATCGCTAAAGAGGAAGTTAGGAAAGCAAAATAGGAACAGTGGGAAGAGTTTGGACAAAGACTTCAAGAAAGCTATCAAAGAAATCAAAAGTTGTTGTGGGGAGCAATGAAGAGCATGAGAAAGACCAAAGCATGCGCAATACAACAAATTAAGAACGCCAAAGGAGAAATAATGAAAGAAAACAGCGAAATCATGGAAACGTGGAGAAAGTATTTTCAACAATTACATAATCCCTCGAGAACATATATATGAAACAAGGAGTACAGTTCAATTAGTAAGAGTAACAAGTAATCCAGGTGAGACAAGTGGAGATGTAGATAGCTCAATGGAAGTACTCCAAACAGCTATAAGAAACGTGAAATTAGGAAAGGCTGCAGGAGCAGATTAAGTTTATCCAATAATGATTACAAAACCAAAGAGAGAGGCAGACAAACAACTACATGCAATACGTCAACAAGCATGGAAGTCAAAACAGGTGCCAGACGACTGGAAAAACTAAATGGTAGTACTAATACATAAGAAAGGATCAACTATGGAATGCTCAAACCATAGAGGGATATCACTACTTAGCATACCAGGCAAAGTGTATGCCAGGATACTGGAAATGAGACTAAGGAAAAGAGTAGAGGATCAGATTGAAGAACATCAGTGGATACAGACCAGAAAGAAATGTACAAGTACAAGACCATATATTTACAATTAGCCAAATAATTTAAAAATTCCTTGAGAGAAACATTGACTTGCACCTGTGTTTTACAGACTTAGAAAAGGCATTTGACACTGTGAGAAGGGACAAACCATGTCATACCTTAAAAGAACACAATGTAGAGCAAAATATAATAGAAGCTATTAAAAGTTTTATAATACACTAACATGTGCAGAGAGAATAGCTGGAAACGTATCTGAAAGATTTGATGTAGATATAGGAGTAAAAAAGGGTTGTATCCCAAGTCCTCTTTTGTTTATCACATTTATGGATTCAGTCGCAAAGACATTCTCAAAAATGAAGAAAATGAATGTACGTACGTAGAAGCTCAAACCAGTAAATGTAGCAATGCTTTCATTTGCCGATGATTTAGTTTTGTTTGGAAAATCAGAAAGTGATTTTCAGTTGAATAGCAACATGATGAAAAATGAACTAAATAAAATAGGAATGAGAGTAAATGCAAAGAAAACCAAAACAATGCTAGTAACTAGGAAGCTAAAACACAAAATCTTAAATTAGCCAGGTACAATTTAGAATAAGTTCAATGTTACCATTACCTAGGAGTAATGATTAACTCGGAGGAAAACTAAGAGAAGAAATCAGCCAGAGAACACAAAAGGCAAGTGCAATATATAACCATCTAGGAAAGGCATTTGTAAGTAAACAAGAATTGTCAACAAAAACCAAAATGGCAGTATACAACACAGTTTATTGTCCTACTCTCCTCTATGGCAGTGAAACTTGGACCTTAGACAGCAGGGAATACAGTAGAGTGCAGGCAGCCGAAATGAAATATCTAAGAATAGTAGTAGGGAAAACTAAAAGAGACAAAATCAGAAACACAACAATAAGTAATAAGAGATCAAACCAAAGCAGATAGCATAAAAACTAAGATAGAAATGAATCAACTGAGATGGTTTGGGCATGTTAACAGAATGAAAGACAATAGAATAGCAAAATCAGTATACAGTGCTAAAACTCAAGGTAAAAGACCAAAAGGCAGACCTCGGAGAAAGTGGGAAGAAGATATAAAAGAGGCATTAACGCAAAGAAATTTAACTTTCATGGAAGGAAACAGAAACTGTCAGGCAGCCTGGAGAAAGATCATCTCGGGCTCCTGAACCCATACACCGGAAGGTAGAATGGGAACTGATAAAGAAAGAAAGAAGAAAGGAAAGGCATTTATAGGTAAACAAGAATTGTCAACAAAAACCAAAATGGCAGTATACAACACAGTTTATTGTCCTACTCTCCTCCATGGCAGCGAAGCCTGGACCTTAGACAGTAGAGAATGCATTAGAGTACAGGCAGCTGAAATAAAATATCTAAGGAGAGTAGTAGGGAAAACTAAAAGAGACGAAATCAGAAATACAACAATAAGAGATCAAACCAAAACAGATGGCATAAAAACTAAGATAGAAATACATCAAGTGAGATGGTTTGGGCATGTAAACAGAATGAATGACAAAAGAATAGCTAAGTCAGTATACGGTGCTAAAGCCCAAGGTAAAAGGCCCAAAAGACAAACCTCAGAGAAAGTGGGAAGAAGATATAAAAGAGGCATTAAAGTATAGAAATTTAACATTTTTGGAAGGATACAGAAAATGCCAGGATAGGGCACCCTGGAGAAAGATCATCTCGGGCATCCAAACCCATACACCGAAAGGTAGAATGGGAGCTGATAAAGAAAGAAAGAAAGAAAGTGCAGTGAGAGTAGGTGGACACATATCTGAAGAATTTGATGTAGATATTGGAGTAAGACAGGGTTGTATATCCAAAGGCCTCTTTTGTTTATCACATTTATGGATTCAGTAGCAATAACATCCTCAAAAAGTGGAAGCTCAAACCAGTAAATGTCAATGCTTTCATTTGCTGATGATTTAGTTCTGTTTCGAAAATCAGAAAGTGACCTTCAGTCGAATATCAACATGATGAATAATGAACTAATTAAAATAGGAATGAGAGTATATGCAAAGATCATCTCGGGCACCTGAACACCGGAAGGTAGAGAACCCATACACCGGAAGGTAGAATGGGAACTGATAAAGAAAGAAAGAAAGAAAACAAAGTGAACCTTCCCTTGCCATACATTAAGAAAACATTTTCCTCTTACAGCGAAGCTCATCTGCAACGGCCCAGGTTTTGACAATAGCTTGCTTACAACGGGAGTGTTTAGAATCCTAGTAAAGCTAAGCCTGACGTGTTCCTTGAGAAAGGCACTTAACACGCATCCCCTACTCAAGCCAAGTGCAAATGGGTACAAGCACTGGCTTGGGAGTAAGAACCTGTGTCAGACTAGCGTTCTGTCCTGGCTTTGATTATAAGCACCAGTTCCACTTCATGCTACAGAAACTGGGACAAGCTCAAGCTATGCGAGTCATAATGGAGTTGAAGGCACATCGATTTTAAAATCCCTGATTTCGCATTATTAAAAAAGATCTGGAAAGACCTGTAATTTCAAGAAGAGTCCCACCCACACCACTTTTAATTGGGTACCAATCACACACTCGCAGTTTTAATTAGGTACCAATCACACACTCGCAGTTTTAATTAGGTACCAATCACACACTCGCAGTTTTAATTGGGTACCAATCACACACTCGCAGTTTTAATTAGGTACCAATCACACGTGCACACTTTTAACTAGGTACCAATTACACACACACACTTTTAACTAGGTACCAATCACACGTGCACTTTTAACTAGGTACCAATCACAGGTGCACACTTTTAATTAGGTACCAATCACAGGTGCACTTTTAATAATGTACCAATCACACATGCACACTTTTAATTAGGTACCAATCACACATGCACACTTTTAATTAGGTACCAACCACACGTGCACTTTTAATTAGGTATCAATTACACATGCACTTTTAATAAGGTATCAATTACACATGCACTTTTAATAAGGTATCAATTACACATGCACTTTTAATAAGGTATCAATTACACATGCACTTTTAATAAGGTATCAATTACACATGCACTTTTAATAAGGTATCAATTACACATGCACTTTTAATAAGGTATCAATTACACATGCACTTTTAATAAGGTATCAATTACACATGCACACTTTTAACTAGGTACCAATCACACATGCACACTTTTAAATAGGTACCAATCACACACGCACTTTTAATTAGGTACCAATCACACACGCACTTTTAATTAGGTACCAATCACACACACACTTTTAATTAGGTACCAATCACATGCATTTTTGATTAGGTACCAATCACACATGCACTTTTAGATACCAATAACACACACACTTTTAATTAGGTATCAATCACACACACATACACTTTTAATTAGGTACCAATCACACACGCACTTTTAATAAGGTACCAATCACACACGCACTTTCAATAAGATACCAATCACACACGCACATTTTTAATAAGGTACCAATCACACACTCACCCTTTAAATAAGGTACCAATCACACACTCACACTTTTAATAAGGTACCAATCACACATGCACACTTTTAATAAGGTACAAATCATACACGCACACTTTGAATAAGGTACCAATCACACACACACACTTAAGTACCGGTAACTGTAATTGCTCAACTTGGCTAACATCAGAAAACCGGAAGGCATTGGGTCGCAGTAGGCTGTAAGACTGATGGCGCACTGGCTCGCAGTAGGCAGGAAAGGGTTAATACCTCTCATTTTAGGCTAAAACAATACTGATGGCAATTCTTGAAAATTAAAAAGCATGAATAGGAAAATTGGAGAAGCCTGAAAAGTCCTTCTAGCCTCCATTAGGCCAGAAAAGCCTCATCCTGGCAAAATGCTCCCCTGGGATACATATGATTTATTGATCAAAGGCCTACCTCACTACCATGCTCGTTTCTCGATTAAAATATAAAAGTTTTGACTGTAACCTAGATTCTATAGAGGTCAATCTAGTGAAGTGTCATTCATGCTTTAAAAAATCTAGCCTTAAATTAAAATTGACTTTTAAAATTCAGTTACTCGATGATTCTATGAATAGGCTTAATAGATACAAGCTATTTCCATAGCTACCTGAACTGAATGTCAATACTATTTATTAATGATTCTACGAATGGGTTGGTGTGGCATTGGTGGCCAAGTGGGTAGGCTGCCACACTGGGGATCATGAGGTCCCGGGTTAGAATTCTAGCAAAGCCAGTCCCGATGTTGCGTTCCTTGGAAAAGACACGTAACACGCATTTTCCCCACTCGATCTAGGTGCAAAATGGGTAGCAAAATGGGTACAGGCACTAGCTTGGGAATAAAAACCTGCGTCAGACTAGCGTCCTGTCCAGGAGGTGATTATTATCACCTGTTCCACTTCACGCTATAGAAACTGGGATAAGCTCCGGCTCCATGGGCCATAATGGCCTTGAAGGAACATTACTTTTTTGTGAATGGGGTGAATCGATAAGCTAATTCCTTAGTTACCGAGCATGTGGTAAATGCCATATGAACTGAATGCCAAATGTCGATATATTTCAGCTTACCTTAAAATGACAGGATTTTCACATATCTTTCTACACACACCGCATGTTTCATCCTCAACTACTCCCACTGGTTTCTTTTCATAAATCTCAGAAATTTCAAGACTGTCATTGTCTGGAATACATATATATATATATATATATTCAATGTTGAGTAGAAGTAGTCACGTAAGCATTCCGCTGGTATGGAGCAATAATGGTGCATCCCCAAATTTGAAGATTTGATAAAAATAGCTCCAAAAATGGTTGAACAGTGGCAATCTTTCTTCATCGTGGGACATGCAAGAATTTAATACAAGGATTCAATTCTACTTTCATCATTACGTTCATCATTGTTATTAATATTAGCCACTTTTGTTTGTGTGAGAGAGGTAGATGGATTGAAAGACAGGTAGACAGAAGTAGACAGATAGATAGATAGATAGATAGATTTATAGATAGACAGATATATATATATATATATATATATATATATATATATATATATATAGATATATAGAGAGAGAGAGAGAGAGAGAGAGAGAGAGAGAGAGAGAGAGAGAGAGAGAGAGAGAGAGAGAGAGAGAGTGTGTGTGTGAATATGCAAAAAAAACATACAGTCAGACAGCCACAAATTAATGAACAAATATAGACAGGATGATAAATAGAGAGATCGAAAGTAGTATCACATTTGATAAAATAGCAAGTAAAAATATGGATAATTCTCTCACCACCCCATCAACACTTTGTTTTTTAAACAGCTATGGATCTTTCCAATTTCACTCACCTCCTAAAATCCAACTGATCGAAACAAATCACTATAATATATGCATTCCTCTCAAACAATTCATTTTGAAACAATAAAAAGATTTCATTCTCCATCTATTTGTTTCCTTTTAAGCAATGACTTGCTGGTGAATAGTTAGTCTCAACAATGTTAATCGAATTTGGTTTCTCACTCCACATTATTATGGGCTAGAAATTTAAAGAAAATTGTAATAAACATTTAACTCCTTGATTTGATTTGATTTACCCACATCCACAACTAAGGTGATCTTAGGGTTTTTGGAAGGAATTTTTAAATTTTGCCCAGACTGCCCAGTAAACAGAATGTTGTGATATGCACACGGGACCTCCTTTTTTATCGGCCCTCTCCGATGGACTAGGTGTTCGATTCACCTACCTGGACCAGGGTAGAAACAAAATTGGGAAAATTTGTCAACCCTTGACAAGACTCGAACTCACTACTTTGGTTTGAGAGGTCGATGCCTTGCCTCTTGACTACCGAGTACCCCTATTCTAACTCCGTCACATGCTTTCTTCTATCGCTTGTCAAACTATCAACAGGCTAAGGTGATCTTAGGGTTTTTGGAAGGAATTTTTAAATTTTGCCCAGACTGCCCAGTAAACAGAATGTTGTGATATGCACACGGGACCTCCTTTTTTATCGGCCCTCTCCGATGGACTAGGTGTTCGATTCACCTACCTGGACCAGGGGGGTAGAAACAAAATTGGAGAAAATTTGTCAACCCTTGACAAGACTCGAACTCACTACTTTGGTTTGAGAGGTCGATGCCTTGCCTCTTGACTACCGAGTACCCCTATTCTAACTCCGTCACATGCTTTCTTCTATCGCTTGTCAAACTATCAACAGGCTATTTCTTACTTTTTAACTTTTGGCGGTAATTGTAGTACTGTACCGTACTACTTTTCTCAAAAACCTTGTCTCTATTGCTACAAGTTATTCTTCCTCCATTCCTCTCATGCTTATATTCTACAAACCAAGACACAAGTATGCTAATTTTAAAAAAACCCAAACATTTCCATTCATTCACAAAATAAGCTTAATTTCGTTTGTGAATTTCCATCAGTACATTATACATACCATCTTTGCCATATGTTCCTGCCTTACACTCAGCTTCTAACTGCCAGCCGAATTTGTGATCCGACCTGTCATGTAAAAACTTACAGGAATCTGATAGAGTGAAAAGAAAAAGAAAACCAACAACATAAAACTTTAACAGACTATGCAGAGAGGATTTTGTAACAACTTTAACTTTAACATTAACACGAGCTTGTGATTACCATCAGTTACTATATACAGTACAAATACTTTAAACCGAAAGAAGGTAAACCGAAAAAGTCGATGAACCGCAAAGAAATTGATAAATTGTACAAGTTTCTTCTTTGTCTTTGTATCAGTTCGTATGACAAACCGAAATGCTTCTAAGCGCAAATGTCTTTAAACCGAAACAACGTTCCCCCTTTTTCTTCGTTTCATCCTCTTCTATTTCAATAATTCCGCAAAGGGGTCACACATGGTCACACGTAATGCCTAGCGATATGAAATAAAGAGCGTAACTGAGGAGATGAGGGGAGGGGGTGGTAGTCAACCCTTCAATCACCGCACATCGCGACGGCGAAAAAGGGAAGACAGCGGGGGACTGGCACGGGAAGGGGGAGGTGGGGGTGTAGAACCATGCAGGCGAGATGTTCTTGCTTGCTCGTGGTAAGTGTATAGTGTTGTAAGCACGTAGTAAGGCCTAAGTGTAGTGTAGATAGCTTCGCATTGGTACGCCGTTTAAGTGTGTGCTCGTTGGTATGTGTGTTCGCGCGCATGTGTGTGTGTGTGTGTGTCTGCTTTGTTTTAGGCCTTTATCAACACGGGGATAGGGGTGTGTAGAGTTTAGCATTGATGCGTTTCATTTCCATTCATTTCGTCTCCCAGTCGCTGTGCATCATTCATTTAATTCATTTATCACTATCACTATCACAAGAACTTTTGATCGTTTCTGTTTTTTTTTTTAGTTTTAATTCAGCCAGTCAAAGATGTCTAAAAGAAAGCACTGTGCAGACACATTGGAGTTTAAACTCAATATTCTTTCGGAAGTGGACGAAAAGAAATTAAACAAGACAGAGATATGTAAAAAGCACGGCATCCCGAATTTAACATTATCAACCATTTTGAAGGGCAGGAGAGGCTACAAAAGGCTCGTGAAGAAACGAAGTTTCGCCCGTCTGAGAGCCAGTCATGTGCAGAACAACAGCTTAACCTGATCTCAAACTTGCAGGACTACGTGGATAGACTCTCCGTCTCAAAATCACGACAAACATCTATAACAAACTTTTTCAGGAAAGCCTTATAAGTTGTATCCCTATTCCACCCCTTTTATGGTTTCCCCTCACCTTTCCTATTTTCCTTTTTTTCTTGTTTTAATGAAATAAAGATGAAGAGACTGAATGAAAGATGAATACCTGATGATCCCAATCTGTATTTTGCATTAAATGTGAATGAGAGTATGAATGGGAAAAATAAAAAATAAAACAACCCCAAAAAAAAAAAAAAAAAAAACAACAAAAAAACACCCTCCCAAAAAAAAAAACAAATCCCCCCTCCAAACCCCCCCTCCCAAAAACAAACAACCCCCCCCCCCCTCCCAAAAAACCCCCAAACCAACAATCAAAACAATTACATTATCATGGTCACCAAGGGGCCTCTTTATTCATCAACATTAACAAAAGGGAAACAACCCAACCAAACATGGTTACCCCCCTTTAAAAACATCGCAAAAAAGGAACTTGCTTTAAACCAAAATGCCTTTAAACCAAAATGGTTTAGAGGGTCCCCAAAATTTTGGTTTAAAGTATTTCTACTGTATATTCAAACCAATACTTGCTACAAGTATTATGTGTGTATGAGAAAACAAAAATTTCATTTCAATGAAAATTAACCTGCTCACCATAATATGCTGTGATCTCAGGGTGAATCGAGAAGAAACATCAAGATGAAAGATAAGTTGTGAAAGAGTGAAAGGAAAGAAGTAAAACCAACCAGCATAACCTTCAAACCACCCACAAAAAAACATAAGAAAAAGAAGCAATATTCTCTCAAGGTAACTTTCAAACAACTTTAAAGTCAAATTAAGACTTGCACTCACTACATGGAACATTAAAACTTGCCATTCAATGAAAAATCCTGAAAATAAAACAAAAACAAAAAACTAAATGTAAGAGAGCACCAGGGTAGATAATGTATCCGTCTGTCTCTGTATGTCTGCTTGTGACCCGTTCCCTATTTTAAGTTGTAAATCTGACTGATATAGGCAAAGGATAAGTAAGAGAAGGAAAAAAGAACAGTGGAAGCAAGGGAAAGGAAATGATATAAAAATAATAATAATAATAATTATTATAACAAAAATACTTTGAATTACCCCCAAAGCCACAAGTTCCTGTCTCTTTGTAATCTTTACAGATATCTGGAGCGTAATCCCATCTCGATGTTGCTCTGACATTAGAGGGCGCCCTTTGAGGCCCAAACCTGGAGAATAAAATGAATCTTCTCATGTAAAAAACACAGTCAGGAGGATAATTTTCATCAGAGAATAAATCCTTTACAATTTAGACAAATGTTCATCAAATTAGGTTAAGTTTTGATTTGCCAAACAAATGTGTGTAAATCTTCACTTTTTGTCCATCAATGCTTGATTTTTAATTGTAATATTATTTTTCCTAAATTTCCACTGAAAATCGTGTAACAGAGACCAATTTCAGAGCTGCCTACCCTTCCACTTTTCGCGGAATCATTCCAGAAACGATCGTCCTTTCATAATCCCGCTTACTCAGCTGATATTCCGCTTTTCGTCGACATCTTGGTTTGCCAAAGTTTTTGACTCTATTCTTGTATTCCGGTCTTTTTGCGGTACCGTACTGTCGGATATTTTGGTAACCTGTGCTGCTACTAAAGCCTTGCGACAGCTGCTGCCCACGCTGTGTAGTTCCAGCGTGGCTGAGTCTAGCCTCCCTGTCGCGAGCCAGCTCTGCGTGCGAGCAATGTGCTCTTTTCATTTGCTGCTGGAAAAATCAACACAGAAATTTCTAGGCTTTAGGGGTTTTGGCGGGCCATTCAGTTCTCACACTCCATTCATTGTTTCATTCAGTTCTATTGAAATTTGAAACACTGTCTTATCGAGCCATTGTGCAATTAGCACTAAACACATCCACCCGTATTTCTACTATTAGTTCTATTCCTATACATCGACAGTCAAGTTTCATTCTAGTTTATCTACGGGATCTTATACATTAATTTAGTTTGCGATTGACGTGATTGTGATTCAACGAAGATGATAGATCTCTAGATTGTGATTTATTGAGATTGTGATTTATTCTTTAAAAGGATTTTCATGGCGCCTCCAAACAAAAAAACCTCGTATTGACCAAAAGTACAGGCAGGAGTATTCGGCAAAATGGACTTCAATTGTCTCGTCGAAAATTAGTTGTCATCATGCTAGGTGTATAGTTTGTGAATCGGATTTTACAATAAAATCTGGTGGTGCAACAGATATCGACAGGTATGTAAAAACTAAAAAAACATCAAGACCTCAGTAAAATGAAATCAGAACTAAAATCTGTTAAATCTTTTTTAAGCCAAACCCTACTGACCAAGCTGCAACACGAGCAGAGTTACTTTTAATAAATTTGTTGTCGAACATAACCTGCCAATTTCAGTCTTGAATCATGCTGGCGATCTTTTTAGACAAATGTTTCGGATTCGAACATCGCAAAAGAGTTTTCTTGCGGGAAGTCAGAGGCTTCCGCGCTAATAAAATGTTGTGCTACTGAAATTTCTGATGGCATTGCTGATAGGATGCGGGAAAACCCTTTCAGTATCGGCACCGGTGGATGTGGACAGCTATATCCAGTCGTTGTCAGAAACTTTGACAATAGTGCGGGTGAAGTGACAACAGATCTGCTATCCATCAAAGAGTGTGATGGTGCTTCTACAGGGAGAACATCTTCAATGTTCTTGATGAAGAACTAAAAACGAGATCCATTCCTTGGAGTGACTGCATTGGTTTCTCCTGCGACAATGCATCCGTCATGACAGGTGCGCATGCGGGTGTTGCTGCCTTTATTCAAAAGGAAAACAAGGGCACCTACATCAATGACTGTCCTAGTCATTTGCTCCACCTTGCTGCAAAAGCAGGAGCGAAGGAACTACATATGGATATCGAGCAGGTGCTCATAGACATTTTCTTTTATTTGGACAAAAATTCGAAAAGGAAGAAAGAATTGAAAACAATTCAGGAAGAGTGTGGTGTAAAATTACATTCCATTCTGAAGTATGGATCAACGAGGTGGCTTTCACTTCAGGACTGTGTGATCCGACTTCTCGAGCAATGGGAGCCACTCAACATTTTTTTTTATGGCGAACTTGCTAGCATGAAGCCCTTGCAAGTGAAGAGCTCTAAATCTGCAAGATTGCAAAGAGTCACACAGTTTTTTGCAGCCACCTCATCTAAGCTGTATTGCTTCTTCCTCAAGGAAAACCTCCCATTGTTTACAAACACAAATCTGATATTTTCAGATCCATAAGATGATGTCAATTCTAGATCCACAGATCCATAAGATGATGTCAATTCTAGATGAGCTCCACAGATCCATAAGATGATGTCAATTCTAGATGAGCTGGTCACCGATCTGCTTATCAGATTTGTAAAACCTGACGTCATTACTGCATCAAACAATATCTTGAAAATAGAGTTTGATGCTCATAGAAATCAGAAGCCTCGTAGGGATTTAATCATGGGCCATGAAACCCAGTTATGCCTAAAGCAACTAAAAGAGAAAGGTGAGGACATTTTTGTGGATGATGTCAGGAGATTCTTTTCTGGAGCCTTGAAATACATTATTTCAAAATTTCCTATCATGGATGACTTCTTGGAAAATGCTGCTATTTTAGACTTGAACAAACGACTGTCAGCTAGATTTAGTATGCTTCAGTATTTTACAGACCGTTTTTCATGCCTCATCACTGGGGGCAACCTGACAGCTTTACAGTTAGAGTTTGCAAAGTATCAAGTTGATCAAACCATCTCTGATGTAATATCACAGGAAGAGAGAGTGGATAGGCAGTGGTATAGGGTAGGGGAGATGAAAACTGCTGATGGTGCTGTCAAATATCTTAATTTGTCAGTAGCCACGAAGGGACTTTGCTGCCTCACACACTCAAATGCGAATGTAGAAAGGATTTTCAATCTTGTGTGGAAGAACCAAACTGAATTCAGGCCCTCTCTCTCGACTGATACAGTCAGTGCACTGGTTGTGCAAAAGTGCACATGATTGCCAGAGGATCTGTTTGCCATGGACAGACCTTTTCACCAGCTCTGATGAGTAAAGCCAAAAGTGCTTACTATCAGAGTATGAAGAAGTGAAGACTGGAAGTCCCTGTGACATTGTGTATATAGTGGATATATTTTTCTTTGTTTATTGTGATGTGAGAGACTTTCAGAACACCTGAAAACCACAAGCCTGGAATGTTACTATAAGTATGCCTTTATCAAGCCTTTGACTTTTGACTTCAAATAGCGATGGATTGCGTCATTAGCACTATCTGCGTAATCGGTATGTTGATTCCTCTCTTTTGTCCCAGATTCCTCTTTTTCAGCCCTGTGATTCCTCTTAAGGGGTGTTGGGGGTAGGCAGGCTCTGCAATTTGATTAAAAAATGGGTCCATGCTCAGCCAAAATAACCAAACAAAAAATCCAAACAAACCTTTATCCACCTCACTGCCCTATAGAGAAAAAATAATTCTACAAAACTCGCAAGTAAAAACCAAAAAAAGTAACAAGGCCATGAATGACCAGATCCTCTCTCTTGTTGGATGAGTGGCAAACAAAAGAAACTGAAACATATTTCAGATTATAAGCTCTTAGAGCGCCAAAAACAAAATCATTGCTCCATGCCAGATTAATTATATCCCCCCGCGACAGTGATACATTTCAAAGGCATTTATCACTTTGCTAAGCATTGAGAGCCAATCGCCACTGCAACAATGATACATTTCAAAGGCATTTATCACTTTGCTAAGCACTGACATCCAAACGCCAACTATCAGCACTTTCGCCAGGTTGTTCTATGCCAAACGCTGATGTATCGTGTGTGGGAGTTTCCTCACAATTTTAACAACATTAGTCTACGAAACAAAAACTTACCCAAAACAGATACATATTGGCATTCAGCACAGAACAACCTAGCGGAAGCACCAATAGATTGGCGACCGGCACTCAAAGAGTTAAGACATTCAAAATGTTATTGGGATAATAACATGGAGAAATAAGGCATGAGAACAAATGACATGGCCATCAGAAAGTTGTGACATTTGAGTCTTGGTACTTAATCTGACCCTTGATCTAAATTCACCACAGGATACGCCATACGTTTAAAAAAAAAAAAGACCTTGCATCGTCTTACTAGTCTTACCTCTGTTTACTTCTCAGTCCATCTTGCTGTTTGAAAGAAATCATCTTTGACCCTGATTCAGACTCATATGCCTAAGGAAAAAATGGCTTGCTTACGTTAGCAGAAAATCATTCTCAACACATTACAGTATTTCATGAATTCAAAACAAAAAGAAAAGATTTGGGCAATTCTCCCAAATAAGAAACTTTAGAAATTGCCTGAGAAATATAAAATTCAAGTCACAACATCTTCGATATGCCTACTTTTACATCAAAAAATAATTAAAACAGCACCGATCACCAATTTGATAAAATCTATGATGTTTGGGCTAACAGATTTGAAAATTTAAAGTATAACAAGTAAAAACAAATGACATCACAAGCTAGAATACCATAAAAAGAAACACATATCAAAAATGATATCATATCTAAAAAAACTACAGGTACAAAAAGGACAAAATCACGGACATGAAATTTTCATACCTTGATTTACATTGACTGCGACAGAATAAGAGCAAGAGTACAAAAGATTGGTTGAAAAGAACTCGCTCAAAATAACACAACATAAAACTCTTATGAAATATTTCAAACATTTGACTTAAAAGATTTTAAGTCACATAGAAAAAATATGCATCTATTTTTGTCGACCCTGTAATTTATTTTCAAAGACACTGAAAAAACAAACAAATGATGTAAACGTAAATGGGACATATTCCCACTGGCAGATCTTATTCTCAAATGTTACAGGAAAAGAAACTGAAAGATGAATGAAAACAAAATGCTTTAGTGAGGTCACTATTATCTGATAATAAACATCAGTTTTGTAAACCTCTAAAGAATAATTAATAATTGCTTCATTCTCCATACTTGATGATTGTAGCTGTGTCAATCTTCACACTATCTAATAGTCGCAACCATCTACATGTAAAAAAAAACAACAATACATCATTATAAGAAGACAACCTACGCTCCTAGCCTTTTGCATGACGGCCTGATAATCCCTGTCTTGCTGCGTATCTATGTTGATTGTAGCCGTTGCTCCCATGTCAGTGGGTGCTTCACTTTTCTACACTCAGCAGCAGGCAAATGGTAAGAAGGGAAAAGAAATAATACAATGATATTGATTTGAATTGATTCTATCCACATCCACAACTAAGGTCATCTGAGGTGGGGGGGGGGGGGGGGGGGGGGGTAAGATTCTTAATTTTACCAGGACTGCCCTCTAAACAGCCAAATGATCTTTAACCCTTACGTAGCCACTCATTTTACACCGAATATCTTTGCCCTTGCCACCCATTTTGGCTGAAATCCTTAGAAGTGATTCATATCAGGAAAATAATTCTCATTTCTTAACTACAAAAGATATTCAAATGATACTTTCAGGACATACTAACGATAGATTGTGCTACAAGAAGAAGTATTAAAAAATATACAAATGAGGTCATGTGACCATGGCAGCCATCTTGGATATTGACAATTTATGTTTTTTTTATCATATCTCAGTGAAAATGACAGTTCAGGGTAACAAAATACACCATTGTGAAGCACATTATGGTCTAATCATGATTTGTGGATTGTATTGTAGTGTGAGGAAGACAGAGAAGAATTAGGGAAGAATTAGACGATAATGTGAAAAAATACAGTTATATATGTGGCATGACAAACACAAAAAATGCAAATGTTAAGAAAAAATACACAATATGACATGCATGAAGACAGTAATCAAGAATGTAAACTTTATTTTGTTGAGATGTCCTGTCTACCTAAGTCTTCTATTCTTGTGTTTTCTGTGGTTGTGTGTCATATATGTCTCTAAGTTTCAAATATTCCCAGTGCCAGGCATTAGCGTCAACAGAGCCACGCCTTTTTATTTGCGCTCTCTCCCGAAGAGCCTCATACACTTTGTTGTCACTGTCAGATGCAATAAGCTCTTCAACACCTCTATCATATTCGCTGCACCATGGATCATCACTATCTTCAACTCTAGCCTTGCCAGAATCAGATTCACGACGGTGCATAATCTGTCCATCATTGAAATCGGGCGAGGTTGCCAGTGTAAACAACTAAACAAGTCGGAAAAATAGGTCAAATCCAGGTCAAAACATGAATGAAAAAATCCATGCAGTAGCAGCAGTCTATTACGATGGCAGGGAAGCTACTCTACATAACAATTTACTTTGCTTCATTTTATAATCAGGCTTTTTAGTGGAGCCGGTCAAGTTTCGACTACAGTCGATGTTGGCAATGCGAATATCAACCGGAAGTTTCGACTATAGTCAAACACGGCAACGTAAGGGTTGACGTACAAAAGTGTTGTCATTTGCACACAGGACCTCCTCCTTTTTTATCAGCCATTTCTGATGAGACTAGGTGTCAATTAACCAACCTGGAGGGAGAGGATTTAACTCAAGAAAACTGTTCAACCTCCTGGGGCTCGAACCCACGACCTTTTGGTTGAGAGTCCAAACACCTTGCCTCTGGACTATAAAGCTCCCCCCCCCCCCCCAAATATGATGAATAGTCACACTAAATCAAATGTAAGGTTTCAGTCATTCATAGTCTATTGAAAAATTAAATTTGGGAGAGGGTATCTTACTTTTGGTTTTGTATTTTGACTTGGGGCTGATTATGATGATGTGTTGCAGTGATATTATTCTGGCACAGTGATAACCCAGACAAACGGATACGACCTAGAGGATGTATGCTTTATGTCACAGAATGGTGGAGGAGGTTAGGAGCATGCATGAAATACAGAAAGCCCCGCAGCTTTGGACTGGAAACTCTATTTATACAAGTAGGAGGTTGTTTGCCCTCGGACATGATTTTTCTTTCTTTCTTTAAAATTTACCGTCTACCATTGCGGTGATCTCAGGGTGAATTGAAGTGATTGTTTTTGCTTTTGAGGTTGGGTTTTTTATTTTAGTATACATGTGAGTAACTGTCAAAATATAGTCATCCTCTATCATTGAAAAGTTTGTTGCGTCCTTGGTTGCCAAGGAAACGGCCACCATCGTGGATTTTGACAGAATTTTCAAAATCTATCTCCTCACTTAGTTATGAATAAAATCACTCAAAACCTGTGCAGAATGTTTTTTCAATTATATATCTAAAGAGCAACATTGGTTATTTAGATATTTTGGATATATTTTTCTTAATGAATTTTTAAAAATAACAATCGTTTATATATATGCAAAAATGGCATTTTAATTTTTTTAAATATAAAATTCAAGACATTTTTCCCCCTCAAGGATCATATCTGTCACATATTGTCGCATTTCATGAAGACATAAAGATACAACATGTATTTTGATTTTATGTAGGACATAAATTTTATTTTTCTGTAAACAATTATCTTTTTACATGTGTGATTTCCTACATTTCAATCCCTTTACCTCATTTATGTCTTATTAAGTACTTTTGCACAATGTGACAATATCACATATGTGATATGACATTGCATCCCTTTGTATATCATACAAGGACCTATGATATATATCTATGTGTATGAAAGAATTTGTATACGTATGTATGGGTTATGTATATATATCATATATGTACCACAATGTTTTTATGGACATAACAATGTCATCTTGTGCTTTCAATCTAATGTGGATATCTGTGGCATGAAAACAATAGCCAAGGCACTTGGTACCTGCAACATTTATCAGATTTGTAAAACAATAGACTAAATTTGACAAATTTCAAACAAACAAACACGGCTGCTGCTCTCACCCCAGATCTATTTGACTTGTGCTGACTGGTGGAGGAATGTCCATATTCATCAGCATCTAAAGAGGAATCATCTTCCAACACAAATTTCCTTTTTTGACTGAAATGACAATGTAAAATTAATGATTTCTAATACTAATTGTAAAGGAGGTGTATCCTAGAAATAAAGAAATTTACAAAGTCAAAATAACATCTGTTCTTTCTATTTCTGTTCACAAATCTGAAAAGGGCCTATTGGCCTATCCCGCAGACCGTTTTGCAGTTTGAAATGAATTTGCGCAGACATTTTTTTTAAATCGTTCAGTGGTCTGATGTACTTTTTCAATTCTGGATACATCTTTTTTGGTAAAAGGATCACATGTACAGTATTGCAGTACTCTAGTTGAGGTCGCACTAAGGTCTTACATGTTGTTTCTCTAATATTCCTTGGCACGCCTCTTGTATTTTTCCTGACGAACCCAAGCTTTTGGTGTGCCTTTTCACTATCTGGTCAATGTGTGCTGACCATTTCCAGTTATCACTGAGAAGTAAACAAAGATATTTTATGCTCTTTGACTTTTCCTAATTCACAGTTATGGATGACGTAACTGTGACTTACTGGTGATCTTGATGACAAAAACTGAAGAACGGCACACTTGAGGCACTAAAGTCAATTCATTTAGAAAGTCTAGGTCTTTTTTGAGCTGTATGCTGTCTTCTGTGCTTGTATTTCTCTGTATAGTACACAGTCATTGGCAAATACTCTCACTGTTGATGATAAGTTTTAAGGAAGTTCATTTATATATACAGTAGGAACAATGCCGGTCCCATCACTGCACCCTGGGGTGCTCCTAAGTGACTATTGAGGGGGCCGATGTTGTGCCTTTCAGCGTCACTGATTGAAATGAATGCGGTTATTGAGCAATGATCTAATCCAATCCATGATACTGCCTCTGGTCCCGTAGTGCCCAAGTTTTCCATGCGTGTAGTATAATAATGTAGCAATAACATTTGAAATAAAAATGCTTCCTTTACCTTCTTGAAAACATTGGAGGCAAAAATCTTTCAACATTTGGAAACAATTGTGATGAAAAAAAAACCAACCATGAAATAAGTTACAGATAGAGAAGCATACGCAATGAGCAAAGTGCCTAGGTTCCCTATAACTTTTTATTTGAATCTTCCACATCCACAATTTAGCATATTGCCCAGACTGCCCTGTGAACAGCCAAGGGATCTTTAATATGCACAGAGTATTGTGACCTGTATTTTACTCGAAAAAATGAGAAATTCTTTCGGCTATTGGCGGGGCTTGAACCCATGACTTTTGGGTTGAGAGGTCGACACCTTACTTTGCATCTGGACTACAGAGTCCCCTCCCTTATGACGAGCTGATAGATCACATAAAGTCACGAGAATAAATGTGTCTTCAGGAATGTGTAGCTGGGATCAGGGTACTGCTAACCGACTAAGTGCGCCTTGATGATAGTCTTGAGGAACTTTTCATGTAAACAAAAATAAAAACATTGATGTAAATTTACAACATGGTAGGTCATCTTGATCTTGTATTCATTCTATTTATTTTAAAAGCATTCTACCCACAGCTCAGCACAATCACTTCACAGAGGGCTCTTTTGTCCCCTCTGTGGAAGATTGCGGATGCGTGAAAAGAAAGGGTCGAAGCCCAGATTTGACAATATCCTGCATTTCTCACAATTAGCGTTGTTAAAACTTACAGTCTCATAGTGTAAACCTCGAGACGTCCTTGGCATCGACGGGTCACTTTTTACTATTATTTCCTGATCTGAAAGCACAAAGACAAAGTGTGACAAGAAGATGACAAAATCAGAGGGAAAAGACCATTTCAAAGTTATCCCTGTCCTCATGAAGAGGGTGATGGTATTTCAGTGACAGAGACGGTGATAGTGTGTTCCCGACTATATTAGTCCTTCCTATATGACTGTGAATGGCGGTCGAATGAACACAAAAATGATAAAGAGAGGCATTTATTACACAGGAAGAAAGAACTAGAATCTAGAGCCACTAAGTTAAAGTATGTTAGGAGAGGTTTCGAGAACAAAAAGCAAAGGAAGACATAGAACGGCACACACATACAGAGTCTTTAACTTTTAACAACTTGGTCACAAATACTAGAAACACAGCAACATCAACGATAACAATATCATCAGATCCTTGAGAATGACAGAGAAGAATGGAGATCCATGATTGCCAATGCCTGTCTCAGACTCGGCACATGAAGAAAAGAAAGTTTTGTATTTTCAATATTTCCAAAGTCAGTCTGAAGTAGACCTAGATATTCTATCTAACGGCAAAAATGCACTTTAGTAGCACCACAAGGCAATATCAGCCTCGAAAATGGTAAAACAGTACGATACTGTTTACGATGTGTCGCCAACCCAACTCGCTGGAAATTTATAACATTAATAAATAACATACACCGTGTGCGATCACTCTCTCATGATTGACTGACCATGATGTACCCTGTTGTGACAGAATGGCCAGTGTAACACAAGATGATGAAGTACATGAGTACAGTTGGTAGATCTGATCTAGACTGACCTAAAATCTTTTTATTCAGCCTTTATATACTTATCTAAGGATAAGGGGAATTAAGTTTAATAATACACATACATATAAGATGACAACAGTTATATCACTTTTACAATATAGATTATCATTCTATTACATATCTTCCCACCTGGGATTGATTGTTCCTAAATCATCCAAGTTAACAAATTGATAAATTAATTCATACGAAACAGATTTAGTTTATAAAAACATTGTAAGCATATTTAATGAACATGATAAGGATGGATAAATTCACATTCACAAATTGTTCAGAGCTTGTAGTTCTTCAAACACTTTTCAGGGCTTGTGTGTTCAATGTTCCTATGTAACTAGACACTAATACTAAGTCAATAAGCAATATTATATCTAAGTGAGGTATGAAGTGACATTTGTGATACAACATAGGTAGACGAACATATAAACAATGTGAACAGATATTCTGAGACATCTGAAGTGTCCTATCTTCAGCACGATTTAAACTTCTCCTGACTTTCGTGTATTATCACAATGAAAAGAATGGAAAAACGTAAAGGGAAGGATTTAATTTTGAGCATTATTATGGCTCATATCACAACCTAACTGGTAGAGAAATGAAACGACAAAACGACTATTCTTGCATGACACAATCCGTGTCAAGAACACATAACGGTGAGACCATAGGGTCAAAAGAATAAAAGACGACAAGGCATAACGAGCTTTAGCCTTGTTGATTGTTGCTTGGTTGGGGCATTGACATCATCTTCTGGGAGAAACGATACGACTTGGAACGTTGACGGTGCTCGATTTTCGTCCTGTTCAGTTCATTGTGAAGTCTTTGAACCTTTGTGGAAGCTTTCTCGTTCTTCTCGATCTTGAAGGAACTGGAATTGTGGTGGGTTGTTCTCCGGCGATGGCTTCTGTGGTTTCATCCGATTCGTCAACCTGTGTTTCGTCTGCTTCTGCTTCTGTTTGTTCCTCTGCTTCCTCTTCCTTCGGGGTAGGGGGTCTTGGAGCCTTTTTGAAGAAGCTACTGTTTCTTGTAATTGTTTTGTTACTTCTTTGAGCTGTGATCATTGATCCTTTTTTTCCTTGAACTACGTATGGGGTTGGTTCGTAAGGAGTTGATGGTCTTAAATTTGTTGTATCTTTGACCAAGATATTGTCACCGATTTGTATGGTTGACGGTTTGACATAGTTCTTATTATCAGCATAGCGTTTCATGTTTTCCTTGCTATGTTATCATTTTGTCTTATGACTTCATTCATTGTGGTATCATTGGGTGATGGAGGCTCTGGTAACTTTGCTCTGAGGTTGCGACCAAACAAAACCTGGGCTGGCGCTAGACCAATTGAAGAGTGAGGTGTGGTCCTGTAGGCCAGTAAGAACTTGAATAATTCTTGTTTCCAGTTTTTGTGTTCTGCAAGTGCGGCCTTGATCGCTTTCTTGATGGCTCTCATGAACCTTTCCGTCTCCGCATTGGCTTGGGGCCATAAAGGAGTGATCTTCCTGTGCTTTATACCCATGTTTAGTGTGTATAGTTTGAGCTCGTGGCTGTTGAACAGTGGACCATTATCTGTTTTTAATTGATGTGGTATACCAAATTCGCGAAGATTTTATCTAGCTTTGGGATGGCAGCTCTAGAGGAGGTGCTTTCTACAATGTCGACAACGGCGTATCTGGAGTATTCGTGGGTTACGACGAGCAGGTATTTTCCATTTGGTAAGTGTCCAAAATCGGCACTTACTTCAGACCATGGCTTACTGGGCAGTGGGACATTTGAAGAGGTTCTTTGTGGTTGTTGGTGTTGCAACTTGACACGCTAGACAGTCTTTTACTGTCCTCTCCACAGCGGCACTCATACCGTAGAACCAAACTTTCTCATGTAGTAAAGCTAGTATCTTAGTTTTGCCTTGATGTCCACT
This sequence comes from Doris montereyensis, assembly GCA_037039925.1. Taxonomy (NCBI): domain Eukaryota; kingdom Metazoa; phylum Mollusca; class Gastropoda; order Nudibranchia; family Dorididae; genus Doris; species Doris montereyensis. The sequence goes on from JAXRKP010001164.1 coordinate 131,637, forward strand.
ATGTGCGATTTGCATGGCCTGGTCTTGCAGTGGTGTCGGTAGTATGATTTGCCTGTACTTCAGAAGGAGTCTGTCTGCCATGATTGTTAATTCATTGGCGCATTGCTTCAGGGTTTCAAAGCTTCTTGTTTCTCCAGGAGGGATTCTCAAACTTTGTTTGTGCCAGTTGCCTGATTCTAACGCCTGTATGACTGCTTGTAGGGTTGGGTCCTTGGACGTTTCTAACTGGACTTGTTCTATGGTCATCGCTTTGGGGATGCTGTTGATTGCTAGGTATTGCACATATTCTTCTGCAATCTTTTGTGTTCGGGAGCTTAGTATGCTTTCTTTGCTGGGGTGCCTACTCATGTAGTCGGCTGGGTTGTCCTTGCCAGGTTTGAAGACAATCTTCACGTTGTAGGCTTGCGTCCGCACGACCCATCTTTCAATCCTGGCCGGCAGCTGTATTTTTGGGTTTCCAAACAATGAGATTAGTGGTTTGTGATTCGTGTATACTGAGAACGTTGGTGACCGAACAAGTAAACATGAAGGTGTCCGCATGCCCACGTGACGGCTAGTGCTTCACGTTCCGTTTGAGAGTATCGTTGCTCAGTGGCAGTCAGGGCTCTACTTGCAAACTGGACAACCTGTGGAAGTTGATCTGTTCCAACTTGCATGAGGATTGCTGATACTCCTACCGGGCTTGTATCGACATAGATTTGTGTTGTTTTCTTTGGATCAAAATATGATAGGCTGACTGTCTCTTGTAGTTTCAATTTCAGAGCTTCGACAATTTCATCATATCTTTTTGTCCATTGAAATTTGGTACTTTTCTGCGTGAGTTTCCTGAGTTCATGCGTGAGGGTTGCATAACCAGGAATAAATCGTGCTCCGCAAAAGTTTAACATTCCCAACAGACTTCTCACTTCACTGGCATTGGCAGGGTTTGGCATCTCGCTGATTTCTTTTAGCTTGCTTGGGCATGGTTTTTCATACCTTCGGCAAAAAGATACGTCCAAGAAACTCAATTGTGGATATCATAAACTGACATTTGCCTTTGTTCAGAGTTAGATTCTTGTCGCAAAATCTTTCTAATACTCCTTTTAAGTGATTGTCATGGCTTTGCTGATCCGTTCCAAATACTAGGATGTCATCACTGACATTTATGACGCCAGGTAATCCATTTAGGGACTGACGATTGCATTGGAATACTTCAGCAGCGCTATTGACTCCAAAGTTCAGTCTTTTGAAATAGGCCTTTGTGAGTGGCAAATGTTGTTATGTAGCGTGACTCTTCGTCTAGTTTCAGCTGATTGTAGCCTTGATTGAGGTCTAACTTGCTGAAGAGCTTTGCTCCAGACAGCAGCGTAGTAAGTTCATCCAGAGTTGGCATGTTGTGTCGCTCTCTTTTAATGGCTGTGTTTGGGGCTCTCATGTCGACACACACTCTGATTTTGTTCTGGCTCTTGGGCTTAGGTACGATTACCAAAGGACTGACCCATGGTGTTGGTCCCATTGCTTTCTCTATGACACCTAATTCTATTTCTTTCTCAAGGTGCTCTTCGAGTTGCTTTCGCATGTGGAAGGGTATTCTTCGATAACATTGAGCTACTGGTTGAACTTCCTTGTCAATGTGTAGGTGTAATTTGTAGTCCTTAAGCTTTCCTAGGCCTGTGTAAACTTCCTGATGTGTAATATCAGTACCTATTTTGTTGATGGTCGTCAGGAGCTGTAAGTCTTGACTTGTTTCCCAACCGAGGACGGGAGATCTGTTGTGTCTACAACGAGAAAATCCACACGCTTCCTGAGGCCATTGTAATTTAATGATGTAATTGATATCAGTGTGCAAATTTCCTAGCATTTTCAAAGGTCGTTCGGATGAGAATGGAAAAACTCTTGTGTTACATGCATCAAGACGTGGCTTAGGTTTGAGTTTTGATACTCTTGATTTGGCAGGATATTGATGCTGGTTCCAGAATCAGCTAGGGCTTCTACCTTTTGTCCTTGAATGTAGACAGGGAAGATAGGCATGTCTTTTCTTCAAGGTCGTGACGCATACACATAGTAGTCAGATGATTCGCTATCAGATACATTTTTCTGTACATTCCGCACAGTATGGTTTCTCCTTGTCTTCATGGGAAAAGGCTTTCTCGTCTTTGATTTACAGACAGTTGAGAAGTGGTTTAGCTTTCCACAGCTCTCCCGCAGTTTCAACATTTCTGTCCTCGGTCTTGGGGTTTTGACCACTCTTTCCTGTGTGTGTTCGATTGCTTGGGCCTGTGCTGATGTTTTGTGTTTAGCCTGTCACATGTTTTGACTTCATGTTCGATTTGCTTGACGTGTTTACTTGTCAACTGCATAGTTCTTGCGACTTGTAGCAGATCATGCTGTGTGAGGTTTGGGTTGCTCAGTCCTTTTCACGGATCCTCGATGACTTGCATCCAGCTACCAATTGTGATTTGATCTCCTCAAGTTTTGACAGCTCATTGTAGAAGTCTATGCCATCTGTCTGTTGCCTTGTTTGATGGAATGTGTACATTTGGATTTCTTTGTTCACCTTTGGGTTGAAGTGCTGTATTATGGCTTCGACTAGTGCATCAAAGTATGACCCATCAGGTGCTGGGGTAACTTGGGTCGTGGGAATGTTATCTATAATATCATTTAGGTTATTCCCAGCATATGTTAAAAGAAGAGTTTTTTTTCTCTTGTCGTCGGTGATGTTATATGCGACAAATAGGTTGTTTTGTAGTCTGGAGACCCATTTAGACCACCTTGTCGCGACACCTTCGGATCTTGTATCGAACGGCTCGTAGCTCGGCAGTTGAGCGAATGCCATTATAAACAGGCATAGATTCTACTGATAGAATTATAATGAAATAGATAGCATGGATCTATGATAATAATCTGAATGGTAGTAGTATATTATAGATGCCTTGGATCTATAAAGTAATATGGGTTAGCAGTCTAGATCTTCTGCATCAGGGTGTAGATAGCTTGGATCTACAAAGAAATCTAGATCTGCATGGTCCTAGATATGAAATAAAAAAATACCACCTTATGTTTCCACATGATTTTTGATGTGGATGGTTGAGTGGAGCAGAGATTGATGTGGATTGCTCAGTCCTCTTTTACCTTGTCGCCAATGTGACAGAATGGCCAGTGTAACACAAGATGATGAAGTACATGAGTACAGTTGGTAGATCTGATCTAGACTGACCTAGAATCTCTTTATTCAGCCTTTATATACTTATCTAAGGATAAGTGGAATTAAGTCTAATAATACACATACATATAAGATGACAACAGTTATATCACTTTTACAATATAGATTATCCTTCTATTACACCTGTGATCCCCTCTCCTCAGTCAAACTAGTCACTACGTCTAAGTCTGGGATGACCGCTGGACTCACTTGTCGATGAAAGTGTGATTACTTTTCTCCGTGATATTTCTGATTTTTCTTATTAAATTATCATATATTTCTTATTTCTACTTTGTAATATGTATCCCAGTTTTATAATCCTCAGGAGAGATTGGAGGGTTCTATTTAGTTGTTTCTCTGCCTTGTTTCCTGATGGCGGGGGAATTATAAGACAAATAATTTAAACAATATGAACCCCATTACAATTACTAGTTAGTAGTTCTGTTTCCCAGTTTTATTATAAAAACCAAAGATAAAGATGGATTTATAGGCTGTGCAGGCTCATTGACTGTACATCATTTATCCCCCAGCAGGCCATTTCATTCAAAGTCCTTTTCAACTCACTGGGGAGCATACAGTACAGCAGCCTGTTAGGCTGGTTCCTACTAACACTCTTGACAAGATCTATCTCTTCGTATAGCTGGGAACTCATTCACACCTAAGTCAAGTGAGGAAAATAGATTAAAGTACCTTACCTAGGAGTACAACGTTGTGAAAAAATCCCAACTGTGCAAACGTTGTTACTATTTGATATTTTCATTATTTTCCCATTGGTTTTGACAAAGTATAGATGAATAATTGAGTTGGTCAATTATCACCAAGAAGAAGAATGTGGTGGATGGGAACGATTCACGATTCAACATTAGATCTAGATCAAGACGATTAAGATGAGGCGTGAGTGACTTGATTTACAGATCTCTCACTCTCTCCTCACTCGGGGCTTTTTTCCGTTTACTCACATTATCCATAAGTTTTTATAAGACCTATTACTTTAAATAGACTGCACAAGTGATAGGGATCTATGAATATTTAAGGAAAAGAATACCAAAACTTTCCGTTTGTGGGATTTTTATCGTTTAACAACATTTTAGCCATAGGTCTTCTATTTTTCTTTGTAATTTAGTAAGTATAGTGTACCACACATATTACAAACGGTTCCAACCATTTATTGTCATACACAACGTCAATCAATCAGTATGCACAAACTGCGCACTTTTTAATGCAAATTAGGTAACATCGACTGGCAAAACGTTTATGAAAAATGTTCATATATAAACAAAACACCTGCACTTCTCAGTAACGACATGTCTCCATAGTCCAATGCTACCTCGAACTACATGGTTGGTTTCAGTCTCGGTCCGCCCCCTTGTTATTGTCACATTTGAACTGCTCATGTTCACCAGTCAGTCTATTGTCACTTGTCTCATTCACTCATTGAATTGCTCGTGTTCTGCCAGTTGTCGTTACAGTCTTCAGTCCCATCCGTTGTCGCAAAAGTACCCCGATATTGGAAGTCCTCCCAGCGAATGAGTGGCGTTCCTTTGCCTTCATCATTAATGACAAATAGTGGCGATGTCCATCTGTCATTAATGATGAATAGTGCTGGCTTAAATTTAAACACATCTAAAATACAAAGTTTTCTACCCTAAATTTAACTTGGTTTACGCTGAAGACCATCACTACCAGCCATCATTAATGACTAATGATGCCAGGGTCTGTCATTCATACATGACGGGTAGTGGCGAGGTCCATTTGTTTTTAACCCTTTTAAGACTAACCTGCCAGCTGACCTCAATATCGATCGATAATCTCGTTCCGCTGTGTATGACGCTTCCGCACGTCGCACCGATAGTTTTCCTGCCCCGTGACTATTGCACTTGACCACGACGTACCTGTGATTATTGTGATTGTTTTCATCTTCGTAGAGTAAGGTGACACAGCGGGCAATGAAATACAACTGCCATAAGAGAGACGGAGAGAGAAGAGGGAGGGATAGAGAAAGGGAAAGGAAACAAAAAGGAGACGTAAACAAAATGAGGAAGATAAAGAAAGACAAATAGAGAGGACGGAGAAAATGAGAGAGACAGACAGAGAGAGAGAGAGATGAGGTAACATATAGAGCAGGAGGAAGGAGGGGGGAGGCACATGGCTACATAGTCAGGCTTTACTTCAGTCATTCAATGATAGCGTGGCTGGCTGTGTCGAATTTAATGTAGTAGAGTTTCAATGAACATTTATCCTTATTTGAATGTTTCTAAAGGAATCATTTTCTTCCTCACATGTAAATAAAATGATGGAACTATAAAACTAATACTAGAGGAAATGTCCAACCGCCTTTCGTTAATCCCATGACCCAATGTGCATAGGTAACACATTTCCATGATGAAGGAAACCGATTTATTGTTTTCACAAGTGTGTATCTCCCCAGCTGCGGCAACACGCTCTATCCCAGACCTAACACCTCTCCTCAGCTACATGCTTCTGAAAACTCCCTCCCTACCCTATGTCTATCACTAGTATCACCCTCTCTTCTCCTTTACAATGACATGAGTGACCATCGTTTTGTATTCTGGGCTGTTTCCTTCCTACAGTTCAAAATTAATCATCCCCTGCTCTCAAACAGCCCCACCCTTTATGCAATCCAGTGGTTTTTCATAATCTTCCCCCCACTTCTGGATGTATTGTCTTCCTCCTTAGTCCTTTCTGTACAGTAGGAAGATAGACTCTTGTAGTTTCTAATGTCTATACTCTTCAAACAGCCGCCCTTTCTCTTGTCCAGATGCCACATGTCATCATGACCATGTGAAATTGACCTGTTTGAGAGATCAAAGTCCCTTTTGTTGCTGGTCGCTGAACTCGGATGAAAGCTTCAATTTTCCTTGTACTTTCAACACTCTAATCTCTTCATTCTTACGTGGAAAAAGAGGTGGAGATGTATTTTGACGTATGTGACGTTTGACAATACAACCATCAACACAATGCTCATCCCTGATTGGTCAACCCTGAACATGGTTTCTTTCTATTGACTGAAGGTCACGCCCTCCATTCAGGCCGACAATAGGTGTACAATGTGATTGCCCACTGATATCTTTTATTTATATCAACCAGTATGTCTTGCTTGTGGGTGGAGCTTCTTACTTAGTAATTGACATCTGTCCAGAAGTTGTGTCGGTTATACAAAGACAAGAGTCTTTGGTTTTGTCTACTTTGCAGAGGTCCGCAGCCTGCATTTGAGATAGAACTCCTGTGTGTTGTATCTCTTTATAAGAATATGTATATCGAGTGTGTGTTAGACTCGGAAATAAACTATCACTTTCACCCCTTTAGAATATTAGAATTCCTCTGTTTGGTGTGGTGTGGGTTGATCAGCGTAATTGGTCAGAACAGAGGCATTCCCAAAACCTGCCATTGAGTGCACTGCAGCGCAGTTATACGGGACCTGCCACTAACGCTTTGTCTTGGTGAAAGGCCGGGAGTGAAGCAAATATACGGGACCCGTCGTTAGCGCAGATGTACTCAGAGTGACCAGCGGCATGCAAAGATACAGGACCCACCTGAAAAAGGTTAAGGATGAGTAGTGCTGCCTTTTTTTGGTTGAATCAAAATATATGCTGGCCAAGAGCAAGTCAGTTTTAAGTAATATTCAGGAATCTAACATACCTGAGCTTTCGTCACTCGAACTCCGCCGGTGCGTCCGATATTGCTTTGACCTTTGAAGTTGACATGTTAGAGCTCAGATCTGGATGTGATGAGATTCAATGTTAATCAATATATATGTGACAGAATGGCCAGTGTAACACAAGATGATGAAGTACATGAGTACAGTTGGTAGATCTGATCTAGACTCTTTATTCAGCCTTTATATACACTTATCTAAGGATAAGGGGAATTAAGTCTAATAATACACATGTGCAATACCTAGCAATCAACAGCATCCCCAAAGCGATGACCATAGAACAAGTCCAGTTAGAAACGTCCAAGGACCCAACCCTACAAGCAGTCATACAGGCGATAGAATTAGGCAACTGGCACGAACAAATTTTGAAAGTCTCTCCTGGAGAAACAAGAAGCTTTGAAACCCTGAAGCAATGCGCCAATGAATTAACAATCACGGCAGACAGACTCCTTCTGAAGTACAGGTAAATCATACTACCGACATCACTGCAAGTAGTGCAAGACCAGGCCGTGCAAATCGCACATAGTGGACATCAAGGAAAAACTAAGACACTAGCTTTACTACGTGAGAAGTTTGGTTCTACGGTATGAGTACCGCTGTGGAGAGGACAGTAAAAGACTGTCTAGCGTGTATCATTCTATTACAATATATATATAAATCAACTTGTGAAATGTAAATCTAGAATAATAGAGCTAGACTAGATCTAGTCTAGGTTTAGAAGCTTTTTCTAGATTATAAAATAATCTAAATAGAATTATAGATCTAGAATCTAGACCTAGAGAAAAATCTAGGTTCTATACACACTCTATTATATGGCAGGTTTCCCAAAATGGTCCATCCCAATTTCCCTCTTTTGTGAAAATGTACATGTTAATAATGTTATATTTCTTACAAGTGTTATGTACCATGTTAAAGCTTAAAACATGAGGAGTCCATATACTTTTAACAGATAGCAAAGGATTGTGAGGTGAGTAAATTAGCTTTTCAAAGTCAAGGGGCGTAACTGCGCAAATTCTTGGTCCAATGCAAGTAACGCAATGTTATGCGACACTGCCCGGGTCTGTCGACCAAAGTTTCCCTGGCGTTTATTGAGTGACGCAATGTTTGGCCATCCGGTTTGGAGAGTTCACTGGCTGTTCCCTTATTCTCAATTACATGTGAAGTCCACGGCTGGTGCCTTACCGTTGATGACGCGAGCGCTCAGATCGTGTGGATGGATGAAAAGTGATGCTTTTTTTGTCTTATTGTTTTGTAAAATTCTGTGATTGTACGCCTTTATATTATTGGCTTTAGACTATCCTTATTACATGTTATGTGTTTATCGTGTGTGCCATTCTGCAAAAAAAAAGGATAAACTTCAGGGCTTATATTTATATAATGAGTGAGGATGCGATACGCATAGGCCGATATTTACCAATAAAGAGAGAGAGCAGGTTCTAAACTTTAACATGGTATATAACACTTGTTAGAAATATACATGTAAATTTTTACAAAAGAGGGAAATGGGGATGGACCATCCGGGCAGTGGACAGGTAAGCACCTGTACGGGCAGTAGATGACCCCGTCCTCTACGAGTCTCCTGCTGCTTTGCAGGTCGGCCTTGGCTGACCAAAGGCTAAGGGAGTTAACCCTGACAGAAAACAACCTGCTGCCTTGAAGGCCGGTCTTGGCTCACCAAAGACAGGGTATTAACCCTGACAGAAAATAACCTGCTGCCTTGCAGACTGGTCTTGAATGATCAGAGGCTAAGGGAGTTAACTCTGACAGAAAATAACAAGGCCTGGTAGGGGTCTCAAGGTGGCAACCCCACAATCTAATTAGGATACAGTGGACTAATCACCTGCTGATCCAAAACCAAACTAATTCAGAGAAATAAATGCAATATTACCCGGCTTGACCTTTCAACAACGAAAATGGAAACAAACACGGACTGTGATTTTTGGAACATGGAATGTTAGGGCAATAAATGGAAAACAGAGAATTAACTGAAGAAATGGAAAATTTCAAAATAGTCATTTTGGCCATTACAGAAACAAAGAAAAAAGGACAAGGAATAGAAAATTTAAGACCAAATCATACTTAAATCTTCTCAGAAGTAGACGTTAAAGATAGAGCTAGAGCAGAAGTAGGCCTCCTTATACTTGAGACTTCGATAACTTGCAAAGCATCAGCTAGTGCTAACTGGCATTTTTTACTCTATTCCCTTATTTCATCGATAAATTTGTAATTTATATACATTTCGCACTTTCAGTGTAAATTTTTGTCTTGATTGATACTTCCTTTCATTCATTCTCTATCATTTTTTCTTTCTAGACCCAGTGAGATATAGATCTAGACTTATATTTATCCTATTTTTTCTTTCTTGTTTCCTATACTCACTCACACGTCTATCTCTCCCTTTCTTTCTTCCCTGCCTTTTTTTCTTTCTTTTCTCTCTCCCTCTCTCTCTCTCCCTCTATTTCTCCCCTTCTCGCTATCTCCTTCCCACCTTTTGTTACTTACTTATTTTCATATTTTTTATTTCATATTAGATCTGAACCTTCCACTCTCGCTCATTCTTCACACCCCCCCCTCTGCTATGTTTCTTATCATCATTGTTTTTTTCTTTCTTTCTCCTTTATGTTTTTCTTCTGACATCACATTGTGTGATGCCTGAGGTAGTACTTAGATCTAGATTCTAGATATTTCTCGTTTGTTGTCGTTATGCCCGAAACGTCACGTGTTTGTTCTGTTTTTATTAGTGGAGTTGTCACTTATTGTCATATTTCGTACATAATAGTTAGCAGCTCTCTTTTTTCCAGTACATTTGATGCAAGAGTAAACAGAGCTGAAATATTTAGTGATCATCACCTACTGATTGCCAAAATGAGATTACTGACTGAAAAAAACAAACAGAAAAGGAAAGAGAAGAAAGCTACTTGTTTAACTCAAAATAGAGGAACTAAAAAACCAATAGTAAAACAGACCAACCTAGGAGAAAAAGATTTATCAGTGAAAGGCAGATGGATCTGAATGATAGCACAACAGAAGAAAAGTGGCAAATGTATAAAGAAACACTTCTCAGTTATACTGAAGAGGTCTGTGGTAGGAAACAAATTAAAGGAGATAGGAAAAGAACAGCATGGTGGAATGAGAATGTCAAAACTAAGATCAAAATAAAAGAAGGATGCCTGAAAGAAATACTTGCAAACAAAGAGACCAGAGGATATGATAGATTACGTAAAGAGGAAGTGAGGAAAGCAAAAGAGGAACAAATTAAAAGTGATAGGAAAAGAACAGCATGGTGGAACGATAATGTCAAGATTAAGATCAAATGGAAGAAATACTTCCAAACAAAGCGACAGAGGATAGGACAGATTACGTAAATAAAAGAACTATCGCAAAAGAGGAAGTGAGCAAAGCCAAACAGGAACAATGGGAAGAGTTTGGACAAAGACTTCAAGAAAGCTATCAAGGAAATCAAAAGCTGTTCTGGGGAGCAATGAAGAGCATGAGAAAGACCAAACCTTGCCCAATATGACAAATTAAGAATGCCAAAGGAGAAATAATGAAAGGAGACAGCCAAATCATGGAAACGTGTAGAAAGTATTTTCAACAATTACATATCCCTCCAGAACATATGAAACAAGGAGTAAAGATCAATAAGTAAGAGTAACAAGTAATCCAGAGGAGAGAGCTGAAGATGTAGAAATATCAATGGAAGAAATCCAAACAGGTATAATAAAATTGAAATTAGGAAAATGCAATATGGCAGGTTTCACAAAATTGGGACCCAATGATAACTTGGACTCTTCAATTAATCTTTCTTAAAGTCTAATTGATGAATCTTCTTAACATTTGGTCCATGTATAGCTTTGAAATCGCAGATATAAATAACATAATATTGTGAAATTTGCTTTCAATTTGTGTAGTTTGTGAATATTTTTTGGGTGCGAACGTCAGCAATCGAGACCGACGGCATTTCCCCTTTTTAATAAGTCCTTATTCTCCTTAAGGTAGGTGAGGTCAACGACCTTTTTTCTGTTTTCTTTAATTCCATGTGAAAGAGAATTGTTCAAAGAAAATTTGGCGAGTTCTAAATATTTTTTATCTTTTGCAGTGATCACGTGAGGCAGCTTTCAGATTTTCGTTATTATGTAACAACTGTGATCTACAAATGAACACACAGTAAGAGCTGAAAAAAAAAACAGTTGAAAAATACGTAGAAGCGCCGTTTTATGATCTGGAGTGAAAGAAAACGTATTCCTACGACCATATATTCTGTAAAAGACATGAAAAAAATCATAGGGAACTCTAAATGAGAGTGAAAATACCATGAGACTGCTCTCGGTCTGCAAAACCTTATTGTCGGACAAAAATTATTTTTTTCGATCTGAGATCTAATAATGGTAATATTCGAGTTATTGTCTCATAGTTCATCTCGTGTAAGCCTATTGAGAAATTATGCAATTTTTGTTTTTAAATTGTCCGGTTGGCTTTGCGGAATACTTAGTTTTGGGATGTCTTCTCCGGCCAAGCGCTTACGTCCGCACAAAAATGTAGACGATGATCGTACATCAGAAAGGAGACTGTGATCAGGTTACATTCGGAGACCGTTTAGGTTAGATTCGGTTGCATTAGCAAAACCTGTTTTGGCTTATCGTGAGTGAAACTTTTGTAAAGAAGTCCGGCAATCAATAGGCTTTCTGATTTATTATGTTCTAATAAATAAAGGCAAGATAATTGGCAATACGGGGAGGTTTAGAAGTCCATTACAACGATAGTGACTCTCGTCTCCACTTCTTCGCATAACAATACAATATTACTGAAAACGCATTTAAATAAGAGAGAGAAAATAATACTAATAGCACAGGTTCAAGTAGAGTTCAAGATTTGTCAGCCACCGCTCCCATCCCGTCCAGTATTCCGTTTAAAGCAATTATCGATCGATAAAGACACAAGTTTGTGCTAGTCTAGTTAGCGGAGAAGTGATGATGGGAGTGGGGGGGGGGGCTCGCACGGGAGAAAAGTACCATTGTTGTGTTTTCTTTTCGGGTTTTGTTGCTGGTACATCTCCATCTCTCTCTCTTTCAGGTTTTGTTGCTGATGATGGGAGTGGGGGGGGGATGGGGCTCGCACGGGAGAAAAGTACCATTGTTGTCAAAGCGTTTTCTTTTCGGTCCTCCTCCCTCCCTCTCTCTCTCGGCAAATATCGGCCTATACGTATCGCATCCTCACTCGTTATATAAGTTGTGAAGAAAACCGTACCGGTTTCAGCAGAATGGTACACACGATAAACCCGTAATAAGGATAGTATAAGGCGTACAATCACAGAATTTTACAAAAACGGGACAAAAAAGCATCGGTTTTCATCCATCCACACGATCCGAAACGCGCGAGTCATCTGATCAACGGTAAGGCACTGGCCGTGGACTCAACGCCCGAGGTGTTGGGAAACACAAACACAGAACTTCACATCTTATTGAGAACTAGGGAAAAGTCAGGGAACTCTCCAAACAGATGCCCAAGCGTTACGTCAGTAAATAAATGCCAGGGTAACCCCAGTCGACGGACGCGTGCAGTTCGCGTAACATTACATCACTGGCATTGGACCTAGAATTTTCAGTTGCCCCTTGACTGAAAAACATGACTTTTAAAAGCTAATTTACTCACCTCACAGTCCTTTGCTATTTCTTAACTCACTCACTACCATGACCGCATGTGTCGACCTCAAGCCATAAGCCGCTCCCTCCCGAGACCGCACCCGTCGGCCTCGTATTTAATATTTTTTCTCTATATGAACCGACGCATAGTCGGCCTTGGTATTTTACACACAGGAAAGCACTTTATTTATCTTCTCAGTGCAGAAGAGTAGAATTACTTATATAATAGTGATTTCCTTGATTCAGGAGTAGATCTTCTGACACAGAGTTACGAAGTTACTGACAGCCGCATTTCAGTCAGCCATGGCTTCTAATAATCGACCGAGAAGAAACATTTTTGAAGTTTTAGATCCTTTTACGCAAGATGGATCAGACATCGATGATTCTGATCTGGGTGATAGTGATTCTGACCCTACTTTCTTCATGAGAAAGGACGATCTTACGTGTGACTCAGACAATGAGACGGCACCCAGTGACAGAAAACGTCTCAGGCTTCAACTCCTACTGGGACCGGTACCGGTAGATCTAGACTTAGCGCATCTACGTCAAGATCGTCGAATTTTAGAATCCAGTCACTAAATCGAAATCCTCCCACTTCAACCAGACCCATACACCCAGTCACTGACAACAACTTTGTGAAACCTGCCATATGCAAACAAGCATGGAAGTCAAAACAGGTGCCAGACGACTGAGAAAAAGGGAATGGTAGTACCAATACATAAGAAAGGATCAACTATGGAATGCTCAAACTATAGAGGGATATCACTAATTAGCGTACCAGGAAAAGTGTATGCCAGGATACTGGAAATGAGACTAAGGAAAATAGAAGATCAGATTGAGGAACATCAGAGTGGATTTGACACTGTGAGGAGGGACAAACTATGGCATTCCTTAAAAGAACACAATGTAGAGCAAAATTTAATAGAAGCTATTAAAAGTTTTTACAATAAACCAACATGTGCAGTGAGACTAGCTGGAAATATATCTGCAGAATTTGATGTAGAGATATAGGAGTAAGACAGGGTTGTGGCTTAAGTCCTCTTTTTGTTATCACATAATTTATCAATTCAGTTGCAAACGCATCCTCAAAAATGAAGAAAATGAATGTAGGTGTGTGGAAACTCAAACCAGTAAATGTAGTATAATAAGTAATGCTTTCATTTGCCGATGATTTAGTTTCGTTTGGAAAATCAGAAAGCGGCTTTCATTCGAATATCAACATTATGAACAATGAACTAAATAAAAGAGGAATGAGAGTAAATGCAAAGAAAACAAAAACAATGCTAGTAACAAGGGAAGCTAAAACACAAAATCTTAAATTGGCCAGGGAGAATTTAAAACAAATTCACAGCTACAATCACCTAGGAGTAATAATCAACTCAGAGGGAAAACTAAGAGAATCCAAAAGGCAAGTGCAATATAACCATCTAGGAAAGGCATTTGTAGGTAAACAAGAATTGTCAACAAAAACCAAAATGGCAATATATACGACACAGTTTATTGTCCTCTATGGCAGCAAAACCTGGACAGTAGAGAATCGGAGTGATTATTTTCAGCCGGGCTAAGAACAATTTCTGATTTTATTTTCAGCCCGTTTTCCCCTCACCGGATCTCGCCCTAGAGACGAGATTCTCGCAGTTATCGGATCTCCCTCCCCTCTCTCCATCCCCGTGTGTTTTCTTCCATCACCTCTCTCTCTCTCTCTGAATATTCTCGGATAAGCTTACCAGTCCAGACTGCTTCGCAGTAGATCTAGATCTAGTAGGATCTTTCTTATTTTGCCGAACTTTCTTTTTGATTCTCTTGAGGTTTTTTTATGTACCGCTATTTGCAATTCATTTTTACAAGATCAGCCCACTAAATATAGTATAGCGTCTCTCTCTGTCTGTCTAATTGTCTCTCTCTCTCTGTCTCCCTCCCTCCCCGTGTGTTTTCTTCCATCACCTCTCTGGCAAAGAAAGAAAACAAACAAAGAACCTAGCCGACGAGAAACAAACAAACAAAACAGCGTAGCCTAGCTGATTGATTCTAAATTCTAGTTGCGAAACACAAATATTGGGGCCATTAAAAAATGACTGACCCGACCAATGAAAACGAAAGACCCAAGGACTAGGCATAGTGACATGAAAACCGGCTGAAAATAAGATCTGACATTATTTTCAGCCGGGGTGAGAATAATACCTCATATGATTTTCATCTGAAAATAAGATCTGATCTTATTTTCACCCGGCTGAAAATAATCACAGCCGTAGAGAATATAAGCAGCTGAAATAAAATATCTAAGAATAGTAGGGAAACCTAAAAGTGACAAAATCAGAAACATAACATGTTTTATATAACTGCGATGTCAAAGCTATACATGGACCAAATGTTAAGAAGATTCATCAATTAGACTTTGAGAAAGATTAATTGAAGAGTTCAAGTTATCATTGGGTTCCATTTTTGTGAAACCTGCCTTAGGCCTATATAAAAGATCTATTGATCTGGATTTATAATAAAATAATTTATATTACTAAAATTAACTTTTCCGTTAGAGCTCTCAAGAATACACTAATAACGATGTGTTTATTTGCACTCGTAGCTCTGTATTCTAATTATTCATGGTTTGTTGATTTTTTTTAAATGGCCTACGAGTATTTACCTGATGATCGTGTTAAATTTAAATTCTGACGACTATCCTTAGGCACTGATCCTAATTTTAGTTTTTAGAGAGTTCCCCTCAGTATCGTGTACTGGCGATACCTATGATTCCTAGATCGAGTCTTCCTAGATATCTACGCGATTGCTCAATAGTGATATTCGGGCGCTAGATCTAGTGGTAACGTAGATCAATCCACCAAGGTGCGGGGATTTAAACATCTAAAATTTAATGAATGGTAAAAGGAATAACAAATCAACGAATACGAAGTCACAAGAACTTACTGTTCCTTTATGTATAGAGGAGTTGAGATCGTTTGGTCTTCAATGATGCAAATCGATTGATGACTCTTTGGTATATTAAAGTATTATTCCTTATTAAACCCTTGTGAACTGCCATTTAAAACAATTAAAGCATTTAGTCGGTATTTACCCATAGTGTTTCGGATATTTCTTGTTATTCGTTTGTCATATATTTGACAGCATTGACCATATGGGTTGAACTAGATTGATACTTCTTAACGTCGCCTCCAAATAATAAACAAAAGAAGCAAAACAAGCGCTTTTTTTTTCTACGCTAATCAGTGGCGAAGCAAGGCCTGTGTGAGACATGTGGCTAATTTTCATGAGCTTGTCACACAATAATGCAAATAACTTGTACAACGTAGAACTATAAGACTGTAAGCTATACAAAATATTGCACAGATCATATCATGCTTTTCATCTCTACTGAGAGAGTTCAAATTTATATTTAAGATTAACTTAAGATGTGGTCGGCGTAATTCATATCTCATAGTACTCATACTCATACTGCAAGTGAGCAAAACTAGATCTACATAATTTAAACATACACAACAGTAACGGTAAATTGTCAGAGGCCGAAAAATATTTTTTTCTTCTTGTTTGACTCCTTCTCTAACTGTCTCGCTCGCCATGAGTTTGTCTTTGTCGAGTCAAGGCCAGACGTTACTAGATCTAGGTCATAATACAAAGGAGCCACAGTGGTGAGAAGTCAAAGGTGAAAAACGACAATAAATGACAACTCCCCCGATAAAAATAGAACAAACACGTGGCGTTCCGGGTATAAGCCTTCGTCAGACAACAAACGAGAAATGTCTAGATCTAGATCTAAACCATACATAAGTAAGGCATCACACAATGTGATGTCAGAAAAAATCCCAGAAAGGAGGAAGAAAGAAAGAAAAAACGACTGTGATGATAAAGAAGAATGAGTAGAAGAGAATGTGAAGAATGTATAGGAGCAAGAATGGAAGGTTCAGATCTAGAATGAAATAAAAAAATAAGAGAATAAGTAAGTAATAAAGAAGAGAGAGGAGACAGAGAGAGAAAAGAGAGAGAGAGAGAGAGAGAGAGAGAGAGAGAGAGAGAGAGAGAGAGAGAGAGAGAGAGAGAGATGAGAAAAGAAGAGAGAGAGAGAGAGAGAGAGAGAGAGAGAGAGAGAGAGAGAGAGAGAGAGAGAGAGAGAGAGAGAGAGAGAGAGAGAGAGAGAGAGAGAGGTGTGAGTGTGGAAAACAAGAACGAAAGAAGAGGATAAAACCAAATCTCTATCTCACTTGGTCTAGAAAGAAGAAAGGATAGAGAACGAATGAAGGAAGTATCAACAAAGCGAAACTTTACAATAAAGGTGTAAAATGTATACAGATTACAAATGTATCGATACAATTAAGGGGATAGAGCAAACGACTTATCTGAAATGCCAGATAGCACTAGCAGATATGCTTTCGAAGTTTGAAGTTCTCAAGAATTGGAAAGTCCCTTGGTCTGGCCAACCACTCCATGTTCAAGACAATTTTCGGTGACATAGGAAGTGACCACAGACCTATCTTAATGAAGATCAGTACTTCATCTCGTAAAGGATACCCCCAGAGAACTCGTTGGAATTTTCAAAAAGCTGACTGGACCCACTACAACAAGGAAACATTAAACTTACTCCTTAAAAACATCAGAGATATCAACAGTGCAGAAGAATTTAACGAAAATTTGACAACAATCATCCTTTTAATCTGCATTACAACACATCCCAAAAGGAGTCGCAAAAATCTCATACCATTCTTGAATGAAGATATACAGTCTACTGTAGTGAAAAAAGTTAGTAAGAGACAATCTGAAAAAAGACCCTAATGCCCAGGACAAAACTTAGTACAGCAAAGCCTGCTCAAAAGTCAAACTTATAGTCAACAAAGCCAAACAAGACAATTGGTCCAAAACATACAGTGGCCTTGACCTTCGTCAATATGGAGTTACAGCCTGGTCTCTAGTAAACAACCTCTCAGGCGATAACAGACGAACAAACCCTAAACCCCTCAGTACAGATGATAACATCAACACAGACCAAAAGAATGCCAGACATTTCAACCGTTACTTTGCCTCTGTAAATAGAGCAGAAAAAACTCAAGAGGAGGATAAAGAGCGCTTGCAACAGCTGAAAAAGAAAGAAAGAGCTCCAAGTGTCAGCCTGTCAATATTTGAGGAAGACGTCAATTGCATGGAAGTTACCACGCCCCGAAGAAACTGAAACCTAATAAATCTCCAGGACCAGATAAAGTACATAATGAGATGATCTGCAAACTAAGCCATAAAGGAAAACAAGTATTGTCAAAACTGATCAACATGACATGGCAAAGAAATGAAATACCTTAAATCTGGAGGAACGCCCATTTAACTCCCATCCTCAAGAAGAACAAATCAGTTAATGAACCCAGAGCTACAGACCAATATCACTAACATCATGTATTGGAAAACTGGCTGAAAAAAATGATCAATCATTGCCTCTATTGGTATATTGAAACCACTAACAGCGTTAGTTCAAAGCAAGCTGGATTTAGAGCAAATAGCTGTACAAAAGACCAGCTGTTCAGACTAACAGTGCATCCATGACGGTTTCCAAGAGAAGACCAACACGCTAGCTGTATTTGTTGATCTACAATATGCATATGATCGTGTGTGGAGAAAGGGTCTCTTCATCAAAATGATGGAACTGGGAATCCATTGGAAGCTCTACCAGTAGATCAAGTGGCCTCTGACGGACCGAACAATATAAACGAAAATGAACAACGCAATGTCGTCCAATGATGTTGTTGAAGAAGGCTTACAATAGGGTTCATCATTAAATTGCACCTTGTTTTTTGTTTACATCAATAGCCTTTTAAATGTGCTCAAGTCTGAAATAGCCATATACGTAGATGACCTGGCAATATAGGAAACAAGCAGAACTACCAAATTAGCAGCTCGGGAAATGAATGAGAACCTGAAGAGACTTGATGAGTATTGTCAGAAATGGACGATGAAAATGAATACATCTAAAACAGTTTACACCATATTCACAAATAGCCACACGATTGCCAAACTCAACCTAAACTAATCAGCAATGGTGAACAGATTGAGAAAAGAGCAACCCAATATATCTTGGTGTTCAGCTAAACCATCAACGTACCATGAAAAAGCACATATGCAATGCAAACTAAGGGTGTAAGAAATCTAAATCTTTTAAAGAAGTTATCACGCACTAATGTTTATCAGATAAACAGACCATTAGAAACCTGTACTTGGGATATGTTCGCCCATACCTCGAGTATAGCAGCTCTACCCTAAGCTCATGCAGCAAATCAAACCTGATGACAGTGGACATGGTCAAAAACAATGCTCTACGCTTTATTATTATTAGTAGAGACATGAAATCAACCCCACAGCTGTGTGTGAAATACATACCAATGTGGAACCTCTTGACATGCGCAGGAACAAATCAGTATTAGAGGTATATGAAAGATGCAAATGGATAAGTTCCACCCATCGGAAACAGAAAAATTGTTGATAACTCTAACTGGCAACCAAAATATAGAATAAAGCAGAAATCATCACTACATCATAAAAGAAAGACATCATCTCCCAGAACAAAGAAAAGAAACAGCACGGGTGAACAGAGATTAGAAATCCACCAAATATCGTATTCAAAGAACCTCAAATCAAGATGAAGCTGATCGACAATCAAAATCAGGTCCGCCAATCCTGATGATGTCATAACAAAAAAACATTGGTGACTACCCTGACAGCTGGATCCATGTATACACAGATGGGTCATCTCTCAAAGCAACATCAAGTGCAGGTTATGGTATATACACCTCTGATGAATTCTCTGGGGTTTGTGGAGAAAAATGTATCAACTTTGAAGCAGAGGCAGCAGCCATAGAAACAGTACTCTGCCACATTCAACACTGTTTTCAATACATTCCCAGCTGAACTATCAGACATCGTTATTTTTACAGATGCAATGTCTGTCCTACAAGCTCTCAACAAGTGCCAGAGATCTGATCTCAGACAAACACGATTAGAAGCTGACCAACTAATTAAAACCTATGCCGTTGAGCTAGTAATGCTGTGGATCCCTGGACATGTAAATACCTGGAAATGACAAAGCAGATACTCTTGCCAAAAGGGGATCTATCTAGACAAGAACAACCAAACACAAAAAACTACAATGTAGACCGCGAAACAAATCATCAAAGTTAACAGCAAAGAGGACTGGATGAACAGATGGGATTTGGGAAAGACTGGATGAAATTTATACCGACACATGGCCACCCAACAAATAAATGACAACATCAACCAACTTATGCGAAAAGACCAAATTATCATCTTCAGGCTCAGAACACACCACATACAGCTAAGCATTTTTCTAAACAGAATAAATCCTGAACATGCCCCAGTGTGCCCTCTTTGTGACCACCCCCATGAAACTGTGACCGATCGCTTATTTGAAAATCACAAATTGAAAGACCTACCCGACAAGCTACTTCCCGAGAAACCTGATACTTGGAACACTATATATGGAACCCTACAACAGGTAGAAAACACCTGCAGATACCATTACATGAGATTGGGCCGAAGGACAAATTACGTCCGAGCGCTGTTGGATCAGTAACAACAACAACAACAACAACAAACATAGTTTATGAATGCAATCATTAAGCCAACTGAAGTAGAAATTCAAGAAGAAGAATACAATTATCAAAACGTATTGATAAGATTATTTAAGTATTTTTGTTGTTTAAAAACTAGGAGAGAATGAAGCCGCAGTTGGGGTGTATATATTGGAAATACGTGACTCTGTGTAGAAGTCTTTGAATACGAGCTTAGTAAATTACAGAATATCCATCAAGGGCTGAAGTAAAGCATGCAAGCATGAAGGTGTGTGTCCGCTTGTTACCTGGTTTACTATAAGGCATTGGTCCGGTTTACCTTGAGTAAACAGAGCGTTTTGATAATCTATTACAATTATATGTATTGTGAATAATGAAGCTTTGACTTCTGGGGCAGTAAGTATAGTGTTTATAATGCAGATGTTTGATATGTACATATATATGTGAATATGATACCAGTCAGCGTCCGATACAAGTGAATAAACAAATTTTCTGGTGTTTCGCTTGCTACGATCGCTGCCGGTGTTTTTAGGGTACTTATTAGTTGATAGAAATTATCTAAGTCAGCTTGATGGTAATTTTTATTTTATTTCATTTTTTGCTGGGCTGACACACTGTCTAGAAAACTGTCCTGTTTGTTGCTATCAGTTTAGCATCATGGACATAGTGTGCTGAGTTGAAATAATCAAATGTCGTTTTTTCTGACGCTTCCGATTGTCACGGAAACGGCGGCCATCTTGGATTTTACTCCCAAATTTCACCAAGTTCAATTTTGATAGGCTTCTACTTCTAACATTTTTTTTTACTATTTTTTTCAAACTTGTCACACACCTTGTTTGATACAATATTTAAATTTGATCAGATCGGGTCTTTGTTTTATTAGTATTTCTCGATATTATGAATTTTTGAAAATAGCATATAATATGAGAACAACCCAAAACTATACAAAGCTATTGTACACAAAATTCAATTTTTACAAAAACTATAATACATATCGAAAAAAGCATATGATCATTTTTGTTTTGTTTCCCCACTCATCATTCATCTCTTTGCCGTTCCTATTTTTGCTTTCACGCTCACCAAAAATGATTACGCGACGGCGTAGCGCGTTGACATGGAATGGAATGGAAGTCAAGTGGCAGTTTCACCTCTCGCTTATCTAGGCTCTCTAGTTAAACAGCAAAGACACGGAACGCGTGGATGGGGTAGGGATGCTCAAGTCGTTCCGTTGGCAATGAAGTGATTAATTATTTCCTTTCTACGATGGCGAAGAATGTGAGGGGGAAGGGGTGCATTTTATCAGGGGAGTAGATCTAATTCTCTCGTGTGCGCGGGGGGGGGGGCATTTTACACTAATTTACAGTAGGGGTAGGGGTAGTTATGACTATGACCGGTAAATGCCGGTTTGTTACAACACTCTGTTCAGCGCTACATCCGGGATTTACCCTTTGCCTGCTACAAACCTCTCAGCGCGATGCCCGACTCATGCCCGGAAGGAAAGACGGGACAAGAGAGGCTTGAATATTCCTCATTCTTGTTACCCTGTTACTGTCTTACGCTCATCCTCTTTTAAGGAAGGGATGGGGGGCATCTGGACTGGCAAATTTGGGACTAAAAGGGTGATTTTCTGTACTTTGCATATTCGGGTAGAACGATTATTTATCTACAAGTTTATGGCAGAAACATGTCCATATGATGTATATATATAATTTTTTTTACAAAATATTTTGTAAGCGTGGGCAGGTAAAAACAGATACAATTTTGAAGTAAATTACCCTAACACTGGCTGAGAAGATGGCAGTAAAAACCCGTGTATAGGTGGTTAATCGTTAAATGTGGCAACACCAGGTTTGCCTGGCTTCTGCCAACACTGCACGTCCATTCGACCCAGCGCTGTATAACGCAAGAGGCGTTGTGTGTCGGTGTGTATGTAAACACGCACACAAGTATATGAATAGAGGAAGAAGAAAAAAAGGTGTAATTTTGACATCTGTTTTCACAACAATGCGCATCTAAACCTAAATTTATAATCATCTTTACATTAGTAACAATGTCAAAGACTGTCAAAAGAGTAAGGGGGCTACTACAAGAAGCGCATCCTGTCTGAAGCGATTAATTTATGTTATTTTATTTTAATTTCTTTACTTGCATTTTTCTCGAAATGTATTTTTTCACATTAAAATTCTATCTCCTCCGTCATTTAACGAACGATTTGTATTATGCTTGGCACATAGGTTCCTCTTGTCAATATTAATAGAATGATGTCGGTTTATTTTTTATATCTTGTAAACTTTGAAGACATTTATTTTTGTAATAAAAATGTCATTTTTGTATAGATTCTATACACCATATATATTACTTTCAAAAATTCATAAAAAAAACAAATTATCCAAAATATAAAAAAAAACAACCCGACGCCACTCTTTAGATATCGAATAGAATAGATGATCTGCACAGGTTTTGAGTGATTTTATTCATAACTATGATATAGCGGTTGTTGCATCTCACCCCTTATATACTAAAAGCAAATACCCAAAATCAAAAGCAAAAAAAAAATCACTTCAGGGGGCGCCCCCACCCCCCCCCTTTAATCTTCTTCTTAATCTTTCGTACGGCAATTTCACTCCCGAGTTATTTTGGCTTTGGGAATAAGGCGAAATATGACAATAAGTGACAACTCCACTAATAAAGACAGAGCAAACACGTGTATAACCCTTCGTCAGACAACAAACGAGAAATATTTAGAATCTAGATCTAAGTAATGCCTCCGGCATCACACAATGTGATGTCAGAAGAAAAACATAAAGGAGAAAGAAAGAAAGAAAAAGACAGAATAGGACCTTATGTTATCACCAAGGAAAAATAATTTGAGATTTTGATTACTTGGATGGCATCAGCTAGTCCTAACTGGCATTTTTTGAAATTTCAGATAAGTTGTTTACTCTCTTCCCTTATTACATCGATAAATGTGTAATTTATATACATTTCGCACCTTCAGTGTAAATTTTTGTCTTGATTGATACTTGCTTTGATTCATTCTCTATCATTTCTTCATTCTAGACCCAGTGAGATATAGATCTAATCTTACATTTATCCTATCATTTCTTCTTTCTAGACCCAGATATAGATCTAGTCTTACATATCCTAGATCTATGTCTCTCTCTCCCCTTTCTTTCTGCCTGTTTTCTTTCTTTCTTTCCTATTTTCTAGTTCTTGTTTTAATCTCACATTTCTCCTCTCATTTCTTTCTTTCTGCCTGTTTTATTTCTCTCTTTTCTCTCTCTCTACTCTCTCTGTCTCTCTCTCTCTCTCTCTCGTCTCTCTCTCTCCCTTTCTCTCTCTCTGCCTCTCTCTCTCTCTCTCTCTCTCTCTCTCTCTCTCTCTCTCTCTCTCTCTCTCTCTCTCTCTCTCTCTCTCTCTCACTTTTATTACTTACTTATTTTCATATTTTTATTTCATTCTAGATCTGAACCTTCCACTCTCGCTCTTTTTTTACACCCCCCCACTGCTACGTTTCTTAACATCACTGTCTTTTTCTTTCTTTCTTTCTCCTTTTATGTTTTTCTTCTGACATCACATTGTGTGATGCCGGAGGTATTACTTAGATCTAGATTCTGAATATTTCTCGTTTGTTGTCTGACGAAGGGTTATACCCGAAACGTCACGTGTTTGCTCTGTCTTTATTAGTGGAGTTGTCACTTATTGTCATATTTCGCCTTTGGCTTTGGGAGTAATTTTCTCGTGTTACGCCGGTACCACCTAAGTCTCCTTACTCCTTACTATTCTAGATACGCAAGTACCACCACGTTTCAATGGACGAGGACATCGAGGAATCCATGTCCTAAAAGTATGCATTTTCAGGTCTTTTACCATTAGCTTGGAGTCTAGAAAATAATGTCATTGTAGAAAATCAGTTAATTTTGCGAATGGCACACTCACTGCGGACGGTATCAATGTCTCTCCCCATTTCCTCTGATTCAATGCCTTTCAAACTGTCTGATGTGGTGTATCAGCAGTATATCGTTTTTTTCAAAGTGCCACGGACCGGTCATTCGCCATTATGAGGAATACATGTATTTTACAATATTAATCGTCATTAGTATCGAATGTATTGCTGATTACGGATGACAAATGGAGTACCGTTTTGGTTCTCGATGGTACT
The DNA here is from genome assembly GCA_037039925.1 of Doris montereyensis. Classification (NCBI taxonomy): domain Eukaryota; kingdom Metazoa; phylum Mollusca; class Gastropoda; order Nudibranchia; family Dorididae; genus Doris; species Doris montereyensis. The sequence goes on from JAXRKP010001164.1 coordinate 155,872, forward strand.
CGAGTACGCTCTCGCGGTAAGCGCGTCATCTCACTCTAGTCTCTAGTTTTTCAGTCTCGCACTGTCACAGTAGTCTCTCATTCTCAGCCTCATTCATTGCCGAGCTGACCCAAGGCCGTCTATAAAGTGTACCTTGGCTGACCGCTTCATCAGTGACTGACATTGACATTACTGACATGTCCGTCAACCTTGCCGTAGGATCCGCTTTTAACTTAATTTTAAGTCTTAGTTCTTACAACGATTTCTTTCAGAAAATCTAGATGGTAGTATTAGCTCTAGATCTAAGATTAAATTTAGATTTTAGTTCTGAGTATTTTACAAGACACAAAAATATATTAATATAGAGAGGGAGAGAGAAACACAAGACCAAGAAAGATAGATCTAGATAGAGTGACACCTTTTTGCGGGCCAGAAAAAGTATGGACAGAAAAAGTGCGGTTACCCCGACTCCACAGGGTCCGTACAGGTTTGCCCGTTTTTCGACCGGTTGCAACATGGCGCTCACAAGGAAGCGCAAGATTCTTCTGCTATGCTAGTGGTACAGAAAAAAATCGCTAGCATCCAAACAAACGTCACTGGGTTTACCCGATTTGTAAAGATCAGGGAGCTTTGGGAGATTGCAAACTGTTGCCCCAAATATTTGCTGACGATGAGAAATGTTTGGAATATTTTCGAATGAAGCAAACAACAATTCAATCCTTGCTAAGGTTATGTGCCACTGGGCTACAGAAACAAAACACAAACTGGAGGAAATCAATTTCACCAAAGGAAATATTGGTGGTCCCACTTAGGTAGGATCAGTACTTTTTAAAAATGCCTTTATTGAAAATAAGCAGATGTTTCAAAACAAAATGTTCAAGAATCTAGTCAAATGAAGAGGGAATATCCACTAATAATCAGAAACAGTTGTTTTGATTGAAATGTGACAAATGATTGATTGGTATGCGTTACGGTGTATGGTTTTAGATGCCCTAGATGATCTTTCTCCATGATGAACTGTACTGACATTTTCTGTTTCCTTCCAAAGATGTTAAATTTCTATGCTTCAAAGCCTCTTTAGACCTTCTTTCCACTTTCTCCGAGGTCTGCCTTTTGGTTTTTTTACTTTCGGCTGTAGCGCTGTATACTGATTTAGCTATTCTATTGTCATTCATTCTGTTTACATGCCCAAACCATCTCAATTGATTTATTTCTATCTTAGTTTTTATGCCATCTGCTTTGGTTTGATTTCTTATTGTTGTGTTTCTGATTTTATCTCTTTTAGTTTTCCCTACTACTCTTCTTAGATATTTCATTTCAGCTGCCTGTAAACTACTGTATTCTCTTCTGTCTAAGGTCCAGATTTCACTGCCATAGAGGAGAGTAGGACAATAAACTGTATTGTATACTGCCATTTTGGTTTTTGTCGACAATTTTTGTTTACCTATAAATGCCTTTCCTAGATGGTTATATATTGCAATTGCCTTTTGGATTCTCTGACTGATTTCTTCTCTTAGTTTTCCCTCTTAGTTAATCATTACTCCTAGGTAATTATAGCTGTAAACTTATTCTAAAATTCTCCTGCCCAATTTAAAATTTAGTGTTTTAGCTTCACTAGTTACTAGCATTATTTTGGTTTTCTTTGCATATACTCTCATTCCTCTTTTATTTAGTTCATTGTTTATAATGTTGATATTTGACTGAAGGTAACTTTCTGATTTTCCAAACAGAACTAAATCATCGGTAAAGAAAACATTGATACATTTACTGGTTTGAGCTTCTTCATTTTTTGAGGATGCCTTTGCGACTGAATCCATAAATGTGATAAACAAAAGAAGACTTAGGATACAACCTGTCTTACTCCTATATCTATATCACATTCTGCTTATATGTTTCCAGCTACTCTCACTGCACATGTTGGTTTATGTAAAAGCTTTTTATTACTGATTGATCTTTACTCCTTGCTTCATATGTTCTGAGGGATTATGTCGTTGTTGAAAATGCCTTTCTCCATGTTTCCATGATATCGCTGTCTTTTTCATTATTTCTCCTTTGGCGTTCTTAATTTGTCTAATTGCGCATACTTTGGTCTTTCTCATGTTCTTCATTGGTCATTTCCAAGAACAGTTTTTTGATTTCCTTGATGGCTTTCTTGAAGTCTTTGTCCAAACTCTTCCCATTGTTCCTGTTTTGCTTTCCTAACTTCCTCTTTGGCGATAGTTCTTTTATTCACGTAATCTATCCTACCTCTTTGTTTGTAAGTATTTCTTCCAGGCATCCTTCTTTTCTTTGATCTTAGTCTTGACATTCTCATTCCACCATGCTGTTCTTTTCCTCTCTCCTTGGTTTTTGTTTCCCCACAGACCTCTTTCAGTACAACTGAGAGTGTTTTTTATACATTTTGCTGTTTCTATTGTTCTTTCATTCAGATTCTGCTGTCTTTCACTGATAAATATTTTTTATCCTAGATTGGTATACCTGTTTTACCATTGCTTTATTTAGTTCCTCTATTTTGAATTTAATAGTTTTCTTCTCTCTTTCTTTTTCTGTTTGTTTTCTTCAGTCAGTAATCTCATTTTGGCAATCACTTGATAAATCACTAAATATTTCTCCAAACTCCTCTGTTTACTCTTGCATCCACTTCCTCTTTGGCGATAGTTCTTCATTTCTCACGTAATCTATCCTATCCTCTGGTCTCTTTGTTTGCAAAAAATTTCTTCCAGGCTATCTTCTTTATTTTGATCTTATCTTGAGTCTCTCTCTATGAGGAAAAAGCTGTTGGCTCTTTTCCTGTTCTCCTTCTGGCAAATTTCTATTAGTCTCCTACTCTGGAGAAGTGTTAAATCTCCGTCTTTACCTATTATTAATTCCTGTTTGTGTTTAAGATTCTCTGCAGCTATTTGTAAATCGTTTTCGAAGATATCTTTTTCTTCTTTAGTTGCATCTTCGTTTGGTCCATACGATATTAATAATTTTAATTTCTTTCCTTTTTGGTTTAATATTTACCTCTAATAGCCGTGGCTTATAAATTTCCAACTTTCTAGTAGCATTTCAGTGCCTTTATGCACTAGGAATATTTCTCCTGCTCTGTTTACTTTTGAGATCTACTCCTGAGAAGATTAAAATATGATTTAGTCCTACATTTTCTATTCCTTGTCCTTGTTTTTTTGTTTCTGTAATAGCCAAAATGTCTACTTTGAATTGTTCCATTTCTTCAACTAATTCTAATCTTTCTTTATTGCCCTAACATTTCATGTTCCATAAATCACACTCTTTACCTATTACTCCTCCATGTTTGTCGTTGAAAGGTCAAGCCGGGTATATTGCATTTATTTTTTCCAAATCAGTTTGGTTTGGGAAGTAAGGATTCTGCCCAATTTTGTACCCTTGAGATAGAAGACATCTTCTTTCTTCTTTAGAGGTCCTTACCAGGCCTTGTTATTTTCTGTCAATTTAACTCCTTTAGCCTTTTTGGTCAGTCAAGACCGGCCTGCAAGGCAGCAGGTCGTTTTCTGTCAGGGTTAAATGCCTTAGCCTTTGGTCAGCCAAGACCTGCCTGCAAGGCAGCATGAGACTCGTGGAGGGCGGAATCATCTACTCCCCGTACATGTGCTTACCT